>OX940806.1:12730620-13129899 GCA_954870605.1 Acer campestre | reverse complement strand
GTAATATCTTCTTCTTCTCCCCGATTTGTGGTTCACGGTGGTGGCTGGTTTGGGGTTTTTGATTTGGAGGTGTGGTGGTGGCTGGGTGTAGGGATGGTCAATGGGGAAATGGGATGGATATAGGTCCCCCCATCCCAAACCCACCCCCACCATCCCCCCCCCCCCATTTCCCCATTTGGGGAAAATGGGGATGGGGTAGTTTTGGGGGGAGGTCCCCCCACCCCTATCACCATTTCCCCGTTTTTCCCGTTTTTCCCCATTTTTTCCTGTTTCCCCATTTCCCCCAAGTCCCCCGTTTCCCCATTCCCCCATTTTCCTATATCATTAAAAATTACATAATAATAAAAAATACATAATCCATTAAATTCAAATACAAAATAACATCAAATACAAAAATTACATATATAA
This sequence comes from Acer campestre, assembly GCA_954870605.1. Taxonomy (NCBI): domain Eukaryota; kingdom Viridiplantae; phylum Streptophyta; class Magnoliopsida; order Sapindales; family Sapindaceae; genus Acer; species Acer campestre. The sequence continues at coordinate 13,129,491 of OX940806.1, read as the reverse complement.
AGATGTATATACAGTTAGTAAGAATAAAAATATTTAAGAATAAAAATAAAAATATATTAATATATTTTATATTATATTTGGAGGAAATGGGGATAGGGGCACTTACCCCCATCCACATCCCTATTTTCATGAATTTGTGAGGGAAATGGGGAATCCCCATCCCTATTTTAATATGGGGATGATTTTCATCCCCATCCCCCAAATGAGGATGAGGGAGCGGGGATTTAGGGCCCCGAGGGAAAATGGCCATCCCTAGCTAGGTGTGGTGGTGGTTGGATTTTGGGTGGGTTGTGGTTCACGGTGGTGGCTGGTTTGGGGTACAAATTTAGGGGTGTGGTAGTGACTGGATTTTGGGTGGGTTATGGTTCACGGTGGTTGAAGATGAATGGGTTTTGAATGGTTCACGGTGGTGGCTGGATTTCTTCAATGTTGTTCTGGGTTTCAGTGTTGCTCTAGGTTTGTGTTTGGTTGCTGGGATGGGGAAGTGTGGGAAAATAGAAAATATACAGGATTTGGAGTAATTTATTGTTTGTGTGTTGAGAAAATAATGTATAGGATAAATGATGATTATGAATGGTTTGATTTTGTTGAATGATTTTCTGGGTTGGAGGGGTGATGAAGGTTGAAGATGAATGGGTTTTGAATGATAGTGGATGTGAGATTGGATTTTTTAATATCTCTATATAATTAAAATTAATTAAAATATTATTATTAAATATGTTATATTATTATCAAAAAATTGTTTTTAAATGTGTATATTATTATTAAAAAATTGTTTTTATATTTTGTTTTGTTTTTAAAATTAAATAAAAAATAATAAAAGAGATCTACACCGTCCATCTCAAAGATGGATGATGGAGATCCATCATTTTTTTAATTATGATTTTTTATTTTCTTTTTAATTTTCTTATTCTTAAAGGCAATGGAGGGAAAAATCGTCTTTTTATCCACTTTATTAGCTTTTCCGTTAAAAAATCTAACAGAAGGGGGTATTTGAATATTATTTTCATTTCAGGAGGGAGACTGGCCAATTTCGGGAAACCCTGTCCTCACTTTAATAATAGGGTAAAGATTAGGTGGGAAAACGATCTTTTCCCTTTTGTTTGTTTGTTTGCTTGGTTGTTTTTTTGTTTTTTTTTTTTTTTGTTTTTTTTTTTTTAATTTTTTAATTAAGGAATGGAATTGAGCAGTGTTCGAAAAAATGCACCTAGGCGCTAGGCGGCCTCTGACCGTCCCGATTAGGACAAAATCAGCCGTATTAGGCGGTAGGTAAAAATATGGGTGATTTGACCAATTTATCGGCCGATTTTGCCGATAAATCGGTCTAGATGGAATCAAAGTCGTTTTTATATCCTGGTTACACTCTTTAAAATTTGAATATTGAATTTTTTTTTTTTTTTGAAGACATTGAATATTGGTTTTCTATGTAGGAAAAATAATTAAAATAAATAAATAAATTCCCGACCGTCTAGGCACCACCTAGATGCTAGGTGCTAGTCTACCACCCGACTAGACTAGCGCCTAGCGTTTACTAGAACACTGGTATTGAGTAGTAATTATTGTGAGTTCAAAATCAAATGTCTCCCAAGTAATCTAAAATAGAAATGTAGAATCCATAAATCAGTCTAATTAAACAAGGAAATAGTGGTTTTGTCACTTTTTTAAGTTGGTGTTTCAAGATTATCATCACTTTAATAACTTATGTTTTAAAGGCACCAAAGTAAATGAATTCCAAAAATACCCTTACTTTCTCTATTTTTTTTTATTTACTTTTCAGGTTTTTTTTATTTTTTTTTATTTTTTTATTTTATTCTTTCATCTTCTTCATAGAAATAAACCTCCATTGGAGGTTGATTGACCAACTTTCATAACGTTATCAATGCATCTTCATTAGATTAGTTTAGTGGCACTATGCTGATGCATTTGGGGGTTGACCTCCCCGTTGAGCTCGCGATGGTCGAGCTGCCAATTTCTACGGTGGCTATGGAACAAGAATTTTGCATTGGTGGAAATATTCTAGACCAAAAATGTTCGCTTTTGAGTCCAGAATCAATTTAAGTCCAAGTTTGTGTTGATGATTGGACGAATGTGTAAAACAGACAATAAGAAATTGATAAAGAAGCACTCTATGATTTCTTTAACGATGACTACACCACCGGAATGGAAGGCAACGATCAGTTACAGTCCCAAGTCCTAACTCCCAACTCACTTCACCGAACCAGTAATAAAAGGTAAAAGAACTACGTGGCCTTTGATTCCTCTAAACCTTAAAAGGATATATAGGCAACTTAATTGTAGTACAAATTAAGTGCAAGGCCAATTTAATTTTTTTTTAGTTTTATTTCAATTTATTTTTTTAGTGTTTTATATATTTATTTTATTTTAATTTCGGCTTACCCAATCAACTTTATTTACAATTTCACATTATTAGATGTCTATTTTTTATTTATTTATTTAGTATATTATATATATAAAGGAACCAGAACCGACAGAACCGAAAAACTGGACTGAAACCGTGGAACCGGAACCACCTCCTAGGCGGCATTCTAGGCCCCTTAGAACCGGAACTGACGGTTCGAAACCAAAACCAAACCGGAACCGAATTGCAGTCATCTCTTCTTAGAAGTTCTGGAGTTGAATTCTTAAACTGTAATAAAAAATCATGACGTGTTGTTTATGCTTGGAGTGCAAAATAAAATTAATTAGTTTTTCTATTGACTTAATATATTTTTAGTTAATTAATGATATTTAATTAATTAAATTAATTGAATCTTTAGTTAATTATATGTATAATTGTATATATCCCCTTGTATTACATCGAAATCTAAATACATTTTATAAATTATTAATTTATCGATTAATTAATAACTCTATTAATAAATAAAATTTGAACAACCTAGTATTATTAAGAGGTAATTACCCTGGTGGCCATCGACTTATAACACCACTATCAAAATGGCCACTGGATGGGGAATTGATTTAGAAATGACCATTTTTGGCAAACAATGTTACACTAATGGTCATTCCGTTACAACACCGTTAATGTTTTCTAAGAATGTTACACTCATAACCATCAATTTGTTCACTTGGTATTAAAATGACTATTATAATCATTTTTCTCCAAAATTACTCTAGTGGCCATCCATTTTGTCTCCTTCAACTAATCATTTTTCTCCAAAATACAATTTTCTATTTAAAAAAAAAAACAAAGTTGGAGATCCAATATAAAGATTTCTCCTCCTATAAAAAATGGTGGTGATCCAAATTTTTTTTTATTTAATCTCCTGAATCCATCTCAAAGATGGATTATGGAGATCAATTTTTTTTTCACTAATTTATTAATTTTTTTATTTGATCTCAACCATCCATAGACCAAGATGGATGATGGAGACCCATGAGTTAAATAAATTAAGAATAAAATGACAATATTACACTTTAAGGTGTTAAATTTAATTGTTAAACCAATGGTAAGAGAAGTGAGTGTCAATTTTCAATAATGTTGTTTCTACATATAAAATGGCAAATCTCAAGGAGATATGGTATAATTTTCTCTTTTTTTAATAAGAAAAATGTTTTAACCAATTATCATATAATATATTTGGTCATGTTTAACAAATTTATCTCTTTCTCAATGAACTTGGCTCAAACACAAACATAATAAAATTCATGCACAAAAAATCATTGCAAAACAAGTTAACCTCTATAATTTCTCCTTTGTTTGTCTGATGTGTTTAGGGGTGGGCATGGTTCGGTTCGGTTCAGTTCGGTTTTGGCCAAAACCGTATTGAACCAAAACCGAACTGAACCGAGTTATATTTGGTTTTTTAAAAAATTGAATCGGTTCGAACCGTATTGAAGGCCAAAACCGAATTGAACTGAACACCTTTTTCTCGGTTCGGTTCAATTCGGTTTTTGGCCTGTTAGGCCTATTGGGCCTAGTTTATATATATATATATATATATTCATTTCTTTTGACCTTTTAACATCTATTATTGTAATTGGGCCTTTAGGCAACTGATGCAATCCAAATTTACAACAACTCATTATTTACATAACCAAATATGTCCACATAATCAACATATAAGCTGCCAAATTGAGTCCAGAAATAGCTACCAAATTCAGTGTGTCACTATTACCAAATTCAGTGAATCAATAATCAAAAGTAGCTTCTAAATAGCTACCAGCCTACCAAATTCATTCCAGAAATTGAATCCAGATAACTTCAATTACATAGAATTAGGGAAGTCCAAAATGCAATCCAAAATAAAATATGATCACACACAAACCATAATAAAATTAAACTTCAAATACATTCCACAATATAATAAAACATAATCAAATCATTCAAATGTTATCCCTACATTTCTTCCACTTCAAATCTTCAGCTATAAATAGGTCTTCAACAGATTTCAACTCTTCCTGCTTGAACAAGGCTTCGATAAGTATATAGACTCATATCGGTTTTTATCATAAAAGTTACTCTTCAATAACCAAAAGAAAGCGAAAAAAAATAGCTTTTTCGATCACAAATCATAACAAGAAATCCCTATTACACATGATAAAATATGTATATGCATTTCAACAACAACAGAGGGGAATTCAATTGCATTTGAGGCTGCTTCAACAAACACCACTAATTAAATGCACCATGCCATTGTTGTAAAACTAGAAAAAAAAAAACATCCTTCTAGCACCATTATACAATCTTACTACATAAACAAACATCTCACAAGAACAATAATGGATTAAATTGGAGTAATTTCACCTACAAATTTCACAAAGCTTGCAGGGTATTATAATGTTGGTTAAAATCAAGAGTATTCAAAGCAAACAATCACATTTCACATTTCAATTTGTAAATGAAATCTCATTATCTTCACTTCATGTTTGATTTATTGACACATTTTCTTGTTCTAATAAAAAGCTAATCAAATTCTACACACAAAAATTAGGGCTTTAGGCTGACCTTTTTATAGCTAATAATCCTTAGCCTCTTGAATCTTGATGACACCAAATCTACTAAAGAAAGCTCACTTAAAGCTGTATACAAAACGTGAAAACGAAATCAAAGTTTAGTCAAAGTCAGAAAAATCAAATCCAACATAAAACGAAATATATTCAATTAAATCAAAGTCACCACTCATCAGATAGAAACAAGTAAGTAGATAACAAAAAAAGAGGGAAAATGTTAGAGAAAATTGTAGATCGGAATGGCAAAAGAAGAAGAAAAATACCTTGAAGAGAGACGAATATGATTGTAGGCGGCAGTCGGAACTGTGGAAGAGAGACGATCGAAGGTGGACCAGAGATTTCTGGTGGGTTGATTGGTTGAAGACGCGGCAGAAGAGAAAGTGAGAGTGAGACTATGAGTTGAGAGAAAAAAAGTAGATATTCAACTGATAGAACAGATAAGTCTGAAAGAGTTAGAAAAATTAGGGTTTTTATTTATTTTATATGTCGGTTTATACGGGTCGGTTAGGTTTTGAAGACTCAAAACCGAATCGGAACCGAATTCAATTCGGTTCATTCGGTTCGAACCGAATTAAACCGAACTCAAGTGTAAAACCGAACCAAACACCCTTTTTCGGTTCGGTTTGACTTAGTTCGGTTCAATTATGGTTTTTGTGCCCACCCCTAGATGTGTTTGGCTTTGTGTCTAGAGCTATTTTGCATGAATTGGACTTTGTGTCTATGTATTTTTTATAGGAGGGGCAATCTTTATATTGGATCTCCAACTTTGTTTCTTAAAAAATAAAAAATTGTATTTTGGAGAAAAATGATTAGTTGAAGGAGACAAAATAAATGGCCACTAGAGTAATTTTGGAAAAAAATTATTATAATGGTCATTTTGATATCAAGTGAACAAACTGATGACCATTAGTGTAACATTCTTAGAAGAAGTTAACGGTGTTATAATATAATGACCATTAGTGTAAGAGTAATGCTACATTGCCCAAATTTGGTGCCCAAATCTGGTGCCCAAATGATGTGGCAACAATGTAGATCATTCATTTAAAACATGCAAATCTAATACAATTTAAATGAATGGTCCACATTGTTGCCACATCATTTGGGCACCAGATTTGGGCACCAAATTTGGGCAATGTAGCATTACTCTTAGTGTAATACTGGTTGTCAAAAATTGTCATTTCTAAACCAATTCCCTATCTGATGACCATTTTGATAGTGGTTGCATACGTTGATAGTCACCACGGTAATTACCCTTATTATTAATTTACAAAGGTTTTACGGTAATTAGGCCTCCTTAAGTTGGGACAAAAGCAAATCTTTGTACATATGGATAAGCGACCCCTTCGATCACACAAGGACGTGCTTACAACTCACCATTGACTAGTCAACGTATACAACACGAACACGATCACACATCACACATGGACGTGCTTACAACTGACCATTGACTAGTTACCGTATATAACACGAACCGTATACAACACGAAAATGCTAAGCACAGCCGTGATTTTCATTCCATTATTATCCTTGCAATTTGATGGTTTATTACATGAATGCTACATTAATATGAACAGGTGGCAAGAGTCCACTAAAACTCAAGCTTTTCTTCTTTTTAAAATATATACCAATATATATACTGTAGTCTGAACCAGACAAAACTTCCAACAAATCCGGCTTCTTCTGGGCTAATTATGAATAAGAAATTTGAAAATGGACACATTAAGTCAACACTTGCTAGAGTAAACATAATTAACCATTAAATCCGCTAATTATAGAAAAATGATGACAGATTCGGCTTCGGCTACTTCACGTTAAATTTAAAAATAAAAAATAAAAAAAAAGTAAGAAGACACGACACGAGTGATGTACCTGTCGAGTGATGTACCCACGTAGTCACTGTCCGAAATTGGAGAATATTCAAGAAATGAATAAATTAAAAAATTGAAAAAAAAAAAAAAATGTAGCTGGCAAGCACAGCAACCACTAGACACATATTATTGGTTTCATGCAAACAAAAGCAGACAAAAGTCTTAGATTTTTATTCAGACATTCTTAGGTGTAGATGAGCTGCTCGGTTCAGTGTGTTCTCCACTCTCCGTGTAATAACGTCATCATCACCATCAGCTAAAAATTATATATCTATAATTATTTAAAAATATTATAATAATAAAGACATACGTAGATGGAGATGTGAGAAGTACCGACCTCGACTTGATTCTTTGAAAATTGGACTGTTAGGCATTTTTTTTTTTTTTTGAGAGAAAACTAGAAATAGCCACTCAAAACAATAAACTTTCCTTAATAACCACTTTTGAAAATTTAATTGTTAATAACCACTTTTTTAAAAAACTTTCAGTGTATGTCCATAAATTATCAGAGTACCCCTGAAAATCGTTTTATTTTAAATCTCGAAGCAAACTTGAAATCATGGGTAAATTATAAATATCCAAACTTGAAATCATGCCTAAAATGGAAATATCCAAACTTGAAATCTGGACTAAATTCAAATTAGTATTAGGTTTTTTTTTTCCCCTTCTTCTTCTTCCTCCTCTTCTTCTTCTTCTTCCTCAATTGAAATTAGGTTTAGGGTTTTTTGAACAAACTGAACCAATAGCAGAACCCATCACCGGACGTCGCCGGAGGAAGACTCGTCGTCGCACGAAGCCGCCGGAGGAAGACTGGTCCTCGCACGAACCAGCGGCAGAGCACAAAACCACCGCCGGTCGTGGAAGAAACAGCCCCAGCTTCGTCGCACCAACTGCAGACCACCCCCACCCCACCCCACCCCACCCCCTGTCGTCGCACGTCCGGCGCAGCCCGGACAGTCCGGCGAAGACTCCGACGATGGGCGACGGGTGGAGAAGAGAAGAGAGAGAGAGGATCGGGGGAGAGAGAGCAGAGGGGAGAGAAAGAAAAGAGAGAGAGAGAGAGTGGTAGGGGACCCTTTTTTATATGGGGACTGTCTAGTAATTTCCCAAAAACATGGTTATTAATAAATAAAACTTCGTTTGTGGTTAAAAAGGAATTTTTACTAATATTTGTGGTTATCCTGGGTAATTTTCACCATTTTTTTTACTTAAATATATATCCTAGATTCCTAGTCATCATAAGTGGGGCCCTCTCTTATTTCTTTAACGAGCCAATATGTGGCGAACAATGATTACCATTGGGGCTCACATGCTTAGGCTAATGAAGCATACAAATGATCATACATAATGTCAAAGCACGAAACAAACAAAATATAAATCAACTCTCTAAATATAAATTTTTTTGAGAAGATCATGTATGCTTCATTTCTCAATGCTTGCAAGCTTAAAGAATGATCATAATTCATAACAGGTTGAACTAATTGTAAACGAAGCACTAGTGAGATGGAACATTCATGAGCTCTGTCTATTTGCATCTTAGGAACACCAAGAACAACAACATTAAACTCTTTAAACTACATAATAAATAAAAGGGGAGAAGAAAGCATCTCCAGCAAAAATATTGCAGAAGAGATCAAACCTCACAAAAAGAGAAAACAAGAATCAGAGAGAATGAACATAGCAAACCTCTCGAAACCATCAAAAGATACCCACATTGTGATTTCCTTCCTTCCCTTTTGCTCTTCATCGTCCATCAGCTGATGTAAATGAGTCTGCAAATCCAGATGGCCTTGTAGGTATGCTACTCTGAGTATTCTCCGAACTGGGAATCAATGATGAAGAAGAATCGTCGATAGTGCTTCCTTCATATGCCTGCCACTTCTTCAGTGCTTGCGGTAAGGTCATATCCAGGTCAATTCCATATATGTCTTCAGAATCCGGTTTTGTTGGTTTCCACAACTCAGCTAAAGATGATAACACATTTACAACATGACCCATGTCAGGCCTCTGGTAGGGCTCTCTTGCGCAGCAATGGCCAGCTAGCTCAGCCACGGTGCTTACACTCGAATAGGTTTCCTCATCAGGCTCAACTGTTCGATCAATGGCCTTTCGGAATATATCCTTGTTAACATGCATCCTGCGGAACCATGTAACAAGGTGCACACTATCCTCAGGCTGAGTTTCATCAAGGGCTTTTCTACCTGATATTAACTCCATCAAAATTACTCCAAAGCTAAACACGTCAACCTTCGTCGTCACTCGTCCAGTCACTGTCAAATTATGGAAAATTTCAACTTCAATACCAAAAGGATTAATTGAACAGAAACATACAATTCATACCACTTTGAATTCAGTGAGATATCTAGCAGCAAGCATAAATATAGAAGATATCCGACAAACAAATTCACCATTAATTCATCAAATTCTTTAGTTTCCCAGGTAAAAATTTCATTTCAAATAAAACAAAATGTATATCAGCATCTGCTGTTCATATAAGAAAAACGCTTCATGAATAAAAGCCCATTCAGTAAACAGAAGAACCAAACATTTCCTTGCCCATCAACCCAGAAAAATCCCAAATCCCCCAGGTACATCAATAGAAAAAAAAAAATGTAATAGATTATTCATCACCCTAAAATTAGTGTTTAATTGTCGAACCTACAATATATATATATATATATATATGATGCACATGAAACCACAACACAGCCAAATTATCGACCCAGCATTAGCAATAAAATTAAACTATCTAATTCAGTCTGTATCACGAAAGATAATTTTGTACCAAAGAAAGAATTGATGTCATCAAAACAAGAACAAGGCAAACCATGTTGGATCTTGCTGAGTTGAATGGGCTAGATGTTTTATGACTGGAAGAGACGAAGAGCTTATCATATTACTATCCTCATGCTGACCTACAGAAAACTAGACCCCCCACAAAAGAAAGAAGATGCTTACAGTACATGATGTTGACACCTATGGATGATGAAAATTGATCAAAGATCAATAATTAAGAAATTTCGAAGCTGGTCTGGCAAAACAGATTGTGTTCAATCTCCCAAATTAGTCTGCTAGTATTATCATGGTGAAAATTGGTTTATATCTACCATAATTCGACGATTATGTTAATTCATGAAGCTATGAAACATTTGTCTCTTTTGGAAAGGTCCACGCTATTGTATATTATGAAAAACATTTACTACGGCCAATTTTTGATTCAGATAAAGCCTAAAAAGAATTGAAGTTTAAGGAAATCCAAAATAAGATTCATAGACTAACTGCATCCTTGATCCTCCCCTATTACACTCATCTTCTTAATCCTGTTCAGTGATGCTTACTAGTTATGTGATGTTCCTCAGTTGCTAATAAGCAATATTTTCAGAAGATCACTAATTGGCTTCGATTAATCATGAAAAAAAAAACCCGACAATTTTGGTACTTTATAGCTGTTCAGATATTAAACAGATAAAATCTAAATATGAATTACCTGCATACTCTGGAGCAAGATAGCCAAAGGTTCCAGCTAGTCTTGTCTCAATTGAATGTTTTCCATTTTCTGGAGCAAGACGAACCAATCCGAAATCTGCAACTTTAGCCCGCATATCATCTCCAAGAAGAATATTGGAGGGTTTAAGATCCCTATGAATAAAACTTTTATGTGCTAAAGTATGTAGATACTCAACACCTCTAGCAACATCCAAGGCAATAGTTAACCTTCTAGTCCACTCAAGCGGTTTCAAATCTTCCTCCTTCCAGTTGAAAAGATGCCTACTAAGGGTCCCTTGAGGCATGTATTCATAAACAAGGAGCCTCTCATTTCCCTCCAAACAATAACCAATAAGTGTCACCAAATGGCGGTGTCGAACTTTGGTAAGAACCGCAATCTCAGACTTAAATTCTGCCAGGCCCTTCTCACTCACAACTCCAGACTCCATCCTCTTCACTGCAATTTTGGTCCCGTCATGCAATTCCCCTTTATAAACAGTCCCGAAACCACCCCTTCCCAATATATTTTCATCACTGAAATTATTGGTTACATTCCTCAAAACCTGAATTGAAATAACCAGACTTCCAGCTTCAACCACGTGAAGGTCACTAGGTCCACTACTTGTGATACTATGAGATTCGCTCCCACCTCCAGTAACACTTGACCCCGTAACTGCAATCTTGACTGCATTTCCATCCCCTTCATTACGAGGATGTATCACCACAGTATTCGGACTCTGTACTCTACTGGTACGCCTTCGTTTTCTGGCATACAAACAGACACCTATTCCAACAATAAACACACCACAAAGAGCGCCAACTACAGAACCCACAACCTTTCCAGTATTTGAATTCTTATTACCACTACCAGAGGATTTTTTACCTCCACTATCAGAACCTGAAGGTCCCCCTGGCGGAGGTGACAAAGTACTACTATCTTTTCCGATATCTGGGTTCCCATCAGTGATAACTTTGACATTTTTACTAAAATTTGGCACTTTACCATAAAGACGATTATTAGACAAATCTATCCTTTGAAGATTAGACAGAGTTGTAAGCTCATTTGGTATAGTGCCCGTAAGTGAATTGTCCGAAAGCCGCAATTCTTTCAATGATGGAAGCTTAGAAAAATTCGGAGAAATCATACCTGAAAGCCTCTTATTTTGAAAATTTACAACCGTAATGTTTCCATTCAGACATGATATCCCCGTCCATGACTTAGGAGAACAAGGATCATTTCCTTTCCAATCCAGTGCAAGATCAGCCGGGTAACCCAAAGGTTGGACAATTGACAATAATATATTAACACGATTATCACAAGGAGTACCCGGTTCGTCCAAGCAAAAGCTATTAGACCCTTTGTTCATATCCACAGCAACTATAGAAGTATCAAACTTTGGGGTCGGACCCTGGAGCAAATTATTAGTAAAATTGACTATAGCAAGGCCAGGGAGTTTGAGCAGAGATAGAGGAACAATACCCGTCAACCGATTATCTCTCAAACTCAAGTGTTTCAAACTAATAAGCCCTGATAAATCTGGTATTGGACCTGAAAAGTGATTACCATGAAGCCAGACCTCAGTCAAGTCGGTCATGTTTTGTATAACTGCAATTGATCCGTTGAGCTTGGGCTCACTGTTCTGGCCATTCAACCAGAGGCTGGTAATAGTCTTGGCGATACTCAACGGAATAGGTCCTTCAAGATAGTTGAAAGCCAGATGCAACTTCCCCAACGCAGAAAACGTTTCTCCTCCTAGAAAGTCAGGAATAGTACCTGTAATATTGGCCTGATTGGCGGAAAAAACCTGCAAATTGGAGGCATCTTTCAAGGTCTCGGGTATCTTCCAAGGAGAGAAAGAATTGTAGTCCAAATATATGTTTTGCAGAGACGTCAATCCTGTGAAGAAATCTGGGGGCATTTCTGTGAAGCCGTTGTCATTAAAAAGCACGTCTGTCAGAGAGCTCAACCCGGCAAGACTGGGGATGGGACCTGAGAGCTGGTTCTTCATCACCTCCAGTTTCTTCAAGGAAGTCAGGTTCTTCAGGTCCGGAGGCAGTTTCCCTATCAGATTCTGCCCGCCGATTTGGATCGTCGTCACCCGGCCACCAGCGCACTGGACATGAGGCCACTTACAGGGGTCCGGGTCGGACCAGCCCAAGCTTGTCGGGTTTCCTATGCTTTCTCTCAGTGCTAGCATGGAAGAAGCATCTGGGCTGGACTGAGACTCAACTGAGACAGCAAAACAGACAAGATAGAGGAAAAAACAAATAACCACATCAACTTTCTTCATTTTCTGATCAATTAAGACACGGTAATAGATTAGGGTTTCATGGAAGAAGATTTGAGAGAGTACTTATTTACAGAGAAGAAGCGGCGTAGATGAGGAAATGAGAAAATGGTAGGAAGTGAGAAAAAAAGTAAGGCCTTTAAAGGAAATTATGGGGCACATGGTTTGTGGGTCCGCTTTATATTTCTACAGAATTTCGGACCGAATTTTGCTCCCCTGACTACGTAATCAAATAATCAATGTAATTAACAATTATGTATAAGGTTTTATCAAATTTTTAACCTTGTGATAGTTTTTTTTATTTTATTTCTTTATGATTTTAATTTGGAGAAAAATATTTGAATTTGTAATTAATTTGATCATAGCTTAGGCTATGTTTGGGATTGCTTTGCTTAAGAAAAAATCTACTTATAGCTTTGCTTAAAAAATAATCAATTTAAGAAAAAGTTGGTAAGTGTTTGGTAAACTAAATTTTAAAATTGCTTAACTTTTAAAATGATGGAAAATGTATTGAATAAAATTACTAAAATAGACATCATTAATAATATAAATATAAAGCTTATAAAATGAAATAACCAAAATGGACATTTATTGTTAAAATATTATATATATATATATATATTATTAAAGTATTGCTAATAAAAGAGAATTTAATTATTTTTTTATTATTATTTCCAGCATTTTTGTTCTTTTTTTTTTTTTCAGTTTTTTCTAATATATATTGTTATTTAATAAAAGATTTAAAAATAAAAGTCTGAGTCAACCAAAAAAAAACCCGACCGAGTCAACTCAAGCTTAGTCTCCCTCAACACAACTGAGTCAACTCAGTCTTCTTCTCCGTCAAGCATCGACAACTCCGGCGCCGAATTCCTGAGATGCTGTCGCCTATTCATTGCATCATGGAGGAGAAAAATCGGCCTTGGTGACGGAATCATGATTGGATTCGCGATTTCAATCGCGAAACGGAATCCTCCACTGCCGGAGGAAAACCGACTTACATCGACGACTTCGACTTCACCGAGGTAGAACCAGCATCTCTGGGGCGACGGAATCGATGACTTCGACTTCGACTTCGCCGGTGGTAGCTGGTCGACAAATTCGTGATTTCAATCGCGAACGGAAGAGGTAGCTTGCCGTCGACTTCAACAACTTCGACGACTTCGACTTCCTCCGACGGAGGCCACGGCTGTGAGGGAGGCGAGGCGGCGTCGGCGTCGGCGGCGTCGGCGTCGGCGTCGGTGGTGGACATGGAGAGATCTCCTCCAGCCTCCAACTCCGGTGGTGGCCACCACCATTGTTCAATCTCTGTTTTTTTTTTTATATTTCCATTTTTTTTTAGTTTTTTATTATATTATTATTAAATATAAGGGTAATACTATCTTTTAATAAAATAGTGAGGGCATTTTGGACATTACATAAGCAATAAGCTAGCTTCTGCTTCAAAAAGCAACCCCCAGTCAACTTCTCAAAAGTTGCTTATTGGAAGAGCAAATTGTAAAATAAATGCTTTTAAGAAGTTTACCAAACACCCATTTGCTCAAAACTTAAGAAATAAGTGATTATTTCTCAAGTAAAAGAAATCCCAAACATAGCCTTAGTATCATTATTCATTACTAACTTGTATTAAAACGAAAATGAAACGATTAAATTAAAATTATAATAATTATATATGGTACGGACCGTCGTATACATGAAAGATAAGGTTTGTTTTGACACTTTGAATTTGTGTACCAAGCAGATAGTAATTAGTTTCATCGGTCTCAATCGGTGAAAGTGACAAAAAATCCTGCCTGTAAGAAAAAAAGTGCTTATTCAGTTATTTTGGTCATGCTAGCTGCCCTGATTTGTGGTCTAGCCATGTCAATTTTGTTTTCTTTTTTTATTGTTATTATTATTTTATTTTTTTGTATTTTATTTATAATTTTAAGTGGTGTATATTTTCTTTAAAGACAATCATTTTAATTTTTGAAATATTACAACCATAACCCAGTTAACGGAACTCAAAGTTTGAAGTTGCGGGGAATTATAAAAACTTAAAATTGATAGTATTAATATGTAAAATATACATTTTTCTAACAAATACATTAAATATTAAATATATTTTTCCTATAGGCGAAATGGACCCCGGCCTTCACATGGTTCTACTCTTGCCACCAGGGACGAAACCAGGATTTTGATCGTGGGGGGACCAATCCAGCACAAAAACTAAGATTCTAGGTCACATAACACAAATTTTGCACCCGGTATTTTTCAACAAAATGTAATTTCATTATGTGTTAAAGGTAGTAATACAAATAAATAAAATGGGCCGCTGTTTTATATCTAGAAAATTATCTATAACTAGATTAATCTAATTTTCTTTGCAATTTAATTTAATTACATAATCAAAATCGTGTGTGAGTAATTACATAATCTTGGACAAGATGAGATACGCTCTGCACCTCTTTTTACATACAAAAGGTTATGAGTTCGAGTCATGCCCCCTTCTCAATCCCTAAATATTGTAATACTTCAAAAAATAATAATAATAAAATTAACCTAACAAAAAACATAATAAAGATAGTTGCAAACTCCTAGCCTAATGAGCGGTTATATTGTACGGAATTTTCCGTACAGAATCGTCGATTGCTACTGATAGCTATTAAATTGCTAACAGTGGTAATTCAATAGCCATATGTAGCTATTGGATTGCTACCGATAGCAATCGACGATCCCGTGTAGAAAATCCCACACTTGATAATTGATAGCGGTTTAATAGTTCAATATTTACTTGACTTGTTTTAAACTTCTAGTGAAATCTAAATAAATAATAATAAGTATATATAACACACATACTAGATGTCTAGATGAGGTAATAATGAATAAAATAATAGGAAATTAAAATCCTAAAATAAATTGATTTTGTTTATGTTTTCATTGTTAAAGGAATTATGGAAAAAAAAATTATTAATTCATTTATATTATTAAAATAATAGGAGGGGTCAGGTGAATATTATTACCTACATTATATGTATTATATCATATGATAAATTAATAAATTGTTGTGATTTGATTGGTTGGAGGGGTCATGGCCCCTATGGGCCCCCCTTGAATTCGGCACTGCTTGCCACGATCTCTTGATGTAGATGTGAGAAACATATGATACAACTGTATCAATTTCATTTTTTGTAGATACAATTACTTTAAAATTTAACTTTATTTTTATTTTTATGTATTTTCTATGATTTCATTCCATTTTGAGAAAATCTTTAAAAATTAATCCATTTTGGGATTTATCATTGTTATTATTATTAATTTATTTTATGTATATAATAAAGATATTGAGCATTTCACCAATTTAGGCTCAATGGATGAAGATCCAATGGTTAATAATGTAATAATAATAATAATAATATTACACTATTTCAAATTTCAACCTTCCATCTATTATAAATTTATAATCCAATGACAAATGTTTGGGTCTTGATCGGTCAGTACTCAAGCATTATTTATAATTTAAGTGCTTGTTTGATTGAGTTTTCTACTGTCTCAAAAGGTCTACCAAGGTTTATTTGAGTTTTTTAGAGTTGTTTGGTTGGGCTTTTGAGATTGTCTATTTTAAATTAAGTAGAGGCTAGTAGAGTTTAAACCTCAACTAAGTAAAAACTCATGAAGAGGTGCTTCTCCAAATAGACATTTTTTTTTAAAAAGTCAACCAACCAAACAACTATAATTTTTTTTTTTTTTTCAAAAACTCTATTTCTATTAGATCTACTATGAGTAGATATTTTACCAATAGAGATTTTTCAAAAAGCACAACCAAACAAGCTCTAAATCTGCACCAATTTTGTCCGTAGACATTCTCTTTATGTTGTAAGAGATTAAATGTTGCTTCTTGATCTGCCCCAGCTACTGATTTCTTTCAAGGATTTGATTTGAATTAGCAATCTGTTACTGATATTTCTTAAACTACCAATTAAAAATTAATTAACAACATAATTATTTGTTAATCACCTCTTTGGTCAACTTAAATTCTAATTTATAAACCGCAACTTCTTCGCCCTAGATTTCTCAAAATCCAACGACTGCACTGCATACATAAATAACAAATTAAAAAGCTTCGTATTATTCTCGTTTGTAATTTAGGCTATGTTTAGGGTTGTTGAAACTTTTTTTTTTTTTTTTTAAATACAACCACTGTCGGGACTTGGTGAGAGTTAGGGGATGTATTCAATTAGGATTCTTGAAGACACTTAAAGACATTATATATCCTGATGTATTCAATTCTGGCATTTAAAGACTTTAAAAGAATCTATATTAATCCAGTGGTATTCGATTCAAATTTCTATGGACTTTTAAATAATCCTTTCAAATCCAGATGTATTGAATTGAGACTTTAGAAATGTCTAGAAGAATCAAGGTGTATTCAATTAGGACTAGATTTTAAAAGATTTTCTTATGTCATGGATTTTTGTGGACTTGATGGTGAGAGATATAAATATCAAATGTCATAATATGTTCGGCCTTCTCCCCAAAGATTTTGGTAGACTTTGCTCTCTCTCTCTCTCTAAACAAAAACATGTTGCTTCTTCTCACTTCTTCTCTGCTGATTAATCTTGATCGATATGATCTTCCCTTGCTGACTAATCTGTTGCTTCACCTGCTAAACACTTGTATGAACTAAAACTATATTTATAAAAAATATTTGTTAAAAGAACTTGATTGTCATAGGATTGTTTGGATTGTGTAACAATTAGCAATTTAACATGTTTGACTTACAAAATATCTTGTAATCCCACGAAATTTAATTTGAAATTCACAGCCCAACTCAAATTTATTGATTTTTTTTTTCCAAGTTGAGTAGTTCATTGATAAACATATATTGAAACTTGCAAGGTGAGAACTGAGGCCATATTTAAGAATAACCGGTGGCCTCCTTTTTTTGCCATTACACTATTACCAAAACCCTATAAACTTCCTCTTTTTGCTGCCATGACACCATCACCAAGCCCTGTAAACTTCCTTTTTCTACTTTCGAAAATATTTAGGGGCCGTTTGGTATGGGGTAATCAAAATAATGTGATTCCTGGGAAAGTGAAACCCAGTGATATGATTTCTGGGAAACATATATACATATGTGTGGTGGTGCATGGGAATATTAGGTCGGATTCCTGGGAATATCAAGTAATAGTGTTTGGTTGTACATGGGATTTTTATTTTTTTTTTCAAAAAAGTAATAATAATTAAAAATCATTATTTAGAAAAAATTAAAAAAAGTTTGAACAAATCTGGAGATTTCCAGATCTCTTCAACCAAATTTTTTTATTAAAAAAAAAAGAAGTTAACTGGTAGTCAGCTGGTACACTGCAAATAACATAAACAAACAAACAAGAACAAATTTCAAACTTAATAAAAGGAGAATATATTGATTTCATTAAAGCTCCATAAACCAGATTATCAAATCTAGTTTTTAACACCATAAACTATTGTTGAACTAAAATAAACTAAAATAAAATAGTAGCAGCAACAACAACAATCGAATCGAAGAGAAAAAAATAGACTCATCTCTATTTTCTGTTGCTATAGACTCAACAACAATAAATAGACTCAACAACAATAAAATAACAGCAACAACAGCAAAACGAAAATTTGGTAGATAAATCAAATTGTTCAAAGACTCATCTCTCTCTCATTCCACTACTACTTTCAACTTGTTCATAGAAATCAAAAGAGAAAAAAAAATCTAAAAATTAATGTCATTTTCTAGTAGTGAGCTAGGGTTTTGCTTGGGAAATTTGGGGATTTCTTGCTTAATCAAAAACACCAAACAATCGGAGACAACGACGACCACTATGGCGGTAAAGGAGGAGGCTGCGTTAGCGATGGAGGTCACAAACCAGAAATAGAAATCAGGAAAAATAGAGGCGTCTCTGTACAAGCGTCCCCATCATCACCATCTCCAACACTTTTCGATGGAGGTCACAAACCATAAAAAAAAAAAAATAGAAAGAGAAGAAGAAGAAGAAGAAGAAAATAATTGAAGAAAGAGAAATAATAATTTTAAATAATGAGGTGGGTCCCATGGTGGGAATGAGATGGAGGGGCATCTGAAACCTACCTGTTGGGGTGGGAATCACATTACCCCTTTGGAGGGTAATATGATTCCCATGGGATTCACTTTCCCGGGAATTTAAAAACACAAACCTACTACCAAGCATGGGAATGCTCTGAGATTTCCATTCCCATGCCAAGATGCCCCTATACCAAACGGCCCCTTAAAGCTACAAATGGTTTGACTTGGGATACTGCATTTGTTTTATAATTTTCTTTTTTCCATTCTAACCAGCTTCTTAAAATGATTTTACAACAATTCTATAGCAATTATAATATCCTCAATAATTATTTAAAAAACAATAGAAAATGGGTGTCCTTTTTTTTTTTTTTTAGAGCAATAGGTGTTTGTTGATAAATGAATTTTTATTGTCTTTAATTGTATTTTTTTTTTTGAAACAACGTTTTTATTAAAAGAAAACTTCCAGGAGAAAGCCAAGAAAATCCAAAAAGGATCAAAACATCAAGTAGCTCGAAATACAACCATAAACTGTCCTGTTTAACATAAGACAGAAGACTAAGCCAAAACACGCCAACAGGACAGAGGAGAAGCTAAGCAGAACATTAGAACTATAACACAAGCAACAACAAAAGGAAAAAACGAAAACAGACAAACTGACAAATGGAAACAGAAATGGAAACAAACATCACGTGACACCCCATTCCAATCTATCATCCCTGCCAGCTGAACCATTCTTCGCCAAACAATCCGTTAGAGAATTTACCTCCCTTGGGGAGAATTTGAAGGAGATGCCATGCCATGAACTCTTGTATTGGCGTATATCTTGAATCAAACTAAACAACTGCAAATTACCGAAATCCATGCCATTAATCCAAGACACAGCTTGGCAAGAATCACTAATGATAGTGATCTTGCATTGTAATAATACCTGATTAGTTGCTAGTAATTGACAAGCTCTATGGATTGCATAGACTTCAGCCGAATCTGCATCCATTTTACCCACAAAGAATGAAAACAAACACAAAACCTTTCCTCTAAAGTCTCTAAGCACTCCACCAATTCCAGCTTCGCCCACATCAATACCCACCTCATCCTTGTTGACTCTGACTGAACCATCCACGTTGAAAAACAATTCCTCATTAGAAAGGGGTAGCCACAATCGACCACCAGCTTTCTTGACTTTTGTCGCCTCCACACACCTTTCTTTCACATCAAGAATGAGCAAAGATAAGTCGACTTCCGAACCACTGCCGTGATGCTTAAACCATAATGCCACCCTAAACTTAATAGTGTCCAAAGCTTTACACATATCAAGTTCACCATTACAAAACACCACATCATTACGATATTCCCAGATTGTCCATACTACAACAAAAAACAAAGTATCCCACACCCTTTTTCTGGAACGAGAAGGACATAAACCAAACCAACCCTCAATCCACTCCAAAACAGTCAAACTTGTACAGCACTCTACCCCCCACCAGCCCATACTTAATCTCCATAATTTATTAGACCAACCACATAGAAGAAACAAGTGATCTATGGATTCCAAGCCAAAACCACACAAAGGACAGTCGAGAATCACTCCCTGCCTAGCACCAAATTTTTGCAAAACACCTCTCACCAATACCCTGCCTTTTAACAATTGCCAGGTAAAAACCTCTACTTTAGGTGGAACGATCCCCTGCCAAAGGAACTCGAGATATGAAGGATCCACAACCTTAATTGTAATTTTGTTTATGTGTGTTTTTGTAATATAAAAATATAATAAGGAGAGTTTCTTCTTACAATCCAATGTTGTTAGGTTTTTAGTTTGTGTTGGCATATATTCCATATCAAAACGTTGTTCATCTTGTATTATTTAGTGGTCGTATTGATGATGATTCAAAGCTTCAAAGAAAGACTCGACTACAATGCATGTAAGATAGTGGCTTGATAAGGGGAATTAGCTTCATTGCTCATCAAAGGTATAATTGACCTCATTCCTCTTACAAGGCATAGGCACACATGAAAAAATCATTCATAAGTGTCCCTGCATCATTGTGCATCATTTATATAACACATTCACATGTTTTCGTATGCTCATGCATTGAACTCAAATGCTCATACATTGTAGAGTTGTATGTTCTAAGACTATATCTAGGAAATGACATTCATATGTGAATTTGTGTTTGATTGTTTGTGTTTCTTATGTTTTGGACTTGTACATGATCTTAATTGATTCTTTATTGAGTCTCGGTCATTTCGGTTACTCATTCATTTAGTTTTGAGTCCAAACAATGTAGCTATGCTACTTTTCCTTCTTATTCGTTGAGTTGTGTTCGTCGTCGTTTTTCGAGATAAATTCTCAACTATTTGTCAAATTTTTGTAGTCGTCATTGTGCGTGAGGGAGTCACGATTTGTAATCCGAAAACGGATTCAAATTAGGAGTTCGGAGGCCTGAATACGGTTGAAGAACGTGCGAGGTGCGCAAGAGAAGCAATCATGGCCAACGTGGCTAGGCCTTCCCGTGTGGAGGCCATGGGACCCACAGGCCAACCAGCCCTCTGGTCTCGTGTGGCCCACGCGCTCCACATGGGGACAGGGCTGATGTGGCCTAATTTTATTGGCCAAAAGTTTCCTTCTCTCTCCTCCTTTTAAATACCTCAATTTCCCTCCATTTGTTTTCAAGAAGAAAAGTTTGAAATCCCGTCAAATTTTCTCTCCAATTTTTCTCAACTTCCAAACACCATAACTTTCTCATACGAAGTCAAAATTGAGTGATTCAAGTTGGAGATTGTTCATAATTGAGTACCCTACCTTTTCAAAGTGATCTTGTAGCTGTTTGATTGATTTTTGAAGTGACTTTACTCAGAAAAACGAACCAGCTCGTGAAATCAAGGTAGAGTTCATATCTTGGTGATTTCATCTTTTAAACCTTCAATTTGCTTGGGATTTCTTCTTCTATACGTATGTGTATGTATGGTGAATGCTATTGAGAAAGATAGCTTCATAATCAATCTAATTGAAAAGTCTTATTAGAGACACATGTGGACTAGATTCTTGGATTCTTTGTTTTCCACATGATTGAGAGTTGTATTGTGATTAGATTGACATCTAGGATTATTTGAGACTTGATTAAATCATTTTATGATTAATAATCCTTGAAATGTGTTTTTGATCCTTTGATTAATGATATCTAGGATTAGAGCATTTGTATGTGTTTTTAGAGATATCTAGGATTGAATTGTTTTAACAATATATCCTATCTCTAAATCTTTGGCTAGAATACTTATTGAATACATTTTGTGATTCTAGCATTTTTTATGTATGTTTATAACATCTTGAATTTGTGCTTCATGTATATGAATTGTTCAAGAGTTATTTGTGTGAATGAATCTAGGAGTTTTATGTGTTAGTTGATTTCACATGCTCTAGGTTTTCATTCATGTTTTTGCACCTAGATTTCTAATGCTTGTGTTTTCACATCTATAGATCTAGTTGTTCCATGAAATGTATTGATCACATGTTCTATGATGTCTGATTGTTTGCATCATTTGCATTCACATGATCACACTAGGAAGTCCTTGTAAAAGACATGAAGTCTTGGTTAGAGTCGGGATGACTCGGATAGCCAAGCAAGAAGTCTTGCCTAGAGTCTTGACGACTTGGATAGGTAAGCAAGAAGTATTGTCTAGAGTCTTGAAGACTTGGATAGACAAGCAAGAAGTTATGACTAGAGTCGGGAGGACTTGGATAGTCATGCAAGAGAGGCTCTCTAAAGGCAAGTGTGCCTTGGATAGAGAGTTGGCTTATATATTGGTAGGCCCGGGTGTTTGGCTAGACATAGAGTCCGATAGAGCGGGGTACATGGGATATGTATGCACTCTTGAGGAATTTCTAATCTACCAATGATATTGGCTAGGTATGATTTCCAATATATGGTGGTTTCGCATTATTGAGGGATTTTGTATCTTCCAATAGGGTTTGGGTGGACTAGACTCCACATGGGTTGGTGATCTAGGAGTGGTCACTTTGTGGAACTTTTAATTTACTTTCCAATATATATAGTATCTAATGGTTGTATTCAACCCGTGGATATTTCCTCCTTGGAGGTTTTACCACGTTAAAAAATCCTTGTGTTAATTCTTTCTCTCTCTATCTCTTATATTTATTTTTGTGTATGTTGTTATCTTGTGACATATTATTCACTTGTGAAGTATATTGGAAAGAAGATATTGTAAAGTGTGATTTATAAGTCTATTCTTTTGATCATAATTGTAATTATATTTCTTTTGTTTATTGATTAGTTTTTGTGTATAGCGATAGTTGTTTTCTTGTAATGATTGAACATATATTGAAATACAAGTATTCTTTGTTATTTGAGTTTATGTTTTTTTATACCTCATACAACTTGTTGGTACTTAGACAATATATGAATGATCACATATGATCTTGTCTTTGTATGATTCCGTGTTTTTGTGTTGCATGTAAGGCTACCTTGAGGGACAAGCGTAAGTTTGTTTAAGGGAATGGAATTAGGCGAAAAACCTATTCACACCCCCCCCCCCCCCTCCCCTCCTAGGTACATCTTAAGCAATTTAACCTTGTTTGTGTACTTTCAAATGTTTTTCTTTTTACACTTCACTTCTAAAGACACTCTATTCTAATTTTTTTAATACAAAGCGACACCACCCGCGTGGTCATCATCAACATCATCTCCTTCATGATCTTTCAAAAAGTCGCAGTGTTGATATTCCTCTTCTTCTTCTTTGGCTTGTAAATGGCGCTTTGAGTCCTCTCGCTCCCATTCTTTGACATTCATACCCCATTCGACATAATCTATGCCAAACATTGATAAAGCTTTCATAGAAATCGACATGATCAAATGATTTTATTTATGATTAATTGATGAATATGTTCTTTGAGAATAATGAGTTTGATACATATATATATAGTAAAAATATTGTATATATATAATTAAGCAGAGCCAATAGGGATATGGATACTATAGTAGTTGAATTTGGTCTCCACCTTGAAATGAAAAATCACGGGTAGCATATTGCAAATTAAATGGATTCTTTGAAGTTTATACGTTGAATGAAGGAATCATGATCAAAGCAATTGAAATTAAAGACAAAACAAAATTCTCGTGCTTATCTATCGTATTGACCAATTAGCCTAATTCTAAGTAAATATCATTAATTACCCTATAAGAATTTTCATTTGTGATGATTATGGAAGTCAGAGATAACAAATCCATAAAAATCTATGGATGTTTAAATAAATCCATAAAAGTCTGAGATAGGTGTTTAAATAAATCAATAAAAAAAATCATGTGGATTTATAAAAGTCCGTAGAAATCTATGAAAATCTGTCGCTTAAAAAATGTCTTTAAATGTCATCAAGAATCCTAATTGAATACACTCTCCTTAGACTCTACAAAGCATGGCCTGAATACTACTCCCACTAGGGGTTGCTTAAACTTAAGAAATAATCACTTATTCAATTATCTAGGAGTCTAAGACCCATAAGGTGTTTGGTAAACACTTCATAATCAGCTTATTTCATAATTTGCTCCTCCAATAATCAACTTTTGAGAAATTGGTTGGGGGTAGCTTTTGGAAGTTGATTATTGGAGAAGCTAGTTTCTTATTATTTGAATGTCTATAATACGCTTACCATTTTAATATAAAGACAATAATACCCCTTTATTTAATAGTGATAATTTTTTGAATTAATAATATTTTTAAAAACTAAAAAATTTAAAAATAATTTTTTTTTGAAGATCAAATAGTTCGCTAGTGGTGGCTGGTGGTGGCCAACACCAACAATGGAGGCCAGATACCTCTGACGACGTCAAAGGAAGCCAATATTCCTACAGCAATGGAAGATTCCGTTTCGCGACTGAAATTGTGAATCCAATCACGATTTCATTGCATAGGCTTGTTTTGCTCCTCCATGATGCAACGAATCGGAGATAGAATCTTGCAAATTCGATGCACGCCAAAGTTGTTGACGCCGGAGTTGTTGATGCTAGAGTTGTTGATGCTTGGTGGAGATTGGAGAAGAAGACTGAGTTGACTCAGTTGTGTTGAGGGAGACAATGCTTGAGTTGACTCAGTTAGGGTTTCTGAGTTGACTCGGTCTTTTATTTTTAAATCTTTTATTAAATGACAATTAAAAAAAGGAATATATATATATATTAAAAAAAAACTGAAAATAGTAATAATAAAAAATAATTACATTCTCTTGTATTCAAGCTATACTTTAATAATACATATTATCTTTTATCTATAAATGTCTATTTTGGTCATTTTCCATAATCATTTAAAGTTTGCGAAACACTTTGTTTTTACTTTTTTCCTAAGTTGATTATTTATAAAGTTAATTTACCAAACACTTATCAACTTATCTTGTAAGTTGATTATTTCTAAAGTTAAGCTATAATCAGATTTTTTTTAAGCAAAGCAATCCCAAACATTTAGATTCAAATAAAGCGTATATTCACTTTATCTATAGTTTGCCGAAAATTCTTAGAAAAGGTCATCCAGAAATAATATTATTAAATTTCGTTGATAAATTTTATATATATCTTATTATTATTATTATTATTATTATTATTATTTTGTTTTGTATCCCCATCACAATTCTGATGTGAAAACCATAATCAATCTTATTAGTTGGTACCTACCAAAATTTAGAATGAGCTTAATTGATTTACTAGTAAAAATTGATGGAGCAACTTTTTATCTTTCTTGGCATATGCTTTCTCCTCCGTTAGGGAGCGTATGTGGTTGAATCCCAGCCCGTCGTCTGCTTTCTTTATGTAATGTTTCTTTCAATCTAAAAAAAAAAAACTTTTTTATATTTATTTACTTTTTTATTTTATTTTATTTTATTTATAAAGAAAATCACTCTTCATGCTGCCACGACGTAGTATATAATACAACAAATTAAATCACATACGAACTTCACATTTTATGAGTAACAATACATTATACATCCCAAATATAATATATAGGGGTGAATTCATAAAGAGCCAAAAAATTTATGGGTTTATTGTTTTTAGCCACACATTTATTTTTTATTGTTTTTGTCACTTTTGACCACTTTTGGACAACAATACCCTTGAATTTGAAATTAAAAATAATAATTAAAAAAAAAAAAAAAAAGGTCAGTGGGAAAAGATCGAATTTGAAATTGAAAAAAAAAAAAAAACCAAGAGACAGAAGAGAGAGAAAGGAAGAGAAGAACCAGAAACAGAAATCGTCGTCATTGTTGCTGCTGTTGCCAAAACCGCCGCCGCACCTCTGGCCGTCGCTCACCTCTGGCCGTCGCGCACCTCTCGCCGTCGAACACATCTCGCAGTCGCACACCTATGGTCTCGGGTCTGGTAATTTTACAAACTCTTATTTTGATTTTGATTTGTATCTGAAGTTTGATTTGTGGTAACATGGTGGACATGAAGTAGATTAATTATGTTCCTTTCATAGAATTGATGTAGGTAAGGGAGGGAATGTGTTCTGTTTCGAGTCGTTTAATTTTATGATTATTCGATTTGATTTATTTCTTACTGTAGAGGAAGGATAAAAGCCCGAAACCTAAGAAGAAAGCTCCTGTTCGAAAGCAATTAGCTAACTCCGATCACATTGATGAAGAGGATGATGAGTTAATGCAGGTAATTTCAATTTCTTATTAATGAGTTGTTGGGTTCTATTTGATTGTTACTGATTTTTTCGCATTCATATTCAAGCACTTGCTCTCTCACTGCAACTATCCGCAGAAGTTTCAGGACCTACTCTAAATGAAAGAAAGACAAATGCTGGAAGTCGGGAAGATGGAAAAAAGGGAAAGAGGAAACAATCGGTTTGTTTCGTCTCTGGATTGATGCTTTTGTTTCGAGGAAATGTTCTGCATTTTTGAGCCATCTCTGATAATAAATTTCCTTTGTCTGCAGTTCACAAGTCGGGTGCAAATGACCGAAGATGAAGTGGTCTTGCACTTCTTTCAAATTGATGGTGATTTCTATAACTTCTGTGTTTTCTTTATTTCTTTCTATATACTGTATGGGTGTATACTGTATAGCAATAGTCTCTTAGCAGAAATTTTTGAAGATTAACAAGTATTAACTGTATATTCTCTCATAATATTTTGAATTACAAAAGTTTACATAACTACATAAGTTGTTTCCAATTGATTGTACTAGCAGTAATTTCTTTTTGTGGTATTCATATTGAACTATATTTGTGAAGAAACTTTTGATTATTGATGAGGGCATCGTTGGTTTGCAGGATCGGAAAAGGGTGGGTTAAGTATGACAGATATACGGAAAATAATTTAGGAGTCAATCTCTCTCTCTCTCTCTCTCTCTCTCTCTCTCTCTCTCTGAATCTTCGCCTGAAAATGTCGATTGAATACTTCTTTCCCTTCATTTTCTCAACTGGGTCCTCGCCATTTCCCAATTTCCAGCTCCTTATGTACCTCCTTCTCTTTGTCTCTGTTGGGTTCACTCATTTTGTAATATCAAGTGAACCTGACACAGCTAAAGAGATTTTAAACAGCTCTGCTTTTGCGGATCGGCCCATTAAAGAGTCTGCATACGAGCTTCTGTTTCACAGAGCGATGGGTTTCGCTCCATTTGGTAAGTACTGGAGAAATCTGAGAAGAATCTGTGTTTGTATGGTAACTTATTTCAATTTTATTGTTTATCTTTAGAGTTAGTTCTTGTTTTGTATTCATTTTATTTAGCTGATAATTCGTATGGTAGATTGAATACATTGTGTACACCTGAATAGTTAATTGGAAAAATGAATGTTGTTGAATACATTTTGCTCATCCTCTTAACCTGCATCCACTTCATGTTGCAGCTGTGGAGGAGGCAGGGGATGTTCATAGTTATGCATCTGCCCCCCAGGAACTACGAATGGATTGGAACCGCCCAACTTTAGTTTTGGCATTCCTTCTCATAGATGCCAGCATTCTAGTCATGTAATGTAATTTTCTTTTCCAATTTTTAGATTCCCATGACATTAGTCTTCACGAAGTGTGACAACTGACAAGCAAAAGAAGAAAAAGAATAGAGGTAAAAGGCCTGAAGAAAACATGCGAGATGTTGACTGTGGGTGTTTTTTTTTCTATAAAGTAGATCCATATCCTGCCGGAACCATTTTAATGCCAAGAAGAAGGCAAGAAGTTCATCATGGCAGAACCTGATAGCCATGGTCGAGTACGCATATGCAACTCCTGTCGGGCCATTTGAACGTTGGAAAAGATTGCAATTATAGGGCATTTTAATGGTCGAAGTGCAAGCTTATACTTGATAATGTTCTTTACTTCATTTGTTTATAAGGTCATTACACTCTCACTGCATATCACTTCACACTTCATTTGGGGTGATTTTTCCATTTTCAGAACAAAATTTAAGCTTCCAAAACATTGAACAACATTCATTTTTAAACATCTTAAAAATACATTCATTCAATACTATTGCATGTCTTTTCAAACCTTGTGTATAAAATGTTTACATTAAAAATAACAAGTTAAAAGCAAGTAAAGCTAAATCCAATACTTCTTCAATGAACAAACACAAGACTTTAAGCTTGCTTTCTTCTTTGAATCTTTCTTCTTTGACTGCCTGAATAAAATCCTTCTCTCACTGGATCTTTGTGCTTTTTTGTCTATACATAATAGTTCAAGCTTGCTTTAATTTGGAAATCTTCTCTCGTTGTAACTGTAGAAGACCTTACAAGCACGCAGTTAGAAATCTTATTTAGAAGGCTGATTTTAAAACAAAATTCCAGTAGTTTTACATGCTAGAAGTTACATGCCAGTTGATAATGAAGTTACATGCCAGTTAATAATGAAGTTACATGCCAGTTCATTTAATTACCATATTTGGAAGGTTGATTTCAAAATAAAATTCCAGCAGTTTTACATGCTATAAGTTACATGTCAGCTGATAATGAAGTTACTTGCCAGTTAATAATGAAGTTATATGCCAGTTCATTTAATTACCATATTTTGAAAACTGATTTCAAAACAAAATATCACCTGGGAACAAAATATCACAGTAGCTGGGTTTCACTCTAAATTGAAATCAATCTCTTATTCTTCATATCAAACATAATGATCATTGTAAAAAAAAACAATTGTGTAAGGGATACATACCGTTGAAGAACGTCGTTTGGCTCCGGATCTACTTCACAAGAGAGAAATCTAATTCATGAGAGAGAGAGAGAGAGAGAGAGAGAGAGAGAGAGAGACACACACACACACAAAATTGTTGATGGGTTTTGGATCTAATTCATGAGAGAAAGAGAGAGAGAGACACACACACAAAGAATGAAGGAGATACATGAATTCAATACCGCTATGTAACTTCAAAAAAGTTGCATTACGAAATATAGTATTACACTAATACATTTAAGAATTAAAATATCATTGCTAATAACTAGGATGGCCAACAGGGAAGATGTTCCCGAAATATGCTTCAACCCAACTAGTAGTTTTGTAGCAATCCCCACAAAAA
This sequence comes from Acer campestre, assembly GCA_954870605.1. Classification (NCBI taxonomy): domain Eukaryota; kingdom Viridiplantae; phylum Streptophyta; class Magnoliopsida; order Sapindales; family Sapindaceae; genus Acer; species Acer campestre. Next base: position 13,100,315 of record OX940806.1, on the reverse strand, counting down.
TCTCCAAAAGGCTTCTTCGCGAACCTACGAAATTAAAGTGTATGACTAATTACATGAATCAAAACAAACTGGCATGTAACATTAAAACAAACTGGCATGTAAAATTAAAACAAACTGGCATGTAAATTTGGTATAGAAAATAAAAAAAGGTTGGGTTTCTCTAAAAATCAAATCCACTCTCTCAATCTTCATATCAAACAACATATAATTGTAAAAAAACAACAGGAGATTAATTTCACTATAAAACAAAATTACCAAATCACATGTAACTTAAAACAAATTGGCATGTAAAATTAAAATAAACGGGCATATAAAATTAAAACAAAATGACATGTAAAATTAAAACAAACTAGCATGTAACTTCGTAACAGAAAATAAAAAAATCTGGTTTTCACTAAAAATCGGATCCACTATCTTAATATTCATATCAAACAACATATAATTATAAAAAAACAACAGGAGATTGATTTCACTATAAAACAAAATTACCAAATCACAAGTAAAATTAAAACAAAATGGCATGTAAAATTAAAACAAACTGGCATGTAAGTTCGTAACAGAAAATAAAAAATTCAGGGTTTCACTAAAAATCGAATCCACTCTCTTAATCTTCATATCAACAAGCTATAATTGTAAAAAAACAACAGGAGATTGATTTCACTATAAAACAAAATTACCAAATCACATGTAAAATAAAAACAAACGGGCATGTAAGTTCGTAACAGAAAATAGAAAAATTCTGGGTTTCACTAAAAATCGAATACACTCTCTTAATCTTCATATCAGACAACATATAATTGTAAAAAAACAACAGGAGATTGATTTCACTATAAAACAAAATTACCAAATCACATGTAAAATTCAAACAAACGGGCATCTAATTTCGTAACAAAAAATAAGAAAATCGGGGTTTCACTAAAAATCGAATCCACTGTCTTAATTTTCATATCAACAAACTATAATTGTAAAAAAACAACAGGAGATTGATTTCATTATAAAACAAAATTACCAAATCACATGTAAAATTAAAACAAACGGGCATGTAAAATAAAAACAACGAGCATGTAATATTAAAACAACCAGGCATGTAAGTTCGTACCAGAAAATAAAAAAATCGGGATTTCACTAAAAATCGAATCCACTCTCTTAATCTTCATATCAAACACCATATAATTGTAAAAAAAATAACTGGGAAGGGGATACATACATTCTAGGTCACGAAATCTACTTCAAGAGAGAGAAAAGACCACAAAATGGAGGTCACAAAATGGAGGTCGGAGTCCGTCGATGCTGCCGTCGCCGTCGCCGGGTCCACCGTCGCCGTCACCGGATTCAAGTCGGAATCCGTTTGGTTGTGTGTGAGAGAGAGTGAGAGAAAGAGAGAGAGAGAGAAAAGAGAGAGAGAGTATCTTAAATGAAAATAAAAAGCTGATGGGGTTTCAGATATAAGAGAGGGAAGTTTTGGGGGGAAATTTTGGTTGAAGAAAAGACAAAAACAAGGGTATACTTGTCAGTTCAAGGCAAAAAGTGACAAATATAATCAAAAATAAACTTGTGGATAAAAACAATAAATCCATACATTTTTTGGTCATTTGGTGCAATTTCCTCTAATATATATATATATAATTTATTAAAAAAAAAAAAAACAAAACAAAACAAGAAACGTCTTGTCCAAATCAATAATTTTAGATTTGTAGTTGTCAAAGAATAGATTCCAGTCGAACAATCAACATCCTAAATTTCTAAAACATCTGGAGTTTTTGAAAATGCAAACAGCTGGAAATTAATTTCTTAACATTATTTTAACTAAATTCTTAAAGCATCTCAGAAGAGTAACTTGTAAAAAAAAAGATGTCATATAAGATAAATAGACAGTCTATTAAAGAAGTATCTCAATCGTATATATTCAACTTCACGTTAATGTGGTAAAAAAATATATTAGACATTGTCAACATGACTGTTACTTTCAGATGACCTGTTGTACAATTATTTTTTCGGTTAACTTAGAAAGTATTTAAAATTGATATTAATTTTTTTTTTTATCTATTTTTAGTAATGAAATAAAATAAAAAAGAAAAAAGGAAAAAAAGAAGACATATCATTAAAAATAAACGTATTTTAAACAAAAGTATTAGAAACTAAATTTTGAGTTGATTGTCTATTATGTCTATTTATATACTGTATAAAAAGTAAATCTCTTGATATTATTACCATTAAAGATTTTTTATATACAGATCACTTTTATATTAGACGCGTAATCTACTAATCTTACTAGAGTTACAATTACTATAATGCGATATTTCTCATGTCATTTCCGAATCCAATCCTAAATTACAAGTTTCCAGATATATCCAGTCCATTTAGATGCCCAATAAAAGATTTAAATTTTCAAGTTGGCATTTGGGTAAAGTATGAAGAGTTCTGAGTTCTGACATGTTAGTTGGACTTATTGACTTAATATGTCTTTTATTGCATGTCCACTGCTATCCAATTCAAGTATCTCTAAAGTCTCAACCTTTAATTTCAGTGGTCCATCTGTCCAAAGCCATTCCTTCGATCCCATCATGTCATCATTCATCAATTTTTTTTCTCTCTGCCGTTCAATACAGGCCTCAAGCTCCAACCACTTATTCATTGTTGTTTCGTTTTTATTCAGGTTTTGGAATTCTCCTATGACGTATTCATCTTTAAATTTGCCTCAATTTTGAATAATTTTCATCAGACATTTATAGATAATTTTCATCGTTGTTTCTTTTGATAATTCAATTTTTTCTTTTTATATTTCTTTTCTTAAGACAATTCATTCTCAAAATTTAAATTAAATTTTTTTAAAAAAAAAATACTTCCTTTTGTTCCAAGATTTTCTTTTTTATATTTTGACACTCTTATTCTAAAGAAACTTCATCTAAAAAAAATAAAATTCCAAAAACACTTCATTTTGTTTTAATAAAAACTAGGACGAATCATTTAAACCTTTAGATTCATCCGATGAGTAATCTTTTTTGAATTAAATTATTAAAAAAAGAAATTATCTCTCATAAATCAATAGATTAATTTTTTTTTTATTAAAATTGGACTGATCTAAGGGGAAAAACAAATCATTAGATTAAATATTACATATTAAACACTTTCTCCTAAATTTTTAATTACCATATTAAACTCTTTCTCCTTCAATATATATCTCTAATTTTTGAGTTTTTCTCTGATAGATATATAACTGTGAGCATACTTATAACATACTTATCTACCTCATCACTTTTTGCCAGAAAAAGCAATGGAATTGTGTCAAATAATGCTTACATGGTAAAAAATGATGAGGTGGATAAGTATGTTATAAGTATGCTTACAGTTATATACCTACCAGAGAAAAACTCATAGTTTTATGAGTTTTTCTCTGGTAGGCATAAAATTGAGCATAGTTATAGTACATTTGTCCACCTCATCACCTTTTGCCTTGTAAGCATTATTTGATCCAACTACATTATTTTTTCTAGTAAAAAGTAATAAGATGGATAACTGTACTATAAGTATGCTCACAATTATAAAACTCCTAATTTCCTATCTACATTCTTTCTCAAGTAAGACTAACAGTTTTTCAAGAAGGCACCAGAAAAGGAGAGAAATATAAGAAAATTCAAGAAAAATAGTTTTAGTACTTGAAAAATTCTTAAATTTTATAAATAGCTGGATTTCATTGAACTTATCATTCACACAAAAATTCAGATTAAAATTCATAGAAACCGATGTGATTTCATCAAGGTCTTTACCGAAATTAAAATAAGAGATCCCTTATGAGAAAATAACTATATATATAGTAATTTTCCAATGAAGACTTTTTACAATGCACACTTTAAGTACCTTTGATGAAATTGTATGGAATATATTGAATCTAGATTTGATTTTTTGTATGGACGATGATAAAATACATTTATAAAAAAAAAATTTAAAAAAATTCGGGTGCAAGAACTAATTTTTTTTTCCTTTTTTTTTTTTTTTTTGAAGATAAAACATTTAAAAATATGAAATATAAGAAAAAGTAGTTCTCAAATCCAAAAAAATTCCAAATTTTTACCAAATGTGTATTTTAATTTTCTTTGGATGCCTACAAAAAAATCTCATTGAAAATAATTTGATTACATGCAATTTCATCAAAGGTGCATTGTAAAATCCTCATTGAAAAATTACTCTCTCTCTCTCTCTCTCTCTCTATATATATATATATATAATTTTTCTATTGTCAGTTCGTCTTGATATAAAATATATCAAGACAAAAAATGTGGACCATTAGATTTACATACTTTGACTCAAAGTGTATGCACTTGTCAAAATTTCTCCATAATCTGTGGTCCACCTTTTTTGTCCTGATATATTTTATATCAGGACAAACTGATAGTAGAAAGACTATATATATATATATATAATTGTACACCACATAATGTGTGGCAATGAATTAAATCCTTTATGGAATTTTAATTTTTACAAATAGTCTTTAGCTTTTTCTACCCATAACAGTAGTCATGTAAACATATATATTTTTGTTGGAAAATTTTGTGATAAACATGCCTTCTGAGAGTGTTATTTGAGTATGATCGATTTCATAAAAATGGAAGATCAAAGTATATTCGAATTCTTCTCCGTGAGAGTATCAAATTGGTATACTTAAACTTCCAAAATGATAAATGAGTGAATGAGAAATTGAATCTCAAAGTAAGTCCATTGTGCAAATCACGGACCTCGAACCTTCCGTCGGACGATTCATGTGTGGGTGCATCCTACGTATACGAATGTCAACACCGATTGGACCGTGAGTGCACAACTACCCTCTAAATCTCTTCAAGATTGATTCTTAATTAATATCCTTTTTTATTAAAAATGTGATTATTAAGTATTTCCATATCAATCCTCTTGATTCGGTTTTATATAAAAAACCCTAGTCTTCTCTTCAAAGACTCATTCTCTCAGAATCACGAAATATAGAGCAAAAATTAATATTCTTTCTTCTCTTTTTCTGAATTCATAGTAATTTTAAACTTAATTTAAGTTCACTGAGAGTGGATTGTGCTTTGCACGGCCACTGTTAAATCCTTGTATCTTGGGAGACAATCACCATACACGTACGGTGTTACCTGGTGAAATTTTCTTAAGGACACCATGTGAAACACATGCCTCGATTTCTTTAAATTATTTTCTGACGTGGTGTTTATTGGTTTATTACTTTCTGTTCTTCCAGATTCGAACTAGAATTGTTTTTGATTTACAAACAACAATCTTAAGACATTTTTTTTTTTATAACGTTTTTCCCTTCTTCAGACTTTCTAGTTTCTGGTATTGCTTCAGGTTGTGACGAACTTGATTTACACGATGTGTATCCAACATCACTGTTTTGGTTTATTAAATAACATGGAAATTGGGTCTGTTTAAAGATAATGATTTCAAATAAATCTTTGATTTTAAGTTTGGAAAATTGGGTATGTTTAACCGACACTAGTTTGGAAATCAAGTGTGATTTCGACTTAGTAATTGGGTATGTGATACCAGACACTTATTGTGATTTGTGAAATCAATTATTTATTCACTGGTTAGATATCAAGTAATTGATATTGGTGCTGCATATATATTTTATGATATTATTGTGATTCTAAAACAATTGTGTTTTGTTTCAGATATTGTGGCGGATAATTCAAACGTGAACTTGAGTGTTCCACTAGAGACTTTGAATGCTAATCTAAGTGTGGGATTATACACTTCGGCTGTTAATTCTTTGCTTGTGGGTGAAGTGCTTATGGTGTTGCCCAGTGTGGCAACAACAACTCCGGCCATCGGCTCATTTGTGAGAAACATGCCAAATCCTGTGATGAGCCAGTATATGAGTCAAGGGAATGTAACGATGGCAAATCCATATATGAATTCGGTTCCATTACCGATGAATCACATGGAGAAGCCTGATAAGTTCAGTGGATCGAATTTTAAGTGGTGGCAACAGAAGATGCTGTTATATTTAACCACGCTGAACTTAGCTCGGTTTTTGACTGAAGATGCTCCTAAACCAAATAGTGGTGAAGAGCGAGATGTTCAGGTATGAAATGTTATTGATGGGAACCGTTCGGATTTTTTGTGCCGAAAATACATACTGAATGGGTTGTCAAACTCGCTATATAGCGTATACTCTTCCAAGAAAACAACCAAGGAATTTTGGGGATCATTAGATTGTATATACAAGGCTGAGGATGCTGGATCCAAAAAGTTTGTTTTGGGCCGGTTTCCTGATTACAAGACGATGGCTTCTAAGACAATTATCAGTCAAGTCCAAGAGTTTCAGGTGATTCTGCATGAGATTCATGCTAAAGAGATGACCGTGAGTGAAACCTTCCAGATAACTACTATCATTGAGAAGCTACCCCCTGCATGGAAGGTTTCAGGAACTATCTCAAACACAAGCGAAAGGAGATGAAGATCGAGGATCTCATCGTCAGGCTTTGAATTGAAGAAGATCATAAGAAGTGAGAGAAGAAAGATGTTAGTCAACCTGAAGCCAAGACTAATGTTGTGGAGCTTGGACAGAGTTCCAAATCTAAGAAGAACAAGTCTGGGAAAGAGTCTAAGTTGGGTCCAAAGGGAGGAGTCTCAAAGAAGCCAAAGTTTCAAGGGAAGTGCTTTAACTGTGACAAGCTGGGTCACAAATATTTTAAGCGCAAGTTGCCAAAGAAGAAGAAGAAGAAGAACCACAAGGCAAACATGGTTGCTGGGATTTCTAAAGATGTCTCAAAAATCAACCTTTTTGTAGTAGTGATAGAGGCAAATACCATCCATCCGAATGGGAGGTGCATCTTCATATCAATTGGTGGACCCATCATTAGCAACAATTGGAGAATACTGGGGACATTCAACCGCATTTGGAAGCATATGTGTGCCACTTTGGCACACATATAATGAAATAAGTACAATCAATGAAGGCTGCGCAGCTTTGCAGCTGGTCCACAAGCAAGGTAAGTAGGTCCATTACCGGCCGGGTCAAACTCGAGGGAATGGTGGTTAGACACTAGAGCCACTCGCCACATATGCTCTGACAAAACAATGTTCAATACTTTTGAAGCAGTGGGTAATGGAGAGAAGCTATATATTGGCAACTCAGCCACATCTAACATAGAGGGCATTAAAAGAATTTTAGTCTTTCCCCACAAAACTTTAGGAGACAAAGCAAGATTTGTAGGCACAGTTAATTTTTCCCCACAAAATGAGTTTCGTCGACGAAGGTAACCTTTCCCCACAGAACTCAAAATTCGAAGGCTAAGGGTACAAAAATTTTCCCCATGAAATGAGTTTCGTCGGAACAGGTAACCTTTCCCCACAAAACTCAAAATTCGTAGGCTAAGGGTAAAAAACTTTTCCCCACAAAACGAGTTTCGTCGGCACAGGTAACTTTTCCCTACAAAACTCAAAATTCGTAGGCTAAGGGTTAACAAGAATTTTTCCCCACAAACATTGTATTTGAAGGGAAAAGTTAGTTAAAATTAAAAATATATATATACTAAAATTAATTAATCAATTAAACAAATATATATGCTAAAAATTATTAAAAGTTAATTAATTAAAATTAAATTTTTTGGATAAATCCACCACCACCAAACTAATTAGTAGTGGACACTCGGTACAAAAAACTTTGATTAAAGAAAATATATACTATACACTTATATATATAAGTCTTATCCAATAGATTTCCACTTCCTAGGTTTAGGGTGTGGCATCTTCTTTGTAGTTGGTCGTAATTAAACTAATCTATCCTTAATTGTTAATTAATTAACTTTTATCACATTTTTTTTTTACAATATCTATTAATCTGGGACCAGGTATTTTTTTGAAAACTTTCGCCATTGGTTGGATTCGAGCCACTGACCTGGAGTCATTTACCCAAGCCTCAAGCTTGTCCATCTACCAGTTAAGTTATCACATTCTCAATTGATTACCACTTTGAGATATTGATCATTGAATTAAATAACAGAAATTGACAAAAAAACATTATCACCAAACTCAATTTGCAATCCAATAAATATTTTTGAATATATGTTTGTCATTCAAATTAGAATTTTAATTAGTTGAATAAATTTAAATTTATCTAACAAGGTTGTTTTTTTTTTTTTTTTTTTTAAATTTCTTACAACTCATATAGGTTATATATAAATATTGTACAATTGTTAACAAATCAAGTGTTGTAGTCAAGCGATAAAGGTTTAACCATTTTGATATGAGATTGTAAGTTTAATTCCTGATAATGACAATTACATCAAGGGTGGGCCAACGATAGGCGGTAGTCGACAGTGGGGTGGCCGGACGGCGGATTAATTTTTAAAGTTCCAACATCTTTGCCGATGAAATACATTCGTCGACTAAAACTTATTTTAGCCAACGAATGTATTTCGTCGGCTAAAACAAGTTTTAGTCGCCTAATACCCTGCTCGACCATGATGTCCCCATGAAATTACCGATGAAAATATTTTGTCGGCTAATACATGCGCCTACAAATTTCAACCTCTCCCCATGAAATCATTTCATAAGGAAAGCCAAAAATTCTTGTAGTTGAGACGTGGTCAAGTGATTCTTAAGATGATCTCTGGAAGAGACCTGAGCTTGAAAATGTGCTCTATGTGCCTAAAATCCATAAGAATCTGGCATCCAGTAAAGGGATATGTAACTGAAGGGCTTTTTAAGCTTAATGTATCTATTGTTAAAAGAAATATCAATAAAGATAATGCTGTAGTTTATTTTCTTGAGTTTTCCAATTTATGGCATGGTAGATTAGGACACGTTAATTATGAGACCTTGTATAGACTAATTAACTTAAACCATATTCCTACTTTTAATATTGTACTGGCCATACCTACACCTAAGTAGGTGATAATAGGTTTGAAAAATGTTGATTGCATCTTCATTAGATATGCACATAACAGTAGCGCTTATCGATTTTTGGTGTATAAGTCTGACATCCCAGATATACACAAAAACATGATAATGGAATCTAAAAATGCATCGTTCTTTGAACATGTATTTCTGTATAAATCCAATGATGAAGCAAGTTCGTCGAAATGAACACATGTTGAAAGTAGTGAGGACCAAGAACAAGAAAATGAAATTGAGGATGAACCTAGACATAGCAAAAGAGCTAGGATAGAAACATCTTTTGGTCTAGATTTTATGATCTATTTGTTAGAAGGTGAACCTTAAGCCTTCAAAGAAGCAATGAGCTCTTCAGAAGGACTATTGTGGAAAGAAGCTACTAATAGCGAAATTGATTCCATTATACGAAATCATACTTGGGAATTAGTGGATCTTCCACCGGGATGTAAACTGCAAGGATCCAAAATGGATTTTCAAGAGAAAAATGAAAACGGATGGATCAATTGATAAGTATAAAGCTAGACGTGTAATTAAATGTTACAATCAATGAGAAGACCTAGATTACTTTGATACGTATTCTCTTGTGACAAGAATAACCTCCATTATGATGATACTTGCAATCGCGGCATTACGAAATCTTGAAGTACATCAAATAGATGTGAGAACATCTTTCTTAAATGGAGATCTAGATGAAAAGATTTATATGAAACAACCTGAGGGTTTTTCTGCTCCAGGGCAATGAAAGAAAGTCTGTAAATTGGTGAAGTCTTTATATGGTCGGAAGCAAGCACCAAAACAATGGCATGAGAAATTTGACAATGTTATGATGTCAAATGGTTTTAAAAAATCAACGAATGTGACAAATATGTTTATGTCAAGGACACAGGAAATGACTGTGTCATTTTGTGTCTTTACGTTGATGACATTCTTATTGTTGGTAGTGATGATAAAAGGATCAAATCTACCAAAGATATGTTGACATCAAGGTTTGACATGAAAGATATGGGACTGACTGATGTAATGTTGGGAATGAAAATCTCGTGGACATCGAACAAACTTATTCTAAATCAGTCACACTATGTTGACATGATTCTTGAAAAATTCAACAAAGACGATTATGGAGCATCCAGAACACCAATAGGTACTATTTGGATTATGCTCAATAGTAAGAGTATAATGTTGTACTTGACAATTTTTTCATATTAATAAAGTGATTTCTGTTTTGTTAACAAAATCTTATAGCATTTATTATTATAATTGTCAAAGTAAATAATCATAAGGTCAAAAGACTATGAGAAAAGAAGAATTGTTCGTACATCTGGATATGTATGAGGTAGACATAATTTTTTAGTTAGTCTTGAATAACGTTCACAACTTAAGTTAAAGGTTGGGCACCTTTATCTTGTTAAAGTTGTAGAATTCTTTTACTAGCATTTGAGTGGGATCAAATGTGTTGTGATGAGTCTAAAATCATCGAAGGGTCTTCGAGTAAAAGAATCTAGTGCACTAGGTGCATTGAACTAGATCACAACAAAATACCTTTTTCTAGAACCGTCAATAGATAAAAGTCTTTTCATTATCAGAACAATCGGAGAGTCTATCTTAATCCTGAGATAAATGATGGACTTATGGTTGCAAGTGCTATCATTTGAGCTATCAATGAGTACGATTATATAGCATAGTCCATCCTCGATAGTTTGGTGGTATTCATTTGTTAATCGATAGAGGAATTCATTTATATATATGGACATCGTGGCTCCATTTATTAAATGTGAGTAGAATATCATCATATGGATGCTTTGTGGTTTTGAATATTAAATCTTAACGTTGAGTTTTCAATAGTGTCTAGTGAAAGATGACTTCTGGACAAGTCATAATATATATCCAAGTTCAAAGTGTGGTCATATGAGTAAATATGGTAACTTGGAGAGCTATAGGCGGTCTATGAGCTCTTGACGATTACTGATATTCTTCACGAGGATTCACTATCTCCTATATGATTTGTCTAGGGTATGAATAAGAATCGTTAACTTATTCCATCTTTATTTAAGAGTGCAATTTTAGTTCTTTAATGGAATGAACTAAAATTAATAGATTAAACCTAAGTGAATCATTTGTTGATTGTGATTGAGTTATATCTATTGGAGCTTAAATTTAGATAGGCCCGCCAAGATCCCCAATCCGCACGGACTTGTATAAATCACTTGATATATTTGTGTATCCATTTAGAATTGTATTTAATATATTAAGAATATAATTTGCACATTATTTATATAATGGGCTATTTAATTATATTAATATATTAATGAAAGGCATGTGGGCTTGTTTCTTTTAGTAAGAATGAGTCTAGTTCACATGTGGGCTTTTTATTAAAGTCCAAATGGTTTAAATAAAATATGAAAACAATTAGTCATGGGCGGCAATGACTATTTTTTAGCCCATTATATTGTTTTATTTTATTATTTAATTAAATGGAAATTAATTAATATGTTAATTAATTATTTAATTAAAAATCAAATCTTTTTCTGATTAGGAAATATGTTTCCTAGTAGTATACTACTATTAATATTATATTAAATATAAAATACTTTATTTGTTTAGTCAAATTAGGAAGTCTTTTATATAGTCACAAATACACTAAAGAGTTGGATTAGGGTTTGAATTCTAAGAAATCTTTTGTTGAAACACAAATCCTATTTGGAAAAGGACTTTGGTAATCACCTTGTTGGACAAGGTAAGAATTCGGCCACCCTAAAGAAACTAGGGCAAAAATTCGGTCCCTATATATGACTAGGGATGATTTTCGGCCAGACCTAGTTTTTTCCTTGAAGAATTAATTTTCTTTTGCAAAAGTGGAAAATTAAAAATCCTACTCTTAGAATAGTGAGAATTTCGGCCAAGAGGGTTTTGTGAGAAAAGATTTGTTCTAATTTCGATAGTGCACTAGTGATCTTAACATCAAGAGATCTTGTGCACAATTTCGAATAAGGTTTATGCGAATTTCAATCATACGATTGTGAATTCAAAAGTGACCAGAACATTCTTAGTAACCTTTTGGAGTTTGTAGTGACTAACAGAATCAGAAAATTTTTGTTGTCCATATTCAGGTTCACAATTCAAAAGAAGGGAGACCACGCTCCTAGGTGATTCACGTTCGTGATCGAGTTTGGATGATCTTGCGGATTACCATCGATGTTAGTCAATCGGATCACGCGACAAAGGTATTTTATCTTTTCGTATGTATGTTTAATTAATTAAAGGGTTAAGGTTCAATATGGAAATTTTTTTTAAATATACTAAACTCTTTTAGTCTCGCTTCCGCTGCGTGCACATATTTTTTCCCTACAATTTGTATCAGAGCCTGGTTGTACCCTTTAATTAATTAACGTATATATACATGAATCTATTTCTTTTTATTGTGATTATGCATGTTTAGAAAGAGATGATACTCTAGGTATTCTCATATATAATTACATTGGTATGTATGGATTTATATATGTTATATTTTGATATAAAGTGAATTGTTATTGCTCAATTTTGATCATAGAATTTCAATGTATTTTTTGTTTTGGAATTGTAACAAGATGGGTGGCCTATTATCGTCACAATTTCCTTCTTGGTAGTTGCTAAGTTTTTTTTTTTATTTTTTTTATTGTATTAAAATAAACTGCAGTATTTTTTTTTTATTGTATTAAAAATAATGCAGTATTTTTTTTGTATTAAATACTGCAGTGATTAAAAAAAAAAAACTACAGTATTTTGTTGTTTAAATAAGTTTGTAATATGTTCAAGCATCGAAGATTCGAAGACTTGAAGAATTAATAGCAATCGGAACGAGTTTGGGATCATGTGCACCATAGCAACGTGCACGCGCGTAAGATTGCATGCAGCTGTGCATGTTGGACCGTGGGCTGCGCATGGCAGCCCCATGGAGTCCTTGGGCTGCACATAGCAGCCCTTGTTAGGGTTGTGGAGTGTGCATGCCAATGGGGCAGCCGTAGGTGCTCAAGTGATCGATGACCGCTTGAAGATTTGTTCGCCAAGAAAGAAGTTTTTTGTATATCAAACAAATGTAATTTACTTGCTTTTCTAGGATGGATCAAAATCGTGGCTATTTACTTTGCATAAATATTACAATATTTGTTATTGTTTGATAACATGTCATGTAGAATAGGAGTGCCACTCTTATATCTCTTTTGGTATGAACATACATTGAATGATTTAGGTATCTAATTGGCATCTAGATAACTTGGTAAATCATTCTATGGGATTTAATCACATGCCTTAAATAATTGAGTGGGAGATGGTGTATTGCAAACAACTATGGCCTCCAAGGTTAGTTGAGCTATATTGTTTTTTGGTAATCCCCCAAAGGGGCGTCCATGAATGGAATTTAGCAAGATACTTCCTTATAAGGATAGACTAGACAATTGACTCAAACGAGATCTACTCCCTAAGGAGGGATTTTCGTGAGGGAATATATTGAGGGTCGAAATCTTGGTAGTACATTCAATGTGTTTTTATTAATATCCTCCTAGGAGTTCTTGTTAATAAAATCACAAGGCTAAAATTGAAAACGTTGGTTGTTATGTTAACAATTAGGTGGGACCTAGTCCAACTAATAAATGGTGCGAACTCCCAAAGGAGGCGTAACATTTATGGGTGTTAGATCAAACGTTGAATTTTACGATTGAATTATATATTTAATTCAAGATAAATATTCGAAAATGCTAAACAATGATTATTCACTTGTATATATTTTTTCTTTTATTCAGAAATCATGACCCCATCCCTAATGAACATCCTGAAAGATAATACTTTAACCGAAGATAATTATGCCACATGGAAAAGGAAAATTGGGTTGTTGCTGCAAGCTGAAAAACATAAATTTGTTCTGTTTACTCCTAAACCACCTACTCCTACTAATGAATCTAGTGTTTTGCAAAGAGACGAGTATGAGCAGTGGAAGACTTCAGATGATATGGCTAAATGTTATATTATGACCACTATCTTCGACGTGTTGCAACAGCAGCATGAAGGAATAGAGTCTGCTGCTGATATAATGATGTCTTCAGAGGAGATGTTTGCTATGAGATCTAGGTCGACTAAGAGAGAAGCAGTGACTACTTTTATGAATCTTAGGATGAAACCTAGACAGGCTGTGAAAGATCACATGATGAAAGTCATAGCACATCTAAATATTGCAGAACTTAATGGTGCTGAGATAGATGGTGAGACTAAAATTGACATGATTGTCAACTCACTGTCAGATTCCTTTGATCAGTTCAAGTTGGACTACACCTTGAACAATAAGGAATACACCTTGCAAGGCCTGATGCAAGATGTTCAAAGCGCTGAAAAGATCCTTGTGAAAGGGCAAAGGTCAAAAGATTAATATGGTTGGTAAAGTTGCTACTGTTAAGACCCGTCAGAAGGTCAAGAAACAACAAAAGAAAAAGCAACTTAGGCCTACCAAGAAGGAGACCAAGAAAGTAACCAAGATCAAAGGGAAATGCTTCCTTTGTGGTGAAAAGGGACATTGAAAAAGTAATTGCCCAAAGTCTTAGAAAAAGAAGAACAAGGTAATATTAATTATCTTGAAACATGTTTTTTGGTAGACTCTAACGATTCTTGGATCATAGACTTAGGAGCCACTAATCATGTTTGTTATTCCTTACAGGGTTTTCAGGAAAAGAAAAGGCTGAATAAAGATGAAATCAATTTGCGTTTAGACAACGGAGCGTTGGTGTCTACCAGTGAAGTGGGAGATGTTAGAGTTATCTTAGATTCTAGTATGCATTTAGATTTAATAGACGTTTATTATGTACCTCAATTCAAGAGGAATTTGATTTCAGTTTCTTGTTTAAATAATTTTGGATATTCGGTTACTTTTAATAAAGATTTTATTATTAATAAGAATAACAAATTTATTTGCAAAGGTACATTGGAAAACGGTCTATTGTTTTTGCATAGGAATATTTCTCACTTGTTAGATATAGAAACAATTGAACCTAATCATAAAAGAGTAAAATTATCAAAAGATGAAACCTACCTATGACATTTGCGCTTAGGTCATATTAACCTTAATAGGATTAAAAGATTGGTTAGTGATGGACCTTTAAGTGACTTAAAGGTTGATGATCTACCAACTTGTGAATCTTGTTTGGAAGGTAAAATGACTAAAAGGTCGTTCACGACCAAAGGCACAAGAGCCATTGAATGTTTAGGGTTAATACACTCTGATGTATGTGGTCCTATGAGCATTCAAGCTAGAGGTGGATATGAGTACTTCATCACTTTCACAGATAATCATTCAAGATTTGGTTATATGTATCTCATGAGACATAAGTCGGATGCTTTTGACATGTTCAAAGCATTCAAAGCTGAAGTGGAGAATCAGCTAGAGAAACACATAAAAATCTTGAGATCTGATCATGGTGGAGAATATCTATCTGGTGAGTTTCAGTAATATCTTATTGAGAATGGAATCATTTCTCAGTTTTCTGTACCAAGTACACCTCAACAGAATGGGGTGGCAGAAAGAAGAAATAGAACTCTTTTGAATATGGTTAGGTCAATGTTGAGTTATTCAACATTCCCTGTTTCTTTTTGGGGATATGTTCTACAAACTACAATGTACATTCTAAACGATGTACCATCGAAGTCGGTTCCTCAAACACTGCATGAGTTGTGGACTGGACAAAAGCCTAGTTTATAACATTTAAGGATATTTGGTTATCCTGCGCACGTGTTAAAAGGAAAGACAGAAAAGATGGAGTCCCGTACAGAAACATGCATATTTGTGGGGTATCCAAAAGGAACTAAAGGGTATTATTTCTATAGTCCTTCAGATCTTAAAGTATTTGTTTCAACAAATGCCAAATTTCTAAAAAAAGGACTATATGAATGAGTTTATACCTGAAAGTTGAATTGTCCTGAATGAGATGTCAGGAGATATAATTCCATAAGAGGTTTCACAACCTAGCCCAATTGTAAGTTCCGAACCATTACAAGATCAACAACCTACTATTCCTCGTCTTAGTGGGAGGGTTATAAGACAACCCGAGAGATACATCGGTCTGGGAGAATCAGTGGAGAATCTCCCGGACGACGATGATCCCTACACATATAAGGAAGCAATGAAGGATGTTGATTGTTGTCATTGGCAAAAGGCAATGCAATCTGAGATTGAGTCCATGTTCAATAACAAAGTCTGGTCCCTTGTAGACTTGCCTAAAGGGATAAAACCCATTGGGTGCAAGTGGGTATGTAAGAGGAAAAGAGGTATGAATGGAAAAGTGGAAACCTTTAAAGCTAGATTAGTAGCTAAAGGTTACACACAGAAAGAAGATATTGATTACGAGGAAACCTTCTCTTTTGTGGCCATGCTTAAATCCATTAGGATACTCTTATCCATTGTGTCATCTTTAGATTTAGAGATTTGGCAAATGAACGTCAAGACATCTTTCCTTAACGGAAGTCTTAACGAAAGCATTTATATGATGCAACCAGAAGGATTCATTGAAAAAGGCTAAGTGGAAAAGGTATGCAAGTTGTAAAAATCCATATATGGATTAACGCAAGCATTCAGATCCTGGAACATAAGGTTCGATCAAGCTGTGAAAGGTTTTTGATTAGTTCAGAACCCTGACAAACCTTGTGTATACAAAAGGATCAAAGGTGACAAATTGGTTTTCCTAATTCTTTATGTTGATGATATACTACTCATCAGAAACGATGTAGCTATATTGACATCAGTAAAAGAATGGTAAGAAAAACAATTTGATATGAAGGACTTAGGAGAAGCAAGTTATATTCTTGGTATCCAAGTAATAAGGGATAGAAAGAATAGAACGATTACATTATCCCAAGCTTCATACATAGATAAAATCTTGTCTAGGTTTTCCATGCAAGATTCCAAGAAAGGTATGTTACCTTTCAGGCATGGAATCAAACTTTCTAAGGAACAAGTTCCTAAGAATGAGCATGAAGAGCAATTCATGAGTAGGGTTCTATATGCCTCGGCAGTTGGAAGTCTCATGTATGCGATGCTCTACTCTAGACCAGATATTTGTTTTGCTGTTGACATAGTTAACAGGTTTCAATCGAAACCTGGACCTGACCACTGGACGGCAGTCAAGCATATTTTCAAGTATCTCAGGAGAACGAGAGATAATATGTTTGTATACTCTGGAGGGGATTTGATTCCCGTAGGGTATACAGATTCTGATTTTCAGTCAGATTCTGACTCTAGAAAATCCACATCAGGATCTGTGTTTACTCTTGGAGGAGGAGGAGTAGTAGTATGGAGGAGTAGTAGTATGGAGGAGTATCAAGCAATCATGTAT
The DNA here is from genome assembly GCA_954870605.1 of Acer campestre. Taxonomy (NCBI): domain Eukaryota; kingdom Viridiplantae; phylum Streptophyta; class Magnoliopsida; order Sapindales; family Sapindaceae; genus Acer; species Acer campestre. The sequence continues at coordinate 13,083,075 of OX940806.1, read as the reverse complement.
TGCTGAATCCACCATGGAAGCTGAGTATGTTGCTACATGCGAAGCTGCCAATGAGGTTGTTTGGCTCCGCCAATTCTTGATTGACTTAGAAGTGGTTCCTAGTGCGAATAAGCAGATCATTATCTACTGTGACAACAGTGGAGCAGTGGCTAATTCGAAAGAACCAAGAAGTCATAAGAGAGGGAAACACATTGAAAGGAAGTATCATCTTTTTAGGGAAATTGTGCATAGGGGTGACGTGACTATTACAAAAATCACGTCAGTAGAAAATCTAGTGGATCCCTTCACAAAGGCTCTACCACAAAAGAGTTTTGATGGGCACCTAGAGAACATGGGAATGAGAGATATAACACATTTGCTATAGCGCAAGTGGAAGATTGTTAGGATTATGCTCAATAACAAGAGTGTAATGTTGTACTTGACAATCTTTTCATATTAATAAAGTGATTTCTGTTTTGTTAACAAAATCTTATAGCATTTATTATTATAATTGTCAAAGTAAATAATCATAAGGTCAAAAGACTATGAGAAAAGAAGAATTGTTCATACATCTAGATATGTATGAGTTAGACACAATTTTTTAGTTAGTCTTGAATAACGTTCACAACTTAAGTTAAAGGTTGGGCACCTTTATCTGGTTAAAGTTGTAGAATTCTTTTACTAGCATTTGAGTGGGATCAAATGTGTTGTGATGAGTCTAAAATCATCGAAGGGTCTTCGAGTAAAAGAATCTAGTGCACTGGGTGCACTGAACTGGATCACAACAAAATACCTTTTTCTAGAACCGTCAATAGATAAAAGTTTTTTCATTATCAGGACAATCAGAGAGTCTATCTTAATCCTGAGATAAATGATGGACTTATGGTTGCAAGTGCTATCATTTGAGCTATCAATGAGTACGATTATATAGCATAGTCTATCCTCGATAGTTTGGTGGTATTCATTTGTTAATCGATAGAGGACTTCATTTATAGATATGGATATCGTGGCTCCATTTATTAAATGTGAGTAGAATATCATCATATGGATGCTTTGTGGTTTTGGATATTAAATCTTAACGTTGAGTTTTCAATAGTGTCTAGTGAAAGATGACTTTTAGACAAGTCATAATATATTTCCAAGTTCAAAGTGTGGTCATATGAGTAAATATGGTAACTTGGAGAGCTATAGGCGGTCTATGAGCTCTTGGCGATTACTGATATTCTTTACGAGGATTCACTATCTCCTATATAATTGTCTAGGGTATGAATGAGAATCGTTAACTTATTCCATCTTTATTTAAGAGTGCAATTTTAGTTCTTTAGTGGAATGAACTAAAATTAATAGATTAAACCTAAGTGAATCATTTGTTGATTGTGATTGGGTTATATCTGTTGGAGCTTAAATTTAGATAGGCCTGTCAAGATACCCAATCCGCACGGACTTGCATGAATCATTTGATATATTCTACCAGACTATTTATGTGTCCATTTAGAATTGTATTTAATATATTAAGAATATAATTTGCATATTATTTATCTAATGGACTATTTAATTATATTAATATAATAATGAAAGGCATGTGGGCTTGTTTCTTTTAGTAAGAATAGGTCTAGTTCACATATGTGCTTTTGATAAGTCTATAAATACGCTATACGTATCCCCTATTTTCCTATGTTTTGATCTCGTTTTCCTTGGTCTTACCATGTTTTTAATGTTTAAATAATGTGTTTACATGTCATTTTTTTATAGGAGGAGCCTACGCGTGATAACGGAGATTTTCCGGGCAAGTACGGGACTATTGGGTTAAAAGAGCATTTTTTCCAGTTTTCATCGAAGCGTACCACGCTAGGCAAAATGGTGTACCACATCCTGTACCACATTTTTGAAGACATGATACACTGCCAACTTTCGTGGTTGGACGTTAAAGCGTACCACATGAAGCCAATTTGCGTACCACAAGTTTTGGCAATGTATCCAAATGAGTTTCATCAAACAACTTCGTTAAAGCGTACTGCGAGACGTACTACGAGATGACAGTTTCCACTCACTTTTCACCTCTTTTTGACCCACTCTTTGACCTATATATATATATATAACTTTACCAAATTTTCTAAAGTGGGCTTCACAAATTCTAGATCTAAGAAATTGCTCCATTCACGTCCACCTTCATATCCTTCACAAATTCTTCACAAATTCATCTCATCCATCACCTCTTCACCATAAACCACCACAAATCCATAACCTCCATCACATAACTTTCTTTTACACACCATACACATCATCAATCGTGACCTTGGAGCATCAAAGGAAGCTTGGATCAACTCAAGTCATTGGAGCCTAGCACTTGCAAGGAAGAAGTTCTTCATAATTAGTTCATTTCTTGCAACTTATTCTCTTATCTTTGTGTATTTGCTATGGTTTATTTCAATTTATTATCTCAAATGACTTTGAGGTGTAATATGAGCTAAACACTTTTATGCTAGAATTATGATGATACCAAACCCTTAATCCTTTATTAATAATTTGCCTAATTTCTCTTAAAATGCTTGTATGGTAATATGGATAGTTTGAGTTCTTAATGCTTTTGCTAGATTGATCATCTTGTAATTGTTATATTGGTTGTGTGAATGAACTTGTGAGGTGACGCACTAAATGTACCAATCAAAATATCCACTGTATTTGACCGGAAAGTTGAGAGATCACTAGGCCGACATATAGGGATCGTGTGTGTGTCCCACTATGCTAGATTAGCCCAAATATATTCTGTATGTTTGAGTGCGATTTCTATTGCTCGAAAGAGATTAGGAGTTAGTTAAAGGGGACACGAACCTATAACGTATACTTGCGTAATTTGAGAGATTAGGCGGATCGAGTTCTTAATTAGAAGGGTGCGGTGGATTCTAAATTCTAGCATTATTTCATCGAATTACAAATATCGTTTTCTTGTGTGATTTAATTAATTTGCTTAATACATGCTTAGAATTTGCTTTAGTTTAATTTAATGATAAGTTTGGAAATCCTTCAATTATATTGTTCAAATAGTACGCATGCATTCGAACGCCAGTAATCATACAATCCCTTAATCTCTTTGGGACGTTACCCTGCTCTATCATTGCACTACATTTCGATCTCGTACTATTGCGAGCGTGACGATTTGTAGCGATCAATTTTTGGCGCTGCTGCTGGAGATTTAGTGGATAGTTGATATTGGAATTAGTTGGATTTTACTACTTTGAACCTTTTTACTTTCGTGTGTTATTAATTTCTTAGCAGGCCTGTTGCTCTTGTATGTACCAACGTACAAGGAGTAACAATCTACAGATTTTGGACTTCAATCCAGACATTGAAAGAACATCTAGGAGAAATCGCCAGAATCGTGGGTGAGCAAGATCCATGGTAGATCAAGTTCCGAATCCAGTCCCAGTACAAAATCTAGTACCAAATCAAGGTGAAGCTAATGTGGCAGTTGATAGAACTCTACATAACTACCTTATGCCGAGAGTTGATCAGAATATTTCCTCAATTCGAAGACCCATAATTGCAGCGAACAATTTTGAAATCAGGCCAGTGCTGATTTCGATGATTGTTGCCACGGTTCAATTCAATGGACTGCAATCTGAGGATCTAAATAGGCACCTTTAGAGCTTTAATGAAGTGTGTGACACCTTTCGGTATAATGGAATGCCAGAGGACTTCATCAAGTTAAAGTTGTTCCCGTTCTCATTGAAGAATGACGTGAGAGAATGGCTGCAAGCACATGACCCGGATACGTTCATTACCTTTGAGTAGTTGGCTCAAGCATTCCTAAACAAGTATTTTCCACCAGGGAAAGCAGCCCGCCTTCGTAATGAGATTACGTCCTTCTCACAGTTTGACCAAGAGAGTCTCTATGAGGCATGGGAACGGTTCAAGGATCTCATCAGGAGATGCCCCCACAACGGACTAGCGAAGTGGCAGACGTTGCAGGCATTTTATCAGGGGATCACAATTTTGACCAGAAATTTGATAGATGCGGTTGCGGGAGGTTCGCTTATGAGCAAGACTTTGGATGCAGCTCATGATCTAGTAGAAGCAATGGCAATCAACAATAGCCATTGGGGAAATGAGCGACAACTCCCGAAGAAGAAGCCTGGTATGATTGAGTTAGATGAGCTCATTAGTGTGAAAGCTCAACTTGCTATGCTCACTAATCAAATGAGCAAGTTGAGCGCAGGACCGAGTCAGGAAAATGTTGCATGTTGAGAGGTATGTATGGGTCCGCATCTGAGTTCAGATTGTCCAATTGGAAGCCCGTTTACATCAACCTCTTCAGATCAAGTAGCGTTTGTGAACTATGAAAATGCCTACAAGGTTATACTAAACAACCTAGATGGGGGGTGAATAGGTTGACACACTAGTTTTAAAAACTCTTTCGTGACTAGTGTCAAAACCTTGGTGAACATATAATAAACCTTGAACAAGATTGTTATGAGAAAAACAATTTGCACAAGTATGCTCAATTCACCACACTTAGTCTACAAAACATATATCAAGAACCAATGTATCTCATATACAAGTATATTCAATAAAGACCACATTCTACAAGTTGTACTTAAAGTATTACAATGTAAGAACACTACAACTTGCTAGAGAAGAAACTATATTAAAATTAATACAAATAATACTTGTATTTACAATAGTGCCCAATATGTACAAGAATCAATCAAAGAATACCTATACACAAAAATCAATGAATAAAAGAATTATATTTACAATTATGATCAAAATGAATATGCTTGCAAATCACACTTTACAAAATCTTGTTTCCAAATACATCACAGGTTAAGATTGTACTACAAGATTAAAACATACACAAAAACAAATATAAAAGATAGAGATAAAAAGAATTAACACAAGGGATTTTTTAACGTGGTAAAACCTCCAAGAAGGAAACATCCACGGGTTGAATTACAACCATTGGGTACTTATATATATTTGGAAAGTAAATTAGAAATTACACAAAGTGACCAATCCTAGATCACCAACCCATGTGGAGTCTATGTTTACCCAATCCCTATTGGAAGATACAAAATCCCTCAATGATGTAAACCACCACATATTGGAACTCATACCAAACCAACATCGTTGGTAGATTAGAAATTCCTCAAGAGTGCATACATATCCCATGTACCCCGCTCTATCAGACTCTATGTCTAACCAAACACCCGGGCCAACCAATATATAAGCCAACTCTCTATATAAGGCACACGTGCCTCTAGAAAGCCTCCCATGCATGACTATCCAAGTCCTCCCGACTTTAGCCATGACTTCTTGCTTGTCTATCCAAGTCCTCCCGACTCTAGACAAGACTTCTTGCTTACCTATCCAAGTCCTCAAGACTCTAGGCAAGACTTCTTACTTGGCTATCCGAGTCATCCCAACTCTAGCCAAGACTTCATGCCTTTTACAAGGACTTCCTAGTGTGATCATGTGAATGCAAATGATGCAAACAATCAAAACAACATAGAACATGTGATCAATATATTCCATGGAACAAATAGATCTAGAGATGTGAAAACACAAGCAATAGAAATCTAGATGCAAAAACATGAATGAAAAAACCTAGAGCATGTGAATACAATTAACACATAAAACTACTAGATTCATTCATACAAATAACACTTGAACAATTCATATACATAAGGCACAAGTTCAAGATGTTATAAACATACATAAAAATGCTAGAATCACAAAATGTATTCAACAAGTATTCTAGCCAAAGATTTAGAGATAGGAGATATGTTAAAAACAAATCAATCCTAAATACCTCTAAAAACACATACAAAGGCTCTAATCCTAGATTTCATCAATCATGGATCAAAGTCACATATAAAGGATTATTAATCATAAACTAGATCAATCAAGTCTCAAACAATCCTAGATATCAATCTAATCACAATACAACTCCCAATCATGTTAAAAACAAAGAATCAAAGATTCTAGTCAACATGTGTCTCTAATTAGACTATTCAATTAGATTGATTATGAAGCTAACTTTCTCAATAGCATTCACTAAACATACATATACATATAGAAGAAGAAACCCCAAGTAAATTGAAGGTTTAAAAAGATGAAATCACCAAGATATGAACTCTACCTTGATTTCACGAGCTGGTTCGGTTTTCTGAGTGGATCACTCCGAAAATCAATCAAACATCTACAAGATCACTCAGAAAAGGTAGAGGACTCGATTACGAACAATCTCCAACTTAAATCACTCAATTCCGACTTCGTATGAGAAAATTATGGTTTGGAAGTTGAGAAATTGGAGAGAAAAACATAGACGGGATTTCACAATTTTTCTTCTTGTAAACAAATGGAGGGAATTGGAGAGGTTTAAAAAGAATGGGAAGAAGGGCATTTTTGTCCAAAAATTTAGGGACCAGGCCAGCCATCCCAGGTGTGGGCCGCGTGTGCCACACGCGGCCAGAGAGCTGGCTGGGCCGTGTGGCACACGGCCTCCACACGTGGAAGCCAAGCCTTGGCCTTTTGGCCACCAACTTCTCCCGCGCACCTCTCATGTTCTTCAGCCGTATTCGGGCATCCGAACTCCGATTTTGAATCCATTTTTGGATTACAAATTGTGACTCGCTCACGCACAACGACCATGACTACGAAACTTTGACAAATTGTTGAGAATTCATCTCGAAAAACGACGACGAACACAACTCAACGAATGAGAACGAAAAGTAGCGTAGCTACATCGTTTGGACTCAAAACTAAACATATGAGTAACCGAAATGACCGGGACTCAATAAGGAATCAATTAAGATCAAGTACAAGTCCAAAACACAAGAAACACAAATATACAAACACAAGTTCACATATGAATGCCATTTCCTAGACATAGTCCTAGAATATGCAACTCTAAAATGTATGAGCATTTGAGTTCAATGCAAGAGCATACAAAATCATGTGAATGTGTTATATAAATGGTGCACAACGATGCAGGGACACATATAAATAATTTGTGTGTGTGTGTGCCTATGCCTTGTAAGAGGAATGAGGTCAATTATACCTTTGATGAGCAATGAAGCTACTTCCCCTTATCAAGCCATCATCTTGCATGTACCGTAGTCAAATCTTTCTTTGAAGCTTTATATCATCATCAATATGACCACATAAACATTACAAGATAAACATGTTTTGATATGGAATATATGCCAACAACAACCAAAAACCTAACAAACTACAACCGTAACTTCAACAACCAACCCAATAATCCAAATGCAAACCAAAACCAAAACCCCCAAAATAATTCATACTCTAATACTTATAATCCCTTACGGAAGAATCATCCCAACCTATCTTGGAGAGACAACCAAAACCCTCCACCTCAACAACATGCAAATGTTAGGCAACCTCCAGGATTCCAGAATCAGTTTGTGAACAATCAAGTGGAAAGGAAACCCACCTTAAAGGACATGTTCTCTAAGTTCATAACCAAAATAGATGCCCGAATGGAGATGCAAGACCACAGCCAGAAAAAGCTTGAAACAAGGATGGAGCAAATTGCCCAACACTTACAAGCGGCAATTCAGAACTTAGAAACTCAAGTGGGACAGTTGGCCAAGGCTGTCCAAGAGAGACCATAAGGATCTCTTCCGAGTAATACTGAAACGAATCCAAGAGCGTAATGTATGGCAATTTCCTTGAGGGGAGGAAAGCAAGTTGAGTTGCCCGTAGATTTTGGAATGAAGCAAAAAGGGGTAATTCAAGAGGAAGATGGGAATAGGGATGAAAGTTCTATGTCCTATGACAAAGAGAGTGAAGAGAGAGTGAAAGACACTTCACTGGACAAGACTTTCGATTTGCCTCCTCCACCGGAAGTGAAGGCATATGTTCCACCCATTCCTTATCCTTAACGATTAAAGAAACATAAGGATGTTCAAAACTTTGCTAAATTCTTAGACATCTTCAAGAAGCTTCATATCAATATTCCCTTTGCGGAAGCTCTAGCCCAAATGCCCACAAATTTGAAGTTCTTGAAGGATCTTCTATCAAATAAAAGAAAGATAGAGGAATTTGGGATAGTTGCTTTGATTGAGGAATGCAGTGCAATCATTCAAAACAAGCTTCCTCCAAAGTTAAAGGATCCGGGTAGATTCACCATCCTGTGCACAATAGGAAACTCCATTTTTGATAAAGCATTGTGCGATCTTGGGGCGAGTATAAATCTCATGCCGTATAACGTTTTCAAGAAGCTGGGATTGGGTGAAGTCAAGGCCACAAACATGACTCTCCAGTTAGCGGATCGATCTGTAAAGTACCCGTATGGAGTGGTAGAAGATGTACTTATGAAGGTTGGCAAGTTTTATTTCCCGGTAGATTTTGTAGTGCTAGAAATTAAGGAGGATATGGAGATCCCATTGATTTTGGGACGACCATTTTTAGCAACCGGTGGGGCACTGATTGATGTGCAAGAAGGGAAGTTAACAGTGAGGGTTGGGAGTGAAGTTGAGATGTTCGATGTGTTCAAAGCCACCAAGAACTTTCCGCAAGCTGAAACTTGTATGAAAATTGATGCGGTGAAACACATGCGAAAACCACCAACCGAATCGGTGAGCAAGATAAAGGTTGAAAACAAGGTTAAGAAACCATCCAAGGCAGAGGAAAAGAGAAAACCCGACAAGAGAGGGAGTAGAAAGAAAGAAGGTTGCTTGATCGATGAGACAAAAGAAGCAAATGGATTTTGGGTAAGAATGTTTTATGCCTCACATATGGTGAAAGAGAGAGGGCCATGTGATAAGCCCAACACCACGGTTCCTCCCAAGGAACCAGATTGAAGAAGCAGAGTATGGAAGGTATCACCTGTACATAATATTTAACATTTTGTATATATGTATGTTTTTCTTTTGTAAGAGCCTTTCGGCTCGCCTTTGTTTTTGATGTTCTTTGTGAGTTTTGAGAGGTTGCAGGTGAGTGGGAAGGAATGTTATTGCTCATGTGATAAATGGAGCACAAAAAGACGAAGACTTTTTCATTGCAAATTTCCAGATTTCGTCAAAGTGTATCACGAAAGGCAAACTAGCGTATCACGTCGAACCGCGAGAATCAACATGGCAGATTCTGCCAACTTTCGCTATTGGCTTTGTTAGAGTGTACCACGATGAATAGCAAAAATGTTGAGTAGAGATTCTGTCAACTTACGCGGTACAGAACGTTAGAGTGTACCCCGAAAGAGTAAAAGGAGTGCTGCGAAAAAAGAAAAAATAATAATAAATAAATAAATAAAAGGGAAACGACACCGTTTTTGCTTGCACTTATAAAAGGTTTGTCTCATTTTCTTTTCAACAGTGTTCTTTTTGTCAAATATTTCTTCAAAAATTCTCTCTCTCTTACTCTAAAGAAACCGAGCACTCTCATTCTCTCTCTATCTTTCAAGGCTCGATCAAACGCTAAAAGGTATTGTATTTTCTTCCCCAAATCTCCTTCATCTCATCATCTAATCACTTCTTAACCTCTTATCTTCTTGATTTAAACGAAATTTGCCACGGATTGATGAAGATTTTGTAGGCTAGGGTTCCGAAAATTGGGGTTTTTGCATGAAATTGATTTTGATTGAGTTCTTGAGTTATGAAAGCATGAATTGTAGGGAAAAATGAATGGGCTTCGTTTCTTTTGCCATGGATTGCCATGATTTTTGTTGTTGTATTTTTCTCTTGGTAAAATTTTCGTTTTCTATTTTGATTTTAGGTGGAATTTCGAGTTTTTGATCTTTATTTGTAGTGCATGCAAGTTATTTTTGTAATCTTATAACTTGTGGTTTTAATTTTAGTTTTTTTGTTAGTTTTTCTTGGTATAAAATCTGGAATGAGTGTGATTGTTGGGAAAATTTTGAAAATTTGGGATTTTTCTTGACAGTGATTATGCTTGTTTCTTTAGTATTGTTAGCTGTGGTTATCTTGTTGCAATTTTTGGAATAAGTTTGCTTGGAGTTAGTTGGTTTTTATTTTGAATAGCTGTGGAAGTGTTGAAATTTTTGTTAGATGTTTAAGGGTGGTGATAATTTTGTGTGGTTAGTTTTGTTCCAGCAGAACTGTCACCAAGGAAAATGGTAGGACGTAGCTGAGATCAGACGGCATCTTCATATGCCTATTTTTCAGAGGAGGACAGCTGGGTCTACGCCAGGTATTTCCATTTCGGAAGCGTAGGCTGCTCAGAGGGCAGCGGAGCAGGCGGCGAAAGGAAGAGAAGAAGATGCAGCAGCCCATTCGTCGAAGGGAAAGGAGCAAGTATAGGGCTAGCTCGCCAAGCATTTCATGCATCTTTTGTTATTTTCAGCTTTTGTATAAATTTTAATAGCTGATCTCTTTTTGTGTTTGCATGATTTTGCCTTGTATATACCTTAGTTCAGTTAACGCCATGTTTTATTTTTATTTTAGGATGTTTTTAGTTTTTCCCTTTCTAAGCTTTCTTTGTCCAATTTTCTGAATCAAATGTTAATAACATTGTGGACAATGTTGGTTTTGGTTTGGGGGTACAACCTTTTGGTAGTTGTATTTCAAGTTGTATTTTTGCCATGAGAAAATGTAAAATATTACTTTCTATGCTTTGTTTTGTCTTGGGCAATTTTTTTTTATGTGTAATTATTTCTGCCTTTTGAGTCAAATCTAGAGCAGTTTATTCTGCTCGTTTGAGATGCTATTGGGTCGAATTTGTTCAGACAACTCTGCATGTTTTGAGTCACTAGGGTTGTGCTTGCCAAAGCTACACCACATGGATTTCATACATCCTACCAGACCAATTAGTGTCCCAGTAAAGAGGGTAGCACGCTTAAGATGTTTAGACCATTAGTGGAGACTACCCGTGCACGTTTTCAGAGCCTATAGTGCGTTACTTGAGTGATATGTTTGTTGGCCTCATGAAACACTTTTCAATTAGGCAATTTAGGAAAAAATTATTTTAATTAGGCACTTTTGAGTTTGTATTCAGTTTCGTCGTGGTTTCGTTTTCGCTTATCCTAGACCTTTAGAGATGAAGTGGGCATATTTCTAACCGTTCAAATGGCCTAAAAACGTCCCATAACCGTGTGTGCTTAATTGACCAAATACAAATGGCCTTTCCCATATCACAATCCACCACAATATCCCAAACACATTGCCAACCCGATTTGCTATGATCATGTATAGAAATGAATAAGGAGGAGCTCAATAGAAATGAATAAAGAGGAGCTCAAGTAAATAATTCAATGGAATGAGCAAGTATATAAGTGTACAGCAAAAATAGTATTTATTTTTGTATGTAATTTCTCTTAAAAAAAAAAAAGTAAGTCAGAGTACAGCCAATTATAAAAGGCTTGGCAATGTGTAAAAAAAAAAAAAAAAATCAGAAAAGCTTTTAAAAGCTAAAGTGTGTAAATACTTGCCTGTCTTTTGTGTATATAATGTGCAAAGTGTGTGGGTTATGTTTTGGTATGATCATAGTTTCCCTCAAATCCATATTCACCCGGCTTTACCATAGCCATTCAACCATTGCCCCAAATGAGCCTAAAAGAAGACCTAGCTAATCTAAAGGAAGGGACTTGTGTGATATTGAAAATGTTTCCATGGTGTGCTAGATATATCTCTTAGTGTTTGATTTCCATTCAAAACGTTTTCCTTGCTACTAAAAACAAACAATTTTGTTTTCTCATATGTGTATACTTCAAATCTTTTTGTGTTTAAACTTCCTAAAAACGCATATGCTTGATGAGTGAGCCTAAGTTCTGTGTGCAAAATGAGAGACATCCAGAAAGACTTAGAGTTGAGGAGAAATGCAGTCATAAAACTCTTGTGTTCGATACTTTTGATGCTAGGGTCGCATTGAAGTCTGGAATTGAAATCCTTAGTGTTGTAGCACCTTGGTTTGCACTTCTCAGTGGTCTTAGCATGATTGTGTTTGTATTTTAGTTCGCCCAGTGTCGCATCTTTATTCTTCAGTTGACTTGGCTAAAATTTTTGTGTGTGTTTTATTTTTTTCGTGTTAGTTTTTCTTTCTTGGTTTTGCTCGGGGACTAGCAAAATGTTGGTTTGGGGGTATTGATAAGTCTATAAATACGCTATACGTATCCCCTATTTTCCTATGTTTTGATCTCGTTTTCCTTGGTGTTACCATGTTTTTAATGTTTAAATAATGTGTTTACATGTCATTTTGTTATAGGAGGAGCCTACACGCGATAACGGAGATTTTCCGGGCAAGTACGGGACTATCGGGTTAAAAGAGCATTTTTTCCAGTTTTCGTCGAAGCGTACCACGCTAGGCAAAATGGTGTACCACGTCAGGCAAAATGGTGTACCACGTCCTGTACCATGTTTTTGAAGACATGATACACTGCCAACTTTCGTGGTTGGACGTTAAAGCGTACCACATCAAGCCAATTTGCATACCACAAGTTTTGATAGTGTATCCAAATGAGTTTCGTCAAACAGCTTCGTTAAAGCGTACTGCGAGACGTACCACGAGATAACAGTTTCCACTCACTTTTCACCTCTTTTTGACCCACTCTTTGACCTACCTATATATATATAACTTTACCAAATTTTCTAAAGTGGGCTTTACAAATTCTAGATCTAAGAAATTGCTCCATTCACGTCCACCTTCATATCCTTCACAAATTCTTCACAAATTCATCTCATCCATCACCTCTTCACCATAAACCACCACAAATCCATAACCTCCATCACATAACCTTCTTTTACACACCATACCCATCATCAATCATGACCTTGGAGCATCAAAGGAAGCTTGGATCAACTCAAGTCATTGGAGCCTAGCACTTGCGAGGAAGAAGTTCTTCATAATTAGTTCATTTCTTGCAACTTATTCTCTTATCTTTGTGTATTTGCTATGGTTTACTTCAATTTATTATCTCAAATGACTTTGAGGTGTAATATGAGCTAAACGCTTTTATGCTAGAATTATGATGATACCAAACCCTTAATCCTTTAGTAATAATTTGCCTAATTTCTCTTAAAATGCTTGTATGGTAATATGGATAGTTTGAGTTCTTAATGCTTTTGCTAGATTGATCATCTTGTAATTGTTATATTGGTTGTGTGAATGAACTTGTGAGGTAACGCGCTAAATGTACCAATCAAAATATCCACTGTATTTGACCGGAAAGTTGAGAGATCACTAGGCCGACATATAGGGATCGTGTGTGTGTTCCACTGTGCTAGATTAACCCAAATATATTCTGTATGTTTGGGTGCGATTTCTATTGCTCGAAAGAGATTAGGAGTTAGTTAAAGGGGACACGAACCTATAACATATACTTGCGTAATTTGAGAGATTAGGCGGATTGAGTTCTTAATTAGAAGGGTGCGGTGGATTCTAAATTCTAGCATTATTTCATCGAATTAAAATATCGTTTTCTTGTGTGATTTAATTAATTTGCTTAATACATGCTTAGAATTTGCTTTAGTTTAATTTAATGATAAGTTGGGAAATCCTTCAATTATATTGTTCAAATAGTACGCATGCCTTCGAACGCCAGTAATCATACAATCCCTTAATCTCTTTGAGACGTTACCCTGCTCTATCATTGCACTACATTTCGACCTCGTACTATTGCGAGCGTAACAAATTGTAGCGATCAGCTTTTTATTAAAGTCCAAATGGATTAAACAAAATATGAAAACAATATGTAGGCCCAAGTTTTAGTCATGGGCGGCAATGGTTATTTTTTAGCCCATTATATTGTTTTATTTTATTATTTAATTAACTGGAAATTAATTAATATGTTAATTAATTATTTAATTAAAAATTAAATATTTTTCTGATTAGGAAATATGTTTCCTAGTAGTATACTACTATTAGTATTATATTAAATATAAAAGACTTTATTTGTTTAGTAAATTAGAAAGTCTTTTATATAGTCACAAATACACTAAAGAGTTGGATTATGGTTTGAATTCTAAGAAGTCTTTTGGGGAAACACAAATCCTATTTGGAAAAGGACTTTGGTGATCACTTTGTTGGACAAGGTAAGAATTCGGCCACCCTAAATAAACTAAGGCAAAAATTCAGTCCCTATATATGACTAGGGATGATTTTCGGCCAGACCTAGTTTTTTCCTTGAAGAATTAATTATCTTTTGCAAAAGTGGAAAATTAAAAATCCTACTCTTAGAATAGTGAGAATTTCGGCCAAGAGGGTTTTGTGAGAAAAGATTTGTTCTAATTTCGATAGTGCACTAGTGATCTTAACATCAAGAGATCTTGTGCACAATTTCGAATAAGGTTCACGCGAATTTCAATCTTATGATTGTGAATTCAAAAGTGACTGGACATTCTTAGCAACCTTTTGGAGTTTGTAGTGACTAACAGAATCAAAAAAATTTTGTTGTCCATTCTTAGGTTCACAATTCAAAAGACCACGCTCCTAGGTGATTCACGGTCGTGATCGGGTTTGAAAGATCTTACGGATTACCATCAACGTTAGTCAATCGGATCACGCGACAAATATATTTTATCTTTTCGTATGTATGTTTAATTAATTAAAGGGTTAAGGTTCAATATGGAAATTTTTTTAAAATATACTAAACTCTTTTAGTCTCGCTTCCGCTGTGTGCACGTTTATCCCTACAGATACAAATCTACATCTATCCAAAAATAAAGGTGAGAGCATCTCTCAACTAGAATATTCTAGAGAGATAAGAAGTCTGATATACTTAACAAGTTGTATAAGACCAGATATAGCTAATGTAGTCAGCAGATTAAGTAGATACACGAGTAATATAGGAACCGATCACTAGAAAGGAATAGTAAGACTACTAAGGTACTTACAATTCACTCATAATTATGGGCTACATTATAATAGATATCTTATTGCTCTAGAAGGATACACTGATGCAAACTGGATATCTGATATGAAAGATTTAAAATCTACTAGTGGGTATGTGTTCGAGGCACATCTGTATCTTGGAAATCCTCCAAAAAGACATGATAGAATCTGAGTTTATTGCTTTAGATAAATGCGGTAAGGAGGCTGAATGACAACACCAATTCTTAGAGGATATTCCAAGATGGCCAAAGCCTGTGCCGGCGATTTGCATCTATTGTGATAGTCAATCAGCAATAGGAAAAGGGCAGAGCAACATATATAATGGGAAGTCTAGATATATACGTTGAAGATATAATACCATTACACAACTACTTTCAACTAGAGTTATCTCTATTGACTACATAAAGTCAAAAGATAACATTGCGGATTTGTTAACCAAAAGGTTAAATAAAGAATTAGTTGAGACATTATCGAAGCCCAAGAAATAGTAAATAGATACAGTGGAAACCCAACCTAGTTGACATGAGATCTCAATATCTAGGTTCAATGAGACAACCAAGTTGGATCACTGTGAGGGTTACCCTCATGTCTATTCCTATGATGAAACAGCAATGCTCATAGGGAAAAGGTTAAACTATGTCTTTATTGATTCTTATGCATCGAAATTCCAAGCAACGGAAATATGAGTAGAGTAATGCGGGTTACTCTTAATTAAGAAATCACCTATGTGAGAGGGAAGTGGGCCGATTCTAATAGTGGTGCGAATCACGGACCTCAAACCTTCGGTTGGATGACTTGTGTGTTGGTGCATCCTATGTACACCGATTGGACCATGAGTGCACAACCGACCTTTTGCTACTATTTTAAATTTCCTTTTTCCCTAAGTCAGTCGTTTTAATGATAAGGAAAGAATTAATTTCCGTTTTGGATTCTGATACTTGATCAATAAGAAAACAGAATCAGTGTTTAATTAGGAATAAATCTCTTGAAGATTATTCTTAATTAATATCCTTTTTCATTAAAAACGTGATTTTCAAGTATTTCCATATCAATCCTCTTGATTCGGTTTTATATAAAAACCCTAGTCTTCTCTTCAAAGACTCATTCTCTCAGAATCACGAAATATAGAGCAAAAATATTCTTTCTTCTCTTTCTGAATTCTTGGTAAGGTTAAACTTGATTTGAGTTCGCTGAGAGTGGATTGTGCTTTGCACTGCCACTGTTAAATCATTGTATCTTGGGAGACAATCGCTATACATATACGGTGTTAACTGACGAAATTGCCTTAAGGATACCGTGTGAAACACGGGCCTCGATTTCTTTAAATTGTTTTAAAATGTGGTGTTTATTGGTTTATTACTTTTTGTTTCTTCCAGATTCTAACCAGAATTATTTTTTATTTACAAACAACAATAATCACATAAATTTACATGGTCATAAGGTTTATATATAACAATTATATTATATAACATTTACATGGACAATATATATTTTCACACAAAAAACATTTGCACACACTAATATAGTCATTAACATATGTCACACTTCAATCGATCCCTAGAAAACAAGCTCGAAATCAACCAATTACAATTACAACATCACACACGAACACAATTCCATTAAAGTTATTTCATTTTATAACTACATATGAAATCTAACGGAAGGCCATCATCACAAGAAAATATATATAAAGTGCAGACTTAATTACTAGAGGATATATATCCATGAACGTAACCATAATATCAATCAGAGGAGGAAGAGCTGCCAATTGATATGTAGTTTAAGTTATTGAAGTTGTTGATAAGATCGTCCGCATGTTGTTTTTCGATACCAATTCGAACAAGAAATCCTCCAGATTCTTCAAGATTTAACATCAGAAAAGCTGTTTCTGGCACAGGAGTTGCTAAAAGAGCTGCACTGGAAACTTTTGCCCATCCAAAATCAAGGGCATGGAAGGGAAACCTCAACCAATCCGTTATGATTGTCAATTCTCTCATAGAGGGGAAAAACTTATCCGGCGACTCAAGAGCCTTCGCATATAATTTAATATATTCGTTGGTGATCACATTCTTCGCGGATTGAATTCTTTGAATTGTGCAATGAAGATGCTCTTCTAGTAGATCTTTCACCAAACATGACACCGAGGCAAGAACAAAGGCATTGCCGCTGAAGTTTTCACCTAGTGGGGGTCGGAGCCTGCTTCGGGAATCCACTGGGAATTGTAGACATATATTGGTATTTTGATGTAGCTTAAGTGCCATAACTCTTGCCTGTATAAACACTATGTCGAGTTGTTAGTACAAGATCTCCACAACAATGATCACTATGATAAGCTGTTTGAGTAGACTATGCATGTACATGTGATATTGTGATTAATTAAGAATATTAAATTATATTTAATTTGTCTTTAGCTGAGCCAAGAGATGTTATATATGCATGCTATAACATGTTTTGATAATTCAAAATTCATTAATAGAAGAAAAGTATAAGTATTACCAATTATAATATCTTGGATAAAATCAAGATATATTGAAATTAAATTGACGACTAGCTATTAGCTAGATCAAATATGACCTGATATCATATTAGATATGATAAGATTCAAAATTTAAACTGTATAGTAATGGATCAACTATATAGTATTTAAGCTAATTACTCTAACATATAAATGCCAGAAGATGAAATAAATGAAAAAAAATCGGAATTGTCTTTGTATAAGTGGATTGTCCTCTGAATCAATTCCCACCTCGGGTGTGATCCTTAATTGATATGCTCAAAATTATCAATCCATTTTTTCAATTTGTTACAAGAAAAGCGAATTGTCTTGACATTATTGAATTTACATTTGAATATTAGTAAACCAAGTTCGTTATCAGATAATAAACTTTCATTTTTTTTAAAACTAAATTGTACTCCAAAACTTGTGGAGTTATAGTGGTCCTAAGAGTCCGGCTACATTTAAGTTAAAAAGATTGTTGTAATTATTTATGCACGCGAGAACCAATACATACAACTATAATTAAAAATGTTACCTTCCACACATGTGCGCATAAGACATCAAAGGTAGAGCACTTAGAGAGTTTTCCCTTTTTAATCCCTACTCTTTTCCAAGTCTCTATAGCTTCCTTCTTCATGCTTAGTGTAACAAGAACAAGCCCACCTTGAGGGTCGATCTGGCCAAATCTTGATAGCGCGGTTTCCCAGCATCGGTCATCAGAGACCACGGCTTGCATTGGTATGCTGTAGAGATCTTGGATAGCTGTGATGTGTTCTTGTTCATATATTGATGAAGTTGTTGAAGGTCTTGATGAATTATGAGAATAAATTGCGTGCAAAAGTGCATCCCTTGAATGGTTTGGCAATGTAAGATCAGAGTCATCTTTCCCACTTGATATGTGAGCCCAAGATGCCAGAAAGTTGAATGCGCCGATGCCATCGAACAACGCATGGCTACCACCAAAACCAATTGAAATTCCCCCACAAGAGAACATTGTAATCTGCAGACATATTCAGTGTAAGGCCTCTCTTGACATTCTGCATCTAAACCTCACGGTACTAATGAAATTTATTAAAAGAAATACTAAATTACTACACCTAGCCTTACTATGCATATTGAAACTAATTTTGCTTTCAACAAGAATTTGGAAGGTAATATTAGATAGTAAACGCTTCACCTTTTGAGTAGAAATTGGATAAAAAAAAGTTATGTTAAATTATGAGCTACGAAAAAAGATAAAAATAAAGATAAAGATAATAAAAAAAAAAAAATTCAATATGAGCTTTACGTGGCTGTCCTCTAGTCTCTCCCTTTCAAGTGTGTCTAGATTTTTTATTTTTTTTCTTTTCGTCCTCACCTGGTGTATAAAACAATTATTCATTCATGAAAGTTGCAGCACCATCAATGGTTATGATGTTTTAGTGGGATAATCTATCTTTTTTTTTTTTCAGGAGTGTAATATAAGCAATGATGGTGGTCCAATTATTAGCCCATCAGTACTTATTTGATCATTTTTAATCTTTTTACTCTTATCTAGTGCAACCTTACTTCAATCAAGCAAAGCGAGATGTATGTAACCCTGTTGCTAGCATATATATAGGAGAAGTGATTGAAAGATGAGGCATGTACCTAGCTAGGGTTAGGGTTTTACTATTCATGAAAAAACAGAGATATATGCTGCCACCAACTTAGATGATAAAACAACTGAAAGAAAATTAAGTGAAAAATTCTTCAGTTACACCTATACGATCACAAGTCACAAGTGCAACTTTCTCTTATGAATTTATTTATTTATGGCAGCAGTAGAATCTGAAAAAGAAAACTGCAATATTACTTTCATAAAGTAAGAGTTAACCAAAACCTTCATGACCAACAAGACTTACAAATACCTAGACTAATGTTCATATTAATTTGATCAAAGTTTAAATCTAGAAATTAGAATTCATGTAAAGTAATTAGATAGAGTATTCAAATCTAGGGTTTTTTTTTTTTTCGTTTTTTTTTTTTTTTCATGATGAAAATGAAATCCAAACCTGCACAACAACGAGAGGATTTTCTGATATATGATTGGCTTGAGGTAGCTTAGGAACCAGCTTTTCATAGCAAGGTTTGTATTCATGCAAACAGGCAAGCTCTTCAAGTTTTGAACCAGTCACAGCACTTATGAATATGACTCCTTCATCGTTGCAGTCTATCTCTAGTTTCCCTGTAGTCTCATTGAATTTAAACCTCCCGGCGGCCGGGTACCAAGAAATTAACACCTTTTGAAGAGATCTCTTGGCTCTCTCCACATGGTTTTCAGCTTCATTTTTCAGCTGCTGAGACTTATAGAAGAAGATGGTGTAGAGAATGGCAGGAGATACCCTGTCAAGGCCGGAAAGCTCGACAGTTTTTCTATCGGACTGTTGACATGGTTTCAAAGTTATTGTCTCCTTTAAGGTTAGGTTTATATCCATTTTATGGATTGTAAAGGACTGTGCAGAAATTATGAAAGCTGCTCAAGTTGATGATAAAATGTGAGGAAAACCCTAGATTTATATAACAAAAAAGGCAAATTAGAGATACTGTTATAGGTCAACTTAAAAAGAAAACCCTAAATTTATCAGGTTAATTAGCCCTACCTAATCTAGCTTTTTTGGACGGCTATTTAGTGGAATGAGCTATACGTATCATAATCGACAAAAGCTCTGAAACTATTCTATATGAAACATCTGTCCTAGATATTATTACCAGTAGTCATAAAAAGGTTGGTTTAAGATGGATTATGATTTGGCAAACAATTTGTGATTAAGTTTTGTTGTTTTATGGAGCGTTTTGTATTATTCCAATGCATGAAACAATGGTTGCTTTTTCCTTTTGTAATGGGTGTCAGTAATCTTGTCTGATGATTGGAGAGCCAATGAAAGTGAGATGGCTAGCTGCATATGAGGTTTTGCATATCACATCGTAGTATCCTTCTCACCTTTTGCTCGTCGCAATAAAAAAATCCCAGGTAACTCTATTTAATTTCCGCAACCTAGCAATTTGCCCAATATACCATGAAGTAAAATTAAAAGCTTCAGGAAAACTCACTATTCTACTGCTGTCAGTGTTATAGAATATGTAAATTTAAACTAAAGGCAATCAAACAATCACACACAAAAACAAATAAAGAATAACAAAGAGAGATGAGATTTTATGTAATTCAGCATAAGCTTACATCTACGGATCACTCCAACACTCAATTGTTGTTTACCACACACACACACACACTCTCTCTCTCTCTCTCTTTAATTCTACTCTCTAAAACCCTAATGGATTGAATACTAAAATACATGGTAAAACCTGTCACTCCTAAATAAAAAAGGACACCATTCATGAATAAGACATGATACTTATAAAATTTTGTTCAGACTTCAGAGGCGCAATATTTTGATTTAGACTTTACAACCCAACAGTTAAAAGTCTTCGAGTCATGTCAATACATTAATGGATTTATTAGTTCACTATATCATCATATAGCGTTGTACATCTTAATATCTTATCAATCTATTTAGTTGTACAATAGTGTTAGTTTTCTTAAAAAATTTGTCCAAATTCATTTTAAATGATGTGGTATGTGAATTCACATGCCACATGAATGAATTTGAGCAAATTTTTTTGGAAGGCTTATCATTACCCCTAGTTTTAATATGTAGCATTAGAGAAAAAAATATTGAGCTTTAAAATATGAGCCAAAGTTTCTTTAATTGAAATTTCAAATCACAATTTTGTTTCGCACTAAATTTTTAAATACAAAACATTCGTTATATTTGTCTCCTAAAAATGTGAATAAATAATTACATGGCTGACAATTGTTGCAGAAAACATGCATATGGTCTCTTATCATATTCATGTCCTTACACTGTTTATGCTTTAGCACAGCTCCATGCATTTTATCTGTTGATTATATATATATATAGTAATGTTGGTGGGATATTTCTCTTTCTCATGACTCCACCTCCATTATTTTATGCTTTAAGTTTTGTACGGATTTGATAACAAAAATAAAACTCAGTGTGCAAATTGTTGTAGAAGATCAATGGAAAGAGTATAATAGCAGATTTTAAGTTTTAAGCTGAACTTTGCATGCAAGAGACTAAGTTTTTGCTTCATTTTGTTAGTTTCTGATAAGTATGTACATGTTTATATTGTTGCCTTGTTGGAGTTCTCTTTGATTTCAATTCAATGAATTGGTTAAATGACCCATTTTTATGCTTATCAAACATATCGAATTCATTTATCGATTTGCCTAAATTCATGGGTGTTTCTGTCCTTATCTGATGATCATAAGCCCCTTTTGCGTTCTCTTTTTCTCTTTTAATTTTAAAGTATTTTTCTCTACGTACTATTCCGGTATCTAAGGTGTAACTTTGTTTTTCAAAAAATAAATTGTGGGTATATATAAGTGTTGTTATTCTTTTGCTGAGTGCTGCCTGTGGAACTTGCCGTACAATATTCACTATTGTATATGGCCGTAAATGATATTAATTATTTCATTAAAAAATTCCCTTTGCACTCAAGCTCTCTGCAGTTTAATGTAGTACATGAGATTCTAACCTTCACTCCTTGTTTTATCTCATATGTTTGACATTTATTCTTTTCATTCTTTTCGTAGGATCGAGTTGTGAATAATGGGATGTTTGTTTATTACAAATTTACAACTTACATCTTAATTGAATTAAGTGGTTTAATATATATATATTTTTTTAAAATTAAGTGGAAATGTCATTCATTAAAAAAGCCAAAATTTCTGAATTTTCACTCGATTGTTAAAGACATAATTAACAAGTAGATATTAAATTCCTAAAATAACCTCATATAATTTCATTATGACCAAAATACCCTATTGATAAAAAATCCTAATTTTATTAACTCTAACCCTAACTAACCTAACCCTTAATTGACCTAGGAGGAGGCAGCGACTTCTCCTGTCAAAGCCCAGGGAGGAGGAGTTAAAGACATAATTAACAAGTTGATATTGAATTCCTAAAATAACCTCACATAATTTAATTATTACCAAAATAGCCTATTGATAAAAAATCTTGATTTTATTAACTCTAACCCTGACTAACCTAACCCTTGATTGGCCTAGAAGGAGGTGGCGACTTCTCCTGTCAAAGCCCATGGAGGAGGAGTTAAAGACATAATTAACAAGGTGATATTAAATTCCTAAAATAACCTCATATAATTTAATTATTACCAAAATACCCTACTGATAAAAAAAATCCTAATTTTATTAACTCTAACCCTAACAAACCTAACCCTAAATTGACCTAGGAGGAGACGGGGACTCCTCCTATCAAAGCCTAGGGAGGAGGAGGCGGCGCTGGCGTTGCCTCCTCCCTTGGCTTTGACTCGATTGAAGCAAGTCCTCCTCCCTTCCATTTTAATGGGAGGAGGTTACCAACCTCTTCAAAACTCAGCAATAGAGGCTGGCGATTTCCATGGATGATGTAGACCGAGTGGCAAATTCGTATTTGGGCCGTGTAGAGCACCCAAAACGAGGCTGAGCTTTGCAGGCTTCTAAAATGGGTATACATGCTAGAATTGCTATTATAATATGTTTTCGGAAAGTTCAAGATGAACCCTACCAATAATTATTGGACATGTCCTCCGTAACGGATCGTAGAAGGCCCAAATTTGGCCATCTATTTTGTTGTTCGGAGACTTTTAATTTCTTTTGCAACTTAAGTGTTTCTTTCCTGTTTTCGTTAGGACTTGTTTTTAGCTTTTTGGTTTGAGTTTCTTTCCCGATTTTGTATAGTAGCTTTAGGTCTCTAGGAGATATAAAATTCTTATGGATTCCGTTTTTTTTTTTCTTTCTATTTAAGTAGATTGTATTAAGGTTTGGAGATTTAGACTTTTGATGAATAAATATTATTTGAGTTTCACTCATATTATTGTTCTTTTCCTAGCATTTTAAGGAATCAGCAGGTTTTGAACAAACTGTTGTTTGGTTTGTGAGAGTGTTTTCACAATCATACGCTTTCATTTACACCAGGTTGGTATCAGAGCAAGGTACAAGTTTCGTCGTCATGCTGCCAAGAAGACGTCTGAATGTACTGAACCTCGTGAGAACCCACTGAATAAAGTCTATGAACTTGATCAGATTGCATAGCTACGACAACATGTAGAGGTGTTAACGTAGCAGCTGGTTGCGATTTCAGCGTAACAAAGGGCCCCTAATTTGCCAAACGCGGAGGAATCCAATGGTGACAAGAATCCGTTCGCTCCTCTTCAACTTAGGTAGAGGAGGCCGGTGGGTGATGAATCGAGGCGTTGGAGTCAGGCCTTAAGATTGACATTACTAAGTTCTATAGGGGTTTGCAACCAGATGAGTACCTTGACTGGATCAATTAGTTAGAAATCCAAAAATACATATTTGGTTTGGAGATGCTCTAACATATAATTCTAAAGTAAATAACTTTTAATAAAAAGTATCCACTCACATAACTCCTATGCTCAAATCTGTTCTGGGACTGGGTTCCCTTTTGGATTCATCTCATTCTGAATCCACTCTAAATCACATAAATTCAATTTAGGATTTATTGGGAAATATAATAATCAATCAAAATTCCTAACTTCACTAAATTAAATTCTTATATAAATTCCTAATGTATTGAATCTTCAAAATTCTTCATCATTACCTCTCTCTCATCTGAATCTGCTTTTGTCATTTTTTATTCCGTTCTTTCTCTTTATTCTTTATTTCTCTCTTTTTGGCTTGGTCGAAATCACTCTTCTCTCTCCATTTCTCTTTCTTTTCTTTCTCTTGGTCCATGAGTCATGTCTCTTTGTTTTTTTGTATGATCCAATTCTCTCTTTTAGGGGTGGGCACAAAGTTCAGAACCGAATTGAACCAAAAAAAGGGTGTTCGGTTTAATTCGTAACTTAAATTCGATTCAAACCGGTTTTGAAAAATGAAAACCTTAAAATCTTCAATTCAGTCCGGTTTTGGATTTCCAAAACAAGTTTTAACTGATATGAACCATCCTAAATCCCTAATAATCCACTATATAACTATATATATAAAAAAAAAACCATCCATTTTCTATTTTCCTTTCTTTCAGTCAACCTTAGAGTATCAGTAGACTGCCTCTCTCAACTCTCAAGTTCCTCTTTGATCTTGTTCCTCAACATCAAGGGCTTCGATCTGTTTTGGTGACTTAGTCTTTCTCATCTCATTCATCTTCTGCCAAGGTTTGTCACCTTGTCTTATTTTTCTTCTTTTTTCATCTACTCACAACCACATTAGAAGCATAAATTTTTAGGTTTGATTTTTTTTTTTAAGACAGTCGGAGAGCATTAAAATTAGACTATGAATCGTTTAGGCTTTGTCAAAGACTCAAAGGTATGCTCTTTTTCTCTATTACTTCTACGATATTCGATCTCTACGATCTCTATTTGTAAAATGAGTTTTCTTTTGTTTGGTTTCTCAGAAATTGCAGGAAAATGCAACCAAGATGATGATTTGGGACATGGATCTTGGATTAATTTGATGTTATATGAAACTATTAAGGTGTGTCTAATTATACCTAGGGGTGAATATGGTTTAATCAAGTTAATTATCGATTTTTCTTGATTAGTCAATATTCTATAAACACCCAATCTAAGCAAAAATACGATCAACTAAATCTAAGTGCAGAAAACAATAAATTGCACGTTGATTGATTTACGTGAGAAACCCACGACTAGGAAAAACTCATGGGCTAATATGCTAGCCACACACGGTCCTCAAATCCAATACTTGAATGAAAGATTACAACCTAGGTTGACCTCAACCATTCTTGGTCATTAACCCTTCCACTCTACCCAACGAGCCTTGAATAGTGATCTTAGACCTACTTGCTTGTGCACTAAGCTACTTAGTCACAATGGTGCTATGATCTTGTAACCTTTTTGCTTGTGGATATTCAAAACAGGTGTGTGGACAGTTTTGCTAAAAAGGATATAAGACCGGCTTTTTGGATGCCCCCTCCTGCCAACGTTTTGATGTTCAATGTAGATGGATCCGCTAGGGGCAGTCCAAGTGATCGAACCAAAATTGGTATGATTTTGGCCCTCACTTCCTTCTCTTTTTGCTTGATTCTCGGGCAATATCTCATGATTTAATGGTGTGAATTAAGTGTTTTCAGGTATTTATAAAGTTCAGAGGCATTGGAATAATATTGGTGGCAGAAGGGGCTGAAATTGTAAAACGTGTGTGCAGATCATTCATCTTCAAATAGGCATATCTCTCTCTTCAGATCGAACCACATTTTGGATTACATATATTCGGAAAGCCCCGGAAGTCTACTTTCCAGCGGTTTTTACGGATTGTGATTCCGAGTTTTCTACAGAAAGTTATGCCCAATTTCGTAGCTGCTGCGCACTCACTGTCGCCATGGCGACCCTATGGCGCGCCATGGCAACCTCCACTTTTTAGAAGCAGCAAAATGGATGTTTTCAAGCCATTTTTGAGGGGTATTCTTGTCCTTTCATGCCTATTTCTAACCCTAGCCCTCAAAACATATAAATACACCATTTTTTTTTATAGAGAATGGACAACTCTTGACAACTCTTGTTCATCAAGAAACCTCCTTTCTCCACCATTCCTAATCCCTCCATTTTCCTCTCCAATAAACACCTAGATTACTCCACATAAATCATTCCTCTCTTTCCATCTTCTCCACCCATTTCCTTTGTCACTTTCCATTTGACTCCACCTATCTAGACACCTCCTCAACACCCAATCTTTGCACAAGACTCAAGCAAGGAAGCTCAAGGAAGGATCAAGCTTACAAGAGAGACCCAAGGGTGATTTCTATCCATTTTACTTCCTTTCTTTGTTTGTGATTATGTGTAATTAAACCCCCTTTCTTGGGGGATGATTTGAGACACTTTTGGACTATGAGTATTTATTAAGGCTTTGAATATTATGTTTATTCAATTATAGTTTTATTCACTTTTTAATTAGATCTTACACTTATGTGATTATATGAGTATTGACACACTTATTGATTACAATATGTTGTAGGATAATTTGTGATAAAATTGATTAAGTTATTGACACACTTGATTGATTATAGCACATAGTGAATAGGATAGGCTTTTGGAGGGTAGGCCTACCACAATTGCCTAGGCCATTCGATCGTCACTAACCGATCCCGCCATGACCCCCTCTCCTTAATTGGTTAGGCATTGCGGTGGGAAGTTGTTTAGGGTTCGTAGTGACGATCTAAACAACACTTTTGAATGAGATCGGTCCTTAATTGTGTGAATCGTGCATTAATGAAGCCATTGATGAATTGCTCAAAGTCCATTAGCTACTCTATCATTTCCCTAGACTTCTAATTAATTGTTTAATCCATTTTCTTATCTAGGTTGTTATTATTGGATTCCTATCTATTCATATTCTCTTTACATTTTATTGCTTTTATTTTTCCATGTATGTTTGATGGTTTCTTAAACCATACACCATTGAAACTACCATGATTTACTTTATTTTGTATTTTAGGAATTGTTAATTAATTCAACTAATTACTCTAATTCCATGTGGAATGAATCCTACTTGCCACTTTACTAATTTAATATCTAAGTGGTGAAAAATCGGTTTTCTAAACGAACACATTTAAAACATTATTTTGTTGCGCAAAACGACCGCATCAAAAATGGCGCCGTTGCCGGGGAATTAAAGCGATTGTTGAATTACTTAGCTTTTCTTTGTAGTTTAGATTCTTCATATTTATTTTGTTATTCATTTTTATAGTTAGATTTTTTTTTAGTTGTTTGTTGTTTTTGTTATTTTTAGATTTTCTAGTCTTGTTTTCCTTTTTGGTCTTGTTTTCGTTTTTCTTTTATTTTTCTTTTCAGGAGAAATGGATCCTTTCACTATGCACTTGGAAGAATTTAAGAGGCAAATGGAGTTGTTTGCTTCAAGGACTTCGGGAATAGGACAAACGGAGGGTATAGCTTGCCCATTTTGTGGAATGTATGGGCACGAGACATGGGGTTGCCATTTAAGAGGAGAGCTTTCTAATGATGGAGGACAAGCCCAAGCGCCTAATTCCTACAATTCATGGCCTTTGCATGAACCATGTGATGATTTCAACAATCCGGCGTCAAGCTATGAATGGTGTGCCGATTCGTATGAGCCGGATTGGAGGAGAGATCAAGACACTCAAGCTAATGCCTATGTGCGATCTCAAGAGGAGACTTTGAATGATTTTATTCAAAGTGCTCAGCCTTCCAACAAAGATCTCAAGCTTACATACATGCCAACGAACAAGGATGGCAAAAACAAGATCAAATGTGGCAACAACGAGGTGAGAGGATGGAAGTCTCAATTAGAAGAATGGAAAGGCACTATGAGATTATTGCCGAAGCTATGCAAAGTATGGTACATGAAGAGTCTTCGAGCAATCCGAAGAAGGAAAACGCTACCATCATCCCTTCGAATGGTGAAAACGTCGAAACCGAAGTTGGCCATGAACTTTCTAATGATTTGCCTTGTGTTTCAGGAAAGGAAATAGAAAATGAGGAGATAGAAGATATAGCGAAGGAAGCGGATGATGTCTCTTTTGAGGCACCGCTCCTATACGAGGTGTCCATGCCTTATGTCCCTCCCATTGCTCGCTCATGCCGCCTACACAAAAGCAATTGGTATAGGTTGTTTTCTAAATTTTCAAAATCACTTTTTCAAGTGCACTTTTACTTGCCTTTGCTTGTTGTGATTAGGAACACACCGATGCGCACCAAATATTTCCAAGATCTAATCTCGCATCGGCATATCTTCGAAACCTTGGAATTCGGTTGACTGATCCAAGTAACACGTCTAGTGAGGACGTAAAACCAAGCGCTTGGTGGGAGGTACCCCACCTAGGTATAATCTCTTTCTTTGCTCATTTTATTTTTCTTTTTTAGTTTTCACATTTTTGTTTAGAATAAGTTGTGTTGTGTTTAGTGCCTAGGGTAGTGTTTGAGTTCTTGCCTTCCATGCTTCGTTTATTCATTGTCCATGCATCTCAATGTCATATATAGATTGAAGACAATGTTTAGATTAGGTTTGGAGGGGTGGATTCATTATTTGAGTCATTTTTCATTTTATTTTTTCAAGTTTTTCTGACCTTTGTAAAAGTTCCCTGTTTTGAAATTTTTGAAACCAAATGTTTCATTAAAAATGTACTTCTTGGTGAGGAAATAAATTATTTCTCCCACGTTGCGTTCTTCAATTTTTCGATACGGTTCCAATGGTATAAAGAACGTAAAATTCTGGGTGGTGGTTTAAAAGTTATGAACATTTCTTCGACCAAAGGTCATGGGCAATGCCCTGTTTTGAAATTCTGCACATGAACCATTTTTGAAGTCCGTTTCCACACTTTTCTAATTTGAATTTTGAAATATTTTCTACATGAAAAGTGTACATTTACATGTCTATTTTCCTTTTCCAAAATTGGAGAAGGTTGTATTGAGTAATTTTGAAAATATGCACTGAAGAGCGGACATTGGTCGAATTCAAAAGTCACCAGTTTTTGGAATTTTGTCCTCCATATATAGATGTTCTTTCACATTGTGTTTTTAGTTGGTTAAATTTGTTTCTTTTAGAGAAATAAATGGTTTTCCAAGCTCTTTTTTTTTTGGCAATTGCATGTATTGAGTATATATTTATTTGCCGGAACTTTCTAATGTGCTTAGTGCTTGTATAGATTTTCTATTGCTTCTTGAGGAAGTATGTTGTGTTGCTTGTGCGTTGAAGCAAGGTTTCTTTATCTCTTGGGATGAAACAAAGACAACTTGTGAGTCTTGGAGGGACAAACAAGCCAAGAGTGCTCATAAAAAGGGCGAGAGCCTTAGCCTAAGAAAAGCAACATTTTGGAGTTTGGAGTGCCGGAGGTGGGAGGCACCCCACCTAGGTACAATTTCTTTCTTGCTTTTTAATTTGTTTTATTTCTTGCTTTTTAGTTTCTTGTTTAGAATAAGGGTGTGGATTGTTTGTGATAGTGGATTTAGGCTTGAATGATCATATATTTTATCCACATGGATTGTGATGATGACTCTTGATGAATTTGCATTGATATATCTCTTGAGTTGATTATGAGCATATAGGATATCCTTGAGGCACTTGATTTAATTCTTTGGGATAAATTTTAAAATGGACATTGATGTGTAGTTAAACTCTTTGATTGTGGATGTATGTTGCGCCGAACTTACCGGTATATGCCCCAAAGACATTGAGGACAATGTCTAATTTAGGTTTGGGGGTGTGTGTGCAATATCATCTCTTATTTGCAATTATGTGCAAAAACATTTTGAGCCTAAATTTTTCAAAATTTTCGAAAATCTTGTGAAAATGTCATGTTTGAGCATATTTTGCTTGTTGAGATTGTGCTTTTGTGTGTGCAAGTAAGGAATTGTGTATCTTTGCCTTGCTTAGTTTAGATTAACTTCATGCCATTTAGGGTTGCATTGCTCAAAACGCGCTAGTTCTTTTCTCTTGATGTTGGAGTGAATATTCAATTGTGCTTGAAGGTTAGGAATTAATAGTGGAGACTTCCCGTGAGGTTCACAAACACGGCCTTAAAAAGCGTATTTTTGAGGGAAAGTTCTTACTCTTTAAACACTCATTCAAACACACATATTATGCATATTTAAAATGTCTCATTCGCACTTAAATGTTGTTTGCCATAGAACATATGGACTGCTTGTGGATGCCTTGATTGACTTTGTGGACAAATCTTTAGAAATGATTTTAGGCAATGCATGTGAAAACCACCAAATTGGCCTAAATACTTCCTAGCCCTCTAATGTGTGTGCTCCATAGCCCATTTAAAGCCAAACACAATTAAGCTTTTCATTCATGAACCACATCAATATAAACCATATAGCCTAAACACTAGACTTACCTTTTACCAAATGGTTTGCTAAGGCTTAGGGGTTGAATGTAAGCTTTGAGGTGTATTAAAATGTAAGGCATGTACCTAGGCAAATATGTATGTGCAAACAAATGAAAAAGATGAAATGCAATGCTTGAAAAGAAAAAGAAAAAGACAAGCAAAGAAAAGAAAAGAAAAGCATAGAAAAAGAAAAAGAAAAAAAAATGAATGAGGCACTAAGTGCCTAGATCAATTTTGTGAAATCAAATGAGCTACTCAACAAAAATTAAGAGTAGAAAAATGCACAAAGTTAATTGTAAGCCTGGACGCCAAATTGTGGAATATGCAAGGTTGTAATGAGCAAGTTGTGCTTAATTTAGAATGTATGTCTTAGCGTGACCATTGGGTGATTGCTATCAATTCTTCCCATATATTGACTCACCATTCACCTTTGGCCCCATTACAACCAAATGAAAGACCTATTTGATCTTTAGGGATGTCCACTTTGGAAATTTTGGTTGATGCATGTTCTTTCCCGTTTATGGTTTTCAATTCCGTTCATGAGACAAAATTTTGAGAAATTGTGTTATAAAATAATCATGTGCAATTAAATTTGATATCTTGAACATAAACTCATATTGCATATGGATTGTGAGTGAAGCCTAGGAATCTGTGTGAAAATGAGAGAATCCGGTGAGGATTAGATATCGAGGCGAATTACATTCTTTTCCTAATGGCACTTTAGTTTTGAAGCTTAAGCATCTTGAATGTGGAATCGCATTGCGTGCAATGTTTACTTAGAGTGGCATATCTTTAATCTTTATTTAGCATCTCTTACATGCATTATTTCCTAATGAGCACAACGTTAGTTTAATCTCTTCACTTATTGGTTTTGCAAGTCGAATATTGACTTTTGAGTCATTCACAAAGAGTTGGTGCTTTAATGATTTTTTGATGATTAAACACATGTCCATTGGTGCTTATTGTTTGTTTTGCTCGAGGACGAGCAAAAGATAGGTTTGGGGGTATTTGATCGAACCAAAATTGGTATGATTTTGGCCCTCACTTCCTTCTCTTTTTGCTTGATTCTTGGGCAATATCCCATGATTTAATGGTGTGAATTAAGTGTTTTCAGGTATTTATAAAGTTTAGAGGCATTGGAATAATATTGATGGCAAAAGGGGTTGAAATTGTAAAAAGTGTGTGCAGATCATTCATCTTCAAATAGGCATATCTCTCTCTTCAGATCGAACCACATTTTGGATTACAGATATTCGGAAAGCCCCGGAAGTCTACTTTCCATTGGTTTTTACGGATTGCGATTACGAGTTTTCTACAGAAGGTTATGCCCAATTTCGTAGCTGCTGCGCACTCCCTGTTGCCATGGCGACCCTATGGCACGCCATGGCGACCTCCACTTTTTAGAAGCAGCAACATGGACGTTTTCAAGCCATTTTTGAGGGGTATTCTTGTCCTTTCATGCCTATTTCTAACCCTAGCCCTCAAAACATATAAATACACCATTTTTATAGAGAATGGACAACTCTTGACAACTCTTGTTCATCAAGAAACCTCCTTTCTCCATCATTCCTAATCCCTCCATTCTCCTCTCCAATAAACACCTAGATTACTCCACATAAGTCATTCCTCTCTTTCCATCTTCTCCACCCATTTCCTTTGTCACTTTCCATTTGACTCCACCTATCTAGATACCTCCTCAACACCCAATCTTTGCACAAGACTCAAGCAAGGAAGCTCAAGGAAGGATCAAGCTTACAAGAGAGACCCAATGGTGATTTCTCTCCATTTTACTTCCTTTCTTTGTTTGTGATTATGTGTAATTAAACCCCCTTTCTTGGGGGATGATTTGAGACACTTTTGGACTATGAGTATTTATTAAGGCTTTGAATATTATGTTTATTCAATTATAGTTTTATTCACTTTTTAATTAGATCTTACACTTATGTGATTATATGAGTATTGACACACTTATTGATTACAATATGTTGTAGGATAATTTGTGATAAAATTGATTAAGTTATTGACACACTTGATTGATTATAGCACATAGTGAATAGGATAGGCTTTTGGAGGGTAGGCCTACCACAATTGCCTAGGCCATTCGATCGTCACTAACCGATCCCGCCATGACCCCCTCTCCTTAATCGGTTAGGCATTGCGGTGGGAAGTTGTTTAGGGTTCGTAATGACGATCTAAACAACACTTTTGAATGAGATCGGTCCTTAATTGTGTGAATAGTGCATTAATGAAGCCATTGATGAATTGCTCAAAGTCTATTAGCTACTATATCATTTCCCTAGACTTCTAATTAATTGTTTAATCCATTTTCTTATCTAGGTTGTTATTATTGGATTCCTATCTATTCATATTCTCTTTACATTTTATTGCTTTTATTTTTCCATGTATGTTTGATGGTTTCTTAAACCATACACCATTGAAACTACCATGATTTACTTTATTTTGTATTTTAGGAATTGTTAATTAATTCAACTAATTACTCTAATTCCCTGTGGAACGAATCCTACTTGCCACTTTACTAATTTAATATCTAAGTGGTGAAAAATCGGTTTTCTAAACGAACACATTTAAAACATTATTTTGTTGCGCAAAACAACCGCATCACCAAGTGCTACAGTTATTGGTGGGGTACTGCGTGATTCCAATGGCAAATTTTTTTGTTCTTTCTCTTCCTTTGTAGGGTGCATGGATTCTAATTCAGCTGAAATTTATATGATTCATTGTGCTTGTATGTTGTTGGCTTCATCTGCGCACTTGTCCAATTGTAAGGTGATCATTGTGAGTGACTCAAAATCTGTTATTTCCTAGTGCAATGGTGAGGATTTTGGTAACATCAAGTTGGTTGATTTGGTGTATGACGTTCGTTCCCTTTTACATTCTTGGGAAGGATTATCCATCAAGTTTATGAATAGGGGTTCAAATTCTTTCGCGGATGGCTTGGTAAAGTTGGGTTCCAGCAGGATTGGTGATGGAGTGGAGTTTGGGGGGGGGGGGGGGGGGGGGGTGTGGGGTGGTGGTTTTCATGATGGTTTTGGTGTTTTAGTGCTGGTTTAGTTCCCCCTTTTTGGGTGTCGCTTCTTCGTTTTTGGGCGGTTTGGGTTTGTTTGCTTTGTGTTTTGCTGGTCTGGACCTTTTGTTGTGTTTTCTTTATTTTCTTTGTTTTGACCCTTGGGTTGGTTTATTTTGTGTTTGCTAGGTTGTTTCCCTTGTTTTCCTTGTTGTGCCCTTTTTGGGATTTTGCTTCCCTTGCCCTCTGTGGCTTCAATACATTTGTTGTTTTCCAAAAAAACAAGGTGATCGAACTATTTTATACCTATTTGAGGTCTCCCATTTTCGATCGTTTGTCTCATTTTCGAGTGTATTTTTGTATATAATGTTTTGTTTGAGCCATGTGTAGGTACATATTTCCTACCAATGTTATTTGAGCTTAAAGGAAAGATTGGGAGGCTTAAATGAGCCATAAACGAAATAATTGGAGTATATGCTGAGTGTCGCACCTCACCATTGACATAAACCGCGGTGTGATCTAAACCTAGCTGTGGCCAAGCGAATCTAAATGTCTCTACGGTTGATCCGCTTTCGGGTTAGAATGCAACACCGAGACCGCGGCAGAACCCTCTTGGCGTTCCAGCAACTTATGGAGAAGTGCAGAAAACTAGCCATCCGGCGGTTGCATTTGGCAAGCCCCACCACCAATTTGCAAACCACCATTCAATTCCAGAGATGTCTGAAAGTATACAAATAAGGTTAAATGGCTTAAAGCGTACCTAGAGAGAAGGGGGGGGAGGGGGGTGGTTGAATAGGTTTTTCATCTAATTTCAATCCCTTGAACAAACTTACGTTTATCCTTCAAGGTAGCTTTACATACAACATATAAACATAACATTCATACATAGACAAGATAAATATTTTATCATTTATGCATTGTCTACATATATCAAGTTGTTGTATGAGGTATAAAAGCACTAAAACACAATATCAAAAAATACTTTGTATATCAATATTGTTCAAAGTATTACAAGAGTAAACAAATATATCTATACACAAAGATAACAATATATGATGAATTACAAATACAAAAATGATATAAAGTGGATTGTTCTACAAATCACACTTTACAAATACTTGTTCAAATATACAACACAAGTGAATGATATCCAACAAAATAAAACATACACATACACAAAATAAAATAGATAGAGAAAAAGACAATGGACACAAAGATTTTTACGTGGTAAACCTCTGAAGAGGAAATATCCATGGGTTGAATCAACAACCACCGGCAAAGCAATCCACTATATGAAAAAAGACATACACACTCAAGGCCATCAACACAATGATATCCATCTCAAGCTATTAAATCCTAATATACTCTTGGGCTAGTGAACCACTAAGCCTAGGGATGGGCAAAAAACTAGTGAACCGAACCGAACTGAACCGTTTCAATCGGTTTTTTTTTTGGGTTTTTCATTATTCACCGGTTTGGTTCGGTTCGGTTCGGTTCATTTTTTTTAAAATCGAATATTTCGGTTGTAGGGAAAAATACCGTAGTACACGCAGCGGAAGCGAGACTAAAAATAGATTTAGTAACTTTAAAAATTTTTCCTTTTTATGAACCTTAACCCTTTAATTAATTAAATATATATATAATCAACAAAAGAAGAATACCTTTTGTCGCGTGATCCGATTGACTTACGTCGATGGTAATCCGCTAAATCTTCAATCCTAGCACGAACGTGAATCACCTAGGAGCGTAGTCTCCCTTTTTATTTGAATTGCAAACCTGAGAATGGACAAACAAACTTTTCTTTTCCTTTTGTTAGTCACAAAACAATCAAAAGAAGACTAAGATTATTCCGGTCACTTTTGAGTTCTCAATCTAATGATCGAAACTCGCATGAACCTAAATCGATGTTGTACACACAAGCTTATTGATGAACAAGCAATTAGTGTACCATCAAAGAATAATCTATTCACTCTTTTATGTTTTAGTAGAATAAAATAATCCTTTCTATGAATTGAGAAGAAGAAGAAGAAGATTGAATCAAGCACCACACACACTAGGTGGCCGAATTCTATAAGTCCAAATATATAGGTGGCCAAATTTTCTTCCTCTTTTTCTTTTAGGGTGGCCGAAAATCCTACTCCAAAAGGGACTAGGGTTGCCGCAAATCACAAGCAAAAAGGAGTTTGTGTTGCACCCTAATTCCCATCTAGTTTAAGACTTCAAACCCTAATCCAACTCATAGATCTTTTATTCTTTTATTTGACTAAATAAAAAGACTTCTTATTTGATTAAATAAATAAAATTAATTATTTATTTTCTTATCAAACAAGTCTTTTAATTTTAGTATACTACTACCAATAGTATAACTCTAGGAATCATATTTCCTAATCAGAAAAGATTTGTTTCTTAATTAAACAATTAATTAATAAAATAATTAATTCTTATTTAATTAAAACAATGAAACAAAATAATATATTAGGTTAAAAAGCACCTTGCCGCCCCACTCATACAAATGGGCCATATATTATTTTCTTATTTCATTTAATCCATTGGACTTTAAATAAAAAGCCCACATGTGAACCAGATCCATTCTTACTAA
Organism: Acer campestre; assembly: GCA_954870605.1. NCBI lineage: Eukaryota > Viridiplantae > Streptophyta > Magnoliopsida > Sapindales > Sapindaceae > Acer > Acer campestre. Next base: position 13,047,274 of record OX940806.1, on the reverse strand, counting down.
AAGAAACAAGCCCACATGCCTTTCATTAATATATTAATATAATTGAGCAGCCCATTAAATAAATAATGTGCAAATTATATTCTTAATATATTAAATGCAATTCTATATGAACCCATAAATTGGTCCGGTAGAATATATCAAGTGATCCATACAAGTCCGTGTGGATTGGGGATCTTGGCGGGCTATCTAAATTTAAGCTTCAATAGACATAACCTAATCACAATCAACAAATGATTCACTTAGGTCCGATCCATTAATTTTAACTCACTCCACTAAAGAGCTAAAATTGAACTCTTAAATAAAGACAGAAAAGGAAGATGTTCCTCATTCATACCCTAGATAATCATGTTGGAGATAGTGTATTCTCATGATTAATATCAGTAATCGCCAAGAGTTCATAGACCGCCTATAACTCTCCAAGTTACCATATTTACTCATATGACCACGTTTTGAACTTGGATATTTTGACTTGTCCAGAAGCCATGTTTTCAATAGACACTATCGAAAATTCAACGTTGAGATTTAATATCCAATTACCTCAAAACATCCATATGATGATATTATACTCTCATTTAATAAATGGAGCCACGATGTCCATATCTATAAATGAAGTCCTTTATCGATTAATAAATGAATATCACCAAACTATCGAGGATAGACTATGCGATATAATCGTACTCATTGATAACTCAAATGATATCACTTGCAACCATAAGTCCATCATTTATCTCAGGATTAAGATAGACTCTCCGATTGTCCTGATAATGAAAAGACTTTTATCTACTGACGGTTATAGATAAAGTATTTCATTGTGATCCAGTTCAATGCACCCAGTGCACTAGATTCTTTTGCTCGAAGACACTCCGATGATTTTAGACTCATCATATCTCATTTGATCCCACTCAAATGCTAGCAAAAGAATTCTACAACTTTAACAAGATAAAGGTGCCCAACCTTTAACTTAAGTTGTGAACAATATTCAAGACTAACTAAAGAATTGTGTCTACCACATACATATCCAGATGTACGAACAATTCTTCTTTTCTCATAGTCTTTAGACCTTATGATTATTTACTTTGACAATTATAATATTAAACTATAAATGCTATAAGATTTGTTTAAACCAGAAATCACTTTATTAATATGAAAAAGATTGTTAATTACAATATTACACTCTTGCTATTGAGCATAATCCTAACATCGGTTCGGTTTCCGATTCAAGGGTTCAAATCGGTGAACTGAACCGAGAACCAGTGTACATAATACAATTAGAATTCTTAATTTTAATACCAAGGATGTGGAGATTCAAATGGAAGACATAAAATATGTTCGAATAATTGCAGAAAAGAAAGAGCAAAGAGAAGATAAAGGAAAGAACAGTTATGTCATGGAAAGTAGCAGTAGTGGATATTATTGCATATTTTGCCTGCCTGAAAATGTAAATGTGAATCAAATCAATGCATCAATGGAGAATAATGGTGTTGTAACCATTGTGGTTCCAAAGAATTAGATCCAAAAGCTTGAAGTTTTAGTATTAAAATATATCTATCATGTATGGTGACATGTTGAGTAATAAATCAATAAAATAAAGATACATAATATATAGTTTGTGAAATAATTAACACTATTGTAGCTCTACTGAAAACTGAAAACAAATCTTTTTGAAGAATCTGTAGGTGCCAAGGTAAAAAACTATTGTCTGCATACACATACAGCTGCTACAAGTTAAGATTCGCAAACCGAACCGAACCGATTCAATCGGTTTTTGATCGGTTCACACTTTTAAATTTTATCGGATCGTTCACTTTTTCAAATACCGGATATTATCGGTTTTTTATTGGTTCACTCAAAAAGTGAACCGATCCATTAAACGCCTACCCCTAACTAAGCTTACTCTCTATCCAAAGTGTGTCTTACACCTCTAGGAAGCAACTTCCTATCCAAGGCTCTCAAGCCTCTAGGAAGATTCCCTTGCTTAGCAATCTAGATCACAAGGATCCTAGTCAAGCTCTCCTAGCTCAACTATCTGGAGTACCAAACCCCTTACTAAGACTTTTGCTTGGCTATCCGGAACTCATTCCTAGCTAAGTCTTCTTGCTCAAGTTAAAGCTTCACTCACTTTAACAAAAGACTTTAACCTTTCCTCAAGGCAAATAATCTAGGTGATGCAAATGATGCAAATCACAATCAACACAACATAGAACATGTGATCAAGACATTCTATGGAACAACTAGACCTAAACATGTGAGAACACAAGTAATAAAAGTCTAGATGCAAAAACATGAATTAAATCTAGAGCATGTGAAAACACTTAGCACAAAAGCTCATAGTTCTATTAACACACATAACTCTTGAATAGATCATAAACATGAAGCACATATTCAAGATGCTATAAACATACATAGAAATGCTAGAAACATAGCATGTATTCAATAAATATTCTAGCCAAAGATTTAGAGCATGGATATAATGATAAATCAAATAAATCCTAGATGTCTATAAAAACACATACAAGAGCATTAATCCTAGATTTCAACAATCAAAGGATCAAAACACATTTAAAGGATTATTAATCATAAAATGATTTAGTCAAATCTCAAATAATCCTAGATATCAATCTAATCAAAATACAACTCTCAATCATGTGAAAATCATAGAATCCAATAATCTAGTTCACAGATGTCACTAATTAGACTTTTGATTAGTATTAATTATGAAGCTATCTTTCTCAATAGCATTCACCATACATATAAATACATATAGAAGAAGAAACCCTATGCAAATTGAAGGTTATAGAAGAAGAAATCACAAAGATATGCACACTACCTTGCAATCACGAGCTGGTTAGGTTTTCAATGTAGAACCACTAGAAAAATCGATCAAACAATTGCAAGACCACTTGGAAAAGGTTGAGAACTCGATTACGAACAATCTCCAACTTGAATCAACTAAATCTAACTTTGTATGAGAAAGTTATGGTGTTTGGAAGGTGAGAAATGTTGAGAGAAAAATTCTGGTTTAAGGATTTCCAATTTTGCTTCTTTTAATGAATGATGGGGAATGGAGGAAATTTAAAAGGAAGAGAGAGAGGGAAAAGAGGGCCAATGAGCATGTGCCACATTAGCACCCCGTGTGGGGCACATGTGGCAAATGTGGATAGAGGGCTGTCCAGCTCGTGTGTCACAATTGGCTCACATGTGGACAACAAGCATGGCCATTTGGTCGAGCAACCTCCTCCTGCGCTCCGTTTGCGTTCTTCGGCCGTATCTGGGCCCCCGAACTCCGATTTTGAATCTGTCTTCAGATTACTAATGGTGACTCCCTCACAAACAATGATGACTATGAAACTTTGTCAAAAGGTTGAGAATTTATCTCAGAAAATGATGACGAACACAACTCAACGAATGAGAATGAAAAGTAGCGTAGCTACATCGTTTGAACTCGAAACCTAATGAATAAGTATCCAAAATTACCGAAACTCAATAAGGAATCATAAGAGATCATGTTTAAGTCTAAAAACAATAAAACGTAAACAAATAAGTACAATATCACACATGTATACTGTTTCCTAGATATAGTCTTAGAACATGCAATTCTATAATGTATGAAAATTTGAGTTCAATGCAAAAGCATATAAAAACATGTGAATGTGAATGTGCTATATAAATGTTGCACTACTATATAGAGACACATATGAATGATTTGTGTGTGTGTGCCTATGCCTTGAAGAAGAATGAGGTATATATTACCTTAGTTGTGCAATGTAGTCTATTCCTCTTCGAAGACACCTTCTTGCATGATCTTGTGGCCACGTCTTTCTTTAAAGTTTCGAATCATCAACCTAAGACCACTAATCAAATACAAGAAAAATATTGTTTTGACATGGAATATATGCCAAGACAAACCAAAAACCTAACAATCTCCCCCTTTGGCAAATTCCATGTCAAATCCCCTATACAAAAACTAAAACAATTACAAAGAAAATTTGGTCACAATGAGTACAATGATTTACACATATTAGACAAAATTTCCAACAACAAGTCTTGAACTTCATCTTGGTCTTCTCTTGATATCACCTAAAAATAACTTGAAGGCACAAAAATATCTAAGAGGCAGCACATATGGCAATATACATTTATTGGCAAGAAAATAAAACATTTAAAGTCCAAATGGATCATGTATGCTCCCCCTTAATACATGCTATCCACCAAAATATTCTAACCAATATTAATCAAAAATATTACATGCCATAGAGTTCAAACTTGATACCAAAATACACCAAAACATAAAAAAAAAAATTGAGAACCAAGAAAGCTAGAACTAACATGTAAAACATGAATCTCCCCATATATCTCCCTATAATTCTCTCCATTTTTGACATGATATGAAGCCAAAAAGAAAGAATAAGAAAATATACCTCGAAATCATTCTAGCCACTTGTGCCACCAAGGAAAATTGAGCGATTGGTTGATCTCATATAATGCTTTGAAGTAGATGCATTCCTTTCCAATTCCTAGATCTTTTTATCTTGAAGCTTTACTCTTGCATTTAGCTCTTTAATCTTCCTATGTGACTCCTCAATTTGCCTCCTTGACTCTTCAACCTCTTTCTTCAAATGCAAAGCCCAAGTAGGAAGAATAGGTGCACTAGATACATGGCTTAAATCATATGATTCATCAAAAAGCTTAAATGTGTCATTAGACTCTCCCTTTCCCTTGTATAACATGCTTGCCACATGTTTATCACTTAAACTGTCCAAGGGAGGTAAAAGCACATCATTGTCTTGATTTTTCAACCCAATGGCTAAACAATAATGAGAAATGAAACCCGGAAATGCCAATTTCTTATCCAACCGAATTGAATGAGCCGCAATCTCTATATGCTCAATAAGCACTTTTCCAAGGTTAATGGGTTTGCCAGTCACTAAAGTATACACGATCTTGATCTTTTCTTTATTAAGTTCGGTAGCATTAGTAGAGACAACAAGATTTGCACAAACAAACAAGTGTCAAAAAGCACTAATCTTGGTCAACTCACTTTGCCTAATAAAGGCACGTTTACCCCACTCAAAGTTAACGTCATCACAAAGAGTCTTACCCATTAAATCAAGGTTTTCCACAACATCAACATCTAGGAAATCCGATTCAATATCATCGGAAAATTTTAGAAACTCATTCAATTTCCAAGAATTAACTTTAAAGACAACTTTTCTCAAATTCATAACGGCATCTTCAACAGTAGTACTCTCCTTGTACTCATAATAGAATTCCTTAACCATTGTCTCATTCACAACTCCTATTGAGTCAATCCAAGAATTCCACTTTCTTTTACAAATAGCCTTATGAACATAAGAATCAATACAATAGTTCAAATCTATACCTTTCTCTTGAATAATCTTTTTGCACCCAAAGATTCTCAAACTCTTCAACTTGTTAGCTTTGGTAACTTTGGAAGAAGATGTAGGCTTAGACTTGTCAACGAGATTAAAAGAATTGCTACCACCAACTTTCTTAGATTTTCCCATGATCTTGTATCACACAAACACTAAAAACAAATATGAGTGGAAACATCAAAGCAAGTTAGCGACCAATAAACATATACAAAGGCAAAAACATTATTTTTGAACAAATCAATATGCACATCAATAATAAGCATAGCATCTTAAGATTTATCAAAAACAAGAATAATGCCAACGAACAACAATCTTGAAGAATCATGTGAACAAATCACAAAAGAGAACAAAAACATAGCATATTATGCTCTCCCTTGATAAATGCCCCATCTAAAATCTAGATAGACAATTGTTCACAAAAAATTGCCACACATTCATATCTCAAGCAATTTTCATAGTTTTTCAAATAAGCTCCATAAAGCAAAGAGAGTTACACCTAGATTTTCAATCACTCTCATATATCTTTAAAAATTGCTAGAGTATCAAAATACCAAATAAGCAAATGTGAGTGTATGAAGCTTTTACTTCAAGAATATGAAATGAAGTAGTTTAGTAATCAAACATGCAAACATTTTCAACAACTATCCATCCTTAAACTTTCCATAAAAAGGTCAAATCGGTTTTTATCTGTATTTTGCTTTTAAAGAGAATATCTTTCAACAAGTGAGCGTTGTGTGTGCAAGTGGCTCGTTTTCCCGTTTCTATTTGTCAACCCGAGCTCATTTGATTATTCAACTATACTCCATATAGCCTTTTGTTTTGTTTTTAGGCTTGAATCAAAGTTTTTTTTTTTTTTTTTATTGATTCTATTCAACACTACTTTGATTTTTCTAACAAAAACTTATACACCTCTTGGCGGCTTTCACTCATCATAGAGGCGTAGCCCTTTCCAATATTGGGTGGCTTCACAACCAATGTGTGTAGCCTTTTCCAAGAGGGTGCTCGTTGAGTACTATATTGCCGAAGCAAATGGATACAAACAAAATGTCATTTTTAAATGTACTAATTTTAGAACATCAAGAGTATCTAAAACTCACATATATCAAACTCAACGATGTAACAAAACATATAAGAGAAGCAAAGTGCATTTTTGAAACCAAATTTTTAAGGCTTAAAAGCACATGATCAAAAAGCAAGTAAAGAGACTTACTTAAGATCTCTACTTCTCAAGAGAGTAGCTTTCAAATAATATAAATCATATTTTTCAAAACTTGCCATTCAACAATCATACAAACAATAACACACATCATGATTAAAATCAATGTGAACAATTATCACAAAAAGATCTTAGACTAACAAATGTCAACGAGGACCATATAAACACTATATTAGTTCTCAAGTATGACATGCTTTATGAAGTGGTAAAAATAATGAGTTGAGAGATGAAATATAGATAAGCAAGCAATGTGATATTAGAGATACCTTCGCAAGCTATTTTCATCAAATGCAAGGCCTTCACCCTTTTTATGAGTCTTCTTGGCTTGTATGTTCTCATGACGACAAGTTATAGGTGTGTCAATTCTAAGAGACTAAAGGCTAAGCATTTCAACTCAAACAAACAAAAATGACTTTCTCTAAAAGTCTTAACTGAAATTATCACCATATAGATATCATAAAAACAACTTCTGAAAAAGTTAATCAATAGATTTTGACTATCATAAAAAAGAATGTGAGATAGCTAAGTTCATGTCAAGTTGTATAGATACAAAGCAAACAAGCTAAGCTTCTTAACAACAAGACACTAATCTTAAAGCTAACTCACATGTGCAACTTACACTATTGATAAGAGCACCCACCCTTGACAAACTTTGTCTTGGGTGAACTTACACAAACATCATTAAGATCCTTATTGACAACAATGTTGAATCTAGAGTAAAGTTCTTCCATAACTTGATTCACAAGAATATCATTGATACTCTTCTTTTCAACATTGCTAGCAACATATGCATTGTCAATCTTAGCAAGGTTTCTATTCTTCACATTTCGGACATTCTTAACATGCTTTGTGACATTAACATGATTTCCATATTCAAAAGGTTTAGCATGCTTAAAAAGAAGTTCAATCTCTCTATCCCTATATGCATTTTCCATGTTGCAATATTCAATGAATTTATATCACTTGGGCTTAATATGGCCTACAGTATTGCAAAAATGACATATGGGAATAAAAGAAGAGATTTTACCTTCCGGGATGGGAGAAGCACAAATGAGAGTTTCAAGGGGTACCTTGTTCTTCAATTTGTTCTTGGTCTTGGAATGTCTCTTCTTAGGAGCTTTCTTATCAACTATGACCTCGCTTGTAGAAAGTGATGCTTCTATGAGCTTCTCCTCAACTACCGCGTCACTTGAGCCTCCTAGAGTCAAACTAGAGATGATCATATCCCTTTCAAGAATAAACCTTTCAACTTCTCTAAGCTTCTTGGCAATAGCATTTCTTTTCACCTAAGAGCCTCTGAGTTTTTGAAACAAACTCATCCACTTGTATCTTGATCAAATAATTCTTCTTATCTACCTCACTTAAGGCTATCTTCAAGCTATCTTCAAGCTATCTTCAAGACATTTCACCTTAGCCAAAAGTTCACCATAGGTAGGATTCTCACTTAAACACACTTGATGATTTGTATCAACCTTCTTGTCTAATGAATCTTGACTTACATCATTTAGAGAAGAGTAAGAGGCCATGAAGCCAACAAAGTTGCTCACTACCTCTTCTTCACTAGAAGACTCATCACTAGACTCATCATCTTCACTCCATTCGGCCGCCATAGCTTTTCCATTCTTGTCCTTCTTAGAATCACCATTTGGACAATCCGAAGCATAATGTCCTAACTTCTTACACTTGAAGCATTTGACCTTTCTATTGCTCTTAACTTGACCACTCCTTTCATGAGGTGGAGTAAAGGATTTCTTGACTTCCTTGTCTCTTGAGTACTTGCCACTTGACTTGGCTCCTTTCCTCAAAAACTTCCTAAGCTTTCTAACCAATAATGCCATCTCCTCGTTATCTTCACTACTACTAGCTTCTTTGACAACCTTGAGAGTTAAACCCTTGTTCTTAGCCTTCGGTTTCATGCACGCCTTAAAGGTTTGAAGAGATCCTAATAGTTCATCTAAGCTCATGACGTCAATGTCATTGCTCTCTTCAATAGCGGTAACCTTGGCTTTGAACCTCTTTGGCAAAGATTTTAGAATCTTCCAATTTAGCCTCTCACCGGAGATAGGAGTACCAAGAGCTTGGCACTTGTTGGCAATGTCTAGTAGCTTATCTTGGAAGTCAACAAACTTATCTTCCTCACCCATTTGCAAGACCTCAAATTGGGAAGTGAGCAATTGAAAACGAGATTTCTTCACTGCTTTAGTCCCCTCATTGGTGACCCGGAGAGCATCCCATGCCTCATTTACAGTTTCTAGGTTTTGGATGTAGCTAAATTGTCTACTATCCACACCTTAGAAAATAGCATTCACCACCCGATGATGCCATTTTGCTAACTCGAACTCATTGGAAGTCCACTCACTCCTAGGCTTGGAAACGGTCACTCCATTCTCAATCTTATTGGGAGCAAGGTAACCTTCTTCCACAGTCATCCAAGCTCTCTTATCAATAAAGCGAATGTAAGCCTTCATCCTCAATTTCCAAAACCCGTAGTTGTGGCCCTTGAGAATAGGAGGCCTAGAATTCGAAGCCCCTTCAGTCATCACATCATCTTGGAAAACCATACTTCAAAAACCTTGGCAATTCACTAGTAAGTATAACCCGGATCCCATTGAGTGTCGTTCGACGACTCGCTCTTGATACCAATTGAAAGTATATAAACAAAGTTAAATTACTTAAAGCGTACCTATAGGGGGGGGGGGGGGGGGGGGTGAGTAGGTTTTTCACCTAATTTCAATATCTTGAAAAAACTTACGTTTGTCCCTCAAGGTCGCTTTACATACAACATATAAACGGAACATTCATACATAGAAAAGATAAACATTTTATCATTTAGGCATTGTCTACATATATCAAGTTGTTGTATGAGGTATAAACGCACTAAAACACAACATCAAAGAATACTTTGTATATCAATATTGTTCAAAGTATTACAAGAGTGAACAAATATATCTATACATAAAGATAACAATATATGATGAATTACAAATACAAAAATGATATAAAGTGGATTGTTCTACTAATCACACTTTACAAATACTTGTTCAAATATACAACACAAGTGAATGATATCCAACAAAATAAAAGAGATAGAGAAAGAGACAATGGACACAAATATATTTACGTGGTAAACCTCTGAAGAGGAAACATCCACGGGTTGAATCCACAATCACTGGCAAAGCAATACACTTTATGAAAAAGGAAATACACACTCAAGGCTATCAACAAGATGATATCCATCTCAAGCTATCAAATCCTAATCTACCCTCGGGCTAGTGAACCACTATGCCTACTCCCTATCTAAAGTGTTTGCTACACCTCTAGGAAGCAACTTCCTATCCAAGGCACTCAAGCCTCTGGGAAGATTCCCTTGCTTAGCAATCTAGATCACAAGGATCCTAATCAAGCTCTCCTAGCTCAACTATCCGGGGTACCAAACTCCTTGCTAAAACTTTTGCTTGGCTATCCGAAAGTCATTCCTAGCCAAGTCTTCTTGCTCAAGTTGAAACTTTACTCACTTTAACAAAAGACTTTAACCTTTCCTCAAGGCAAATGATCTAGGTGATGCAAATGATGCAAATCACAATCAACACAACATAGAACATGTGATCAAGACATTCTATGGAAAAACTAGACCTAAACATGTGAGAACACAAGTAATAAAATTATAGATGCAAAAATATGAATTAAACCTATAGCATGTGAAGACACTTAACACAAAAGCTCATAGTTCCATTCACACACATAACTCTTGAATAGATCATAGTCATGAAGCACATATTCAAGATGCTATAAATATACATATAAATGCTAGAAACATAAAATGAATCCAATGAATATTCTAGCCAAAGATTTAGAGCATGGATTTAATGATAAAACAAACAAATCCTAGATTCTCTAAAAACACATACAAGAGCATTAATCCTAGATTTCATCAATCAAATGATCAAAGCACATTTCAAGGATTGTCGATCATAAAATTTTTCAATCAAGTCTCAAATAATCCTAGATATCAATCTAATCATAATACTACTTTCAGTCATGTGAAAATCATAGAATCCAAGAATCTAGTTCACATATGTCTCTTATTAGACTTTTGATTAGTATTGATTATGAAGCTATCTTTCTCAATAGAATTCACCATACATATACATACATATAGAAGAAGAATCCCCAAGCAATTTGAAGGTTATAAAAGAAGAAATCACAAAGATATGAACACTACCTTACAATCACGAGCTAGTTTGGTTTTCTGTGTAGAACCACTAGAAAATTCGATCAAACAGCTGCAAGACCACTGTAAAAGGTAGAGAACTCGATTATGAACAATCTCCAACTTGAATCAACCAAATCCAACTTTGTATGAGAAAGTTATGGTATTTGGAAGGTGAGAAAAGTTGAGAGAAAAATTCTGGTCTAAGGATTTCCAATTTTGCTTCTTTTAATGAATAGGAGGGAGTGGATGAAATTTAAAAGGAAGAGAGAGAGGGAAAAGAGGGACAATGAGCATGTGCCACATTAGTACCATATGTGGGGCGCGTGTGGCACACGTGAACAAAGGGTTGTCCAGCCCATGTGTCACACGTGGCTCACACGTGGACAACAAGCTTGGCCATTTGGTCGAGCAACCTCCTCCTGCACTCCGTTCGTATTCTTCTGCTGTATCTGGGTCTCCGAACTCCAATTTTGAATCTGTCTTTAGATTACAAATTGTGACTCCCTCATGCATAACAATGAATTTGAAACTTTGTCAAAAGGTTGAGAATTCATCTCAGAAAATGATGACGAGCACAACTCAACAAATGAGAACGAAAAGTAGCGTAGCTACATCGTTTGGACTTGAAACCTAATGAATAAGTAACTGAAATGACCGGGACTCAATAAGAAATCATAAGAGATCATGTTTAAGTCTAAAAATAATAAAACATAAACAAATAAGCACAATGTCACACATGTATGTCGTTTCCTAGACATAGTCTTAGAACATACAATTCTACAATATATGAGAATGTGCTATATAAATGTTACACTACGATGCAGGGACACATATGAATGATTTGTGTGTGTGTGCCTATGCCTTAAAGAATAATGAGGTCTATATTACCTTAGTTGTGCAATGTAGTCCATTCCTCTTCGAAGACACCTTCTTGCATGATCTTGTGGTCATGTCTTTCCTTAAACCTTCGAATCATCAACCTAAGACCATTAATCAAATACAAGAAAAATATTGTTTTGATATGGAATATATGCTAAGACAAACCAAAAACCTAACAATGTCCAAGTAGCATTTGGTGGTCAAGGCTGCTGATCACAACCGTCGATTCGACCAAGATCAGTAAAAGGGTTGAAATTGTATATGCTCATACAGAACGTCCAACTTATGGGGGTCATATTTTCTTCCTCAGATCGAACCACGTTGATATCTTATATTCAGAAAGCCCCAAAATTCTAGTTTCTAGAACATTTTACGGATTACGATTTTGGGTTTTCTGCAGGAAGTTATGCCCATTTCCGTAATGGTACATGATGCTAAAATGCTGAAATGTCCAAACGGCTACTTCAAACGGCGGTCAGGCCGCTAAGCCAAACTACTGATCAACTCCAGAAGGTCATTTTTGGGTGAATTTCAGGGACAGTTTCGTCCTTTCACCCTGATTTTTAACTCTAACCTCCCCACACTATATAAACACCTTCTTTTCTTCTCTCTCAACATAATCCACTCCCCACACACTTCTTCATCTTTATCTTCTTCTTCTTCTTCATTTTCTTCCATCTCAATAAGAGAGAGAGAAAGAGAAGCTTTCAAGCTCCCATGGAGGAGAACCTCTATGGGAAGCTCACCACATCCATTTTCTACCTATCATCCACCATATTTTGGAGTATATTGCAAGGAAATAGGAGAGGTTTTTGACCAATTTTGGACCAAGCATGGAGAAGAGCTCTTGGAGGAGGTTTTCTTCAAGGGTTGTATCTCTTTTTACTCATTTCTTGCATTTCTTGTTTTCTTGAATATGTAATCCATCATTTGGGAGTATTTACAAACTAACACATGAGCTACTTATATAAAATTGTACTTATATCCATTTGAGTCTTGTTCCATTCTTGTTATAATTATGAATTAAGCTCTTATTACAAATTTCATGTGGATGGATGGTAGGAATTAATATGTTTTCATGATTGAGATTAGGAGTAGATTAATGTAATTTAGGAGTAGCTTAATTAAACATCCAATGAATGTGTGTATGTTGATGAATGACTAGAAATTCCATGTTAGGAGTGATTTTGAGTGAATGAGAAATAGTTAGGGTTATGCCTTTTGAATTGTTTTCTAAGTATGAACTTGGCTATTAGCTGTAAAGATTGGTTTAGGTTATATGTTCTTAAGCATAAATGGTTCTTCTGCCATTTCTCACTCTAGGGGCTCTATGTGAGTTATGGTTGGAGATGAATTTGCCATATCCGCTTTTGGGATTTTTATCCAAATCGTTAGACCAAACGTTGCTATCTACTTTACCAAGCTAACATTGGGGCTCAATGTGGCAAGGTCTTGTAAAATAGTTCACAAATGTTGGTCGCAGTTTTGTGTTTGAAAGGCTTTTCAACACACTCTTCAACCCATAGCTTAAATGAATGGTTACCCTAAGTTGGATTTAGGCTAGAACAAACCCTTGATTTGAGTGGATGTGCTTAATTGCCTAACAATTGAATAGATGTGCACTTGTGTATGGTGAACCTATTGACCCTTTTGTTACCATTAACCTATATCTCTCCTATCAACCCTTTTATTTGTCACTTTAAACACCACTCTCACCCTTCCATATTCTCTTTGTTTTTTATTTGTTTTCATTTACATTTTCTTTACACACACACACACAACCGCAATGTACATATTTCACACACACCATTCTCACCTCATCCACATTCTTATTTACATGCTTACAATAAACACTAGAACTTGAAATAGTTAATAGAAACACCTTCCTGCAGAATGATACCCTCACTTACCACTTTACTAGTCTTTAGCACTAGCGAGGTTGAACTTTAAATATTAATATTTTTGACATGCAAAAATGACACTTGTCACAAGGCTTTAATCAAAATGAAGAGAACACAACCTATGTGAATATCAAATGCATAAATGCTAGGTTAACACATTTAATACTTGTCAAATCATGCATGAGCTTGTTAATCAATCCTAGATATCATATGGCTACATGTCATATAAAACTTAGCTACATAAGATAAAATCAATCTTAAATGCAATAGTTATCACAATACAACAACTCAATCAATAAACACAAAAATCTCATCTTGTAGATAAATCTTAATCTAGATGCCAACAAGTTATAATTGAGATTTCTTGCAGAGTAAGAACACTAAAATGGATGAAGATGGTGTTCAACTTACCAAGTCATGCGTGTTAAAGAAGACCCATGCAAGAACATATCCTAGATGAAGCTAGATGAAGCTTAGATGATGCTTGATGTAGATGGAAATGAGTTTGGAGAATTAAAGAAGCAAACTTGTTGCTTTTTCTCTCAAATATCTCTTTTTCTCTTTTTAGGGTTCTTGGTGTTCAAGAGCTTAATCAGAGAAAATGATATAATGATGTATTTATAGAGAGCAAAAATAAGATGGGTGAAAAGATAAATTTACCCCCATAAATGAGCCATCGGCGGTCCGACCGCTGATCTCAAACCGTATATTCAAACCTGAGAGCATCAAGTCTCAAACGACGGTCAAGGCCGTCGATCATAACTGCGAATTTGAACCTGAGAGATGAAAATCAATCAAGTCTCAAACACGGTTTTAGTTGGTGGCCTAGGCCCGATCATAACCGCAGATCCATTCTAGAACCTACTGGAATCAAACGGTGGTTTCATTCCTACTGGAATCAAACGGTGGTTTCATTCAGCGGTCAGGGCCGCCGATCACAACCATCGTTTCACCAATTATGGTGAAACCAAGGAGAACACTAGAGCTTTCTCTGATGGCGATCCTTGTGCTAAACTAAGCACACCAATGTGCATGTGAGGACGTTTCCAAACAACCAAACAAACTCCAGGAAACAAAATACTAGACACACTAACACACAACATGTAAGATCCTTTATTTGTATTGGCTTGATTCCATTGCAAAACTCTCTATATTTGTATTAGTTATTGCTTAGGTGATTCATGGAAGAAAGAAGCTTCAAATGTGAAGAAGCAACATCTTGTGCAAATTTCGTCTTCAAGGGGAACATCGCATACTTGGATGCTAAGGTATCAAGATTCTTCTTCCTCTTGCAAGGCGTAAGCGCACACACACACAATTCATACATGTGTGTCCCTACATCGTAGTTCAAACATTTGGTATAACACATTCACACTCATTTAAGTATGCACATGCATTATTCTCATATTGACAAACATTGTAGAATTGCATGTTTTATGACTATCGCTTGGATATGACATGCTTGTGTGACATTGTATTTATTTGTTTGTGTTTTTTGTATTTTGGAATTGAACACGATCTCTTATGATTCCTTATTGAGTCCCGATCATTTCGGTTACTCATACATTTGATTTCGAGTCCAAACGATGTAGCTACGCTACTTTTCGTTCCCATTTGTTGAGTTGTGTTCGTCTTTGTTTTCCGAGATGAATTCTCAACCTTTTGTCAAAGTTTCATAGTCTTCATTGTGCATGAGGGAGTCACAATTTATAATCAGAAAACGGATTCAAAATTGGAGTTCGGAGGCCCGGATACGACCGAAGAACGCGAGCAGAGTGTGGGAGGAACAAGCGAGGCCAACGGCTAAGCTTGTTGGCCACGTGTACCACACGGCCAGCATGGCCCTCTGCCCATGTGTGCCACACACAGTCCACAGATGGAGCTGATGTGGCATGCTTTGGTTGGCCGATCTATTTTCTCTCTCTTGCTTCTTTTTAAATATTTCCATTCCCTCTTATTTTCACAACAAGAAGAAAAGCTTGAAATCAGACCAGAAATTTCCCTACAATTTTTCTCACCTTCCAAACACCATAAATTTCTCATATGAAGTCGGATTTGGTTGATTCAAATTGGAGAGTGTTTTTAATCAAGTTCTATACCTTTTCCAATTGGTCTTGCAGCTGGTTGATTAACGTTTCTGGTGGTTCTATATAGAAAAACGAACCAGCTCGTGATCTTGAGGTTTTGGTCATGTCTTTGTGATTTCTTCTTTTATAACCTTCAATTTACTTGGGGTTTCTTATTCTATATGTATGTGTATGCATGGCAAATTCTATTGATAAAGATAGGCTCACAATCAAACCTAATTAAAAGTCTAGCTAGAGACATATGTGAACTAGTTTCTTTAATTCTATGTTTTTCACATGATTGAGAGTTGTATTGTGGTTAGTTTGATATCTAGGATTATTTGTTACTTGATTAAATCATTTTATGATTAATAATCCTTGAAATGTGCTTTGATCCTTTAATTGAATAAATCTAGGATTAGCACAATTGATTTTGTATTTAGATCTAATTCGGATTTAATTAATTATTGTGTATATATTTGCTTTAAGTACTTGCTAGAATATTCATTGATTATATCTTGTAATTCTAGCATTTTTGTTGTTTGTGTTCTAAAGTCTTGAATATATGCTTAATGATCATGCTTAGTTTTTCAAGCTTTAGTAACATGAATAGAATCTAGGTTTTTGCATGTTTTAGGTGTTTTTGTATGTTCTAGATTTTTGTTCATGTTTAAGATCTAGACAACCTTGTTTTGTGTATTTTCTTGCCTATGTCTAGATCTTCATGGAGTGTATCTTATCCATACATTTCAGATGCTCATGCATCATTTTGTGTGGTGTCATGTTTTGGATCATAAACTAGAAAAATATACATTGTGTGCTCGTTGATTATTTCTAGTTTCCATAGGATGTATTGATCATATATTCTATGTTGCATGTGTTTGTATTATTTGCATCACTTAGATCATTTGCCTTGCAAAAGGTGGAAGTCTCATCTTGGAGTGAGTGAATCTTCAATTTGAGCAAGAAGACTTGGCTAGGAAAGTGTTTCAGATAGCCAAGCAAAAAGTCTTAGCTAGGAGTTTGGTACTTCGGATGGTTGAGCTAGGGAAGCTTGACTTGGATCCTTGTGATCTAGATAGCTAAGTAAGGAAATCTTCCTAGAGGCTTGAGAGCCTTGTATAGGAAGTTGCTTCTTAGAGGTGTAGGACACACCTTGGATAGAGAGTAGGCTTAATGTTCACTAGCCCGAGGGTAGATTAGAGATGATAGCTTGAGGTGGATATCATTGTGTTGATAGCCTTGAGTGTGTAAGTCTTTTTCATATAGTGGATTGCTTTGCCGATGGTTGTGGATTCAACCCGTGGATGTTTCCTCTTCGGAGGTTTACCACGTAAAAATCAATATGTCAAATGTCTCTATCTCTATCTCTTTATATTTGTATGTTTGTTCTATTTAACTTGTTTATGATCTTCAATTTCTTACATCCTTGTAAACATGTTATTGATAAAGAAAGAGATGCACACATTGTTTGTTGAATCAACATTTGTTTCTTGTATCCTGTAAGTATTTGAACATTGTATCTTGCTATATTCTATATCATGTTGTAAAGTTTTACTTAGTAATATTTCATTGTAGTATTCATAATACAACTTGTGGAATGTACTCTTTATTGAATATACTTGTATATGAGATATGTTGTTTGTTGGTATATATTTTGTAGACTAAGGGTGGTGAATTGAGCTTACTTGTGCAAATTGTTTTCTCATAACAATCTTGTTCAAGGTTAATTCGTATGATCACCAAGGATTTGACATATGTCATGAAAGAGTTTTTAAAACTTGTGTGTCAACCTATTCACCCCCCCTAAGTTGTTTAGTATAACCTTGTAGGCATTTTCACAACAAGATTCAACAAAAAGGTGCACGTGTGGGAATAGAATAACACACACACATATGAGATTTGAATTACACATTCAAGATGAGTAAAACATGCATGACATGTGAGTGTGTGCAACTAATCTCTTCAAGGGAATTAAGCACTAGAGATATACATTTGAAGTGATCTTGATCTTGAGGGCTTGATCACGAACAATGAAGCGCCGAATCTACCATTACATATCAAACCCCAAAATGTGGATTGTTAACAAAATAAGCCAATCAAAAATGAGGAACTTACATTATATGTTATTTTTTATGAAATCTTCTTTTAATTAGGTGAAAATCACATGCTCACTCAGTCACTAGATTATTTACTGATTATGTGAAAATTGAACACATTTATGTGAAAATATGTGTTTATTTGAAAAGTAGCTGATATATATATATATATAGTGGTCAGAGATAACTAATAAATATGTGTTTATATGTACCCTGTGAATCAGGGACGGATCCAGGAATTTCATTTAGGGGGTGCACTATTAAATAACTGTAAGATCCTAGATCTTTGTTGGCTTGATTCTATTACAAAACTCTCTTTATTTGTAATGGTTAGTTGCTTAGGTAGTTGTTGGTGAAAAGAAGCTTCAAAGGAGAAAAGCAACTTCTCATGTAATATCGTCTTCAAGAGGAAAATCGCATACTTGGATGCTAAGGTATCAAGATTCTTCTCCCTCTTGCAAGGCATAAACACACACACACACACACATAATTCATTCATAAGTGTCCCTGCATAGTTGTGCCAAATTAGTATAACACATTCACATGCTTTAGTATGCTCATGTATTGATCTTATATTGCCATACATTGTAGAAATGCATGTACTTAGACTATTTCTAGGAAATTGCATACTAGTGTGATCTTGTGTTTATTTGTTTGTGTATATGTGTTTTGGACTTGAATATGTTCTCAAATAACTCCTTGTTAAGTTCCGTTCGTTTTGGTTACTCACTCATTTGTTTTCGAGTTCCAAATAAGAAGTTACAAAACTTTCCATACATTTATCGTATATGGTTTTCGTCTTTTTTGTAAGGATTCTCATATTGATTGGCTTATTTCGTGGACAAACCACATGTTGGGGTTTAACTTATAAGGGTAGTTTAGGTGATTAAGGATCAAGCTCAAAAGACTTTTTCAAGACCTCAAGGTGACAAGCGCTCCAAAGGTATATCTCTAGTGCTTATTTTTCTTTGAAGAGATTTAGTAGCACACACTCACTTTGCATATTCTTGTATGTGTGCATTCTCTTCACATGTCACATTCACACATACATTTTTATGAATTGTATCTTGTTGTGTGTTTGTGTCTTATAATTCGTTTTCTGTAGATGTTCGAAAACGTCCACGCTTGCACATACGGGTGCTTGGTTTTACGCGAAGACCACTCTCGGAGTTTGCCTTGGCTTTCTTTTTGGATTCATCACTTTTGATGAATCAGCGGTTATTTCGGGCCGCCAAATGAAACCACCGTTTTGGACCAGAGGTCTCTGGTCTGATTCTGCGGTTGTGATCGGCGGCCACGACTGTCGATCCGAAACCATCGATCATACCTGATGCATTTAATATCTCGGGTTTGATTCTACGGTTGATTCGAAAGTTTCGAAACCACCGAATAGAACCGCCGTTTCTCCCCTATTTCTCTCGGGACCAATCCGGCGGTCATAATCGGTGGCCTGGCCACCGAATTAAACCGCCGATCGTGCGGTTCAGGGGCAAACTTGTCTTTTCATGTGCCCTGTTCTTGATGCCTATAAATATACCATATTCTCTGTTTCTAATGGAAGTTCTTTGACTCTTAATAACCCTAAACTTAAAAGAGAGACACTTGAGAGAAAATCCATCAAGAACTCACCTTTAAACACTCAAAGTTTACCTTGTGATTCATCAAGTTCATCTAGGATCATTCATGCATAGTTTTGCATCATCACAACTTGCTTGGTAAGATTTTGACTAACTTCATCTAATTTTAGTTTCTTTCTTATCAAGCCATCTCTTTATTTCCTTGTATGCTTTATGTTCACATACTAGATACAAGATAGAGATTGTTTGTGATGAATATGATTGAGTGTTGTATTGTGATAGCTATCTAGGTTTTGCTTAATCTTGATTAGCTAAGCTTTATGATATGTCATTTAGCTTTTGATATCTAGGATTGATTTCATTGATATATCATCATCCTAGATAAGCATATAGGGTTGCCTTACTCTTATTACATTTTGAGTATTCATATATTCACATAGGCTTGTTATCTCTTTTTTGAGAAGTAAGACTTGTGTAGCTTCCGGGATTAGGTTGCGTAAATCACAAGCAATTGGACTAGGTTCACTCATACCAGGATTAGGTAGGTGTGTGATTACTTCCGAGATTAGGTTGTAATCTTTCTCACATTTAGTGGATTCGAGGTTCGAGTGTGGCTCACTTATTAGCCCATGGTTTTTCTCGTGTGGGTTTCCACATAAATATCAAGTGTCATTTAATATTCCGTACCATATTACACTTGCTATTTTATATTAACTAGTTAGGGGTATTTTCGTAATCTTGCCTTTTATCGAAAATTTGGTAAAATCGTATAAAATCTATTCACCCCCCCCCCCCTCCCTCTAGATTAATATTGAACACGCCACAATTTGTTTCAATTAGTATCGGAGCGGGTTCCTAGATATACTTAAGTGATCCTTGCTCATTTTGGTGTGTTATGCATTTGTGTGATTTTTGTTCATTCATACATTTTGCATACATTTCATTTCATTCATTATGCACAATGAGTGGAAACGGTGGCAACAACGAGGGAGCTTCTAGCATGCGTCCTCCTCTTCTTACCGACTTGAATTATTCCTCATGGAAAAGAAAGATGGAATCCTACATATGCCAAATTTATGACCGTGCTTGGATGGCGGTTGAAGATGGATATAATCTACTCATGATGACTCCCACGGGTGGAGGAGAAGAAGTTTTGAAGCCTAAGGCACAATGGAGCGCACAAGAGTTTGAGGCTTCAAAATGGAATAGGAAGGCAATGCATGTCATTCTATGTGCAATGGATGAGAATCAATACAAGTTGATTCAAAATACTAGGATTGCTAATGAGGCATGGACAATCCTAGAAGTTGCACACGAGGGAACCGAAGTAGTGAAGGACTCTAAGCTCCAAGTTCTCCAAACTTAATTTGAAATGCTCAAGATGGAGGAGAATGAGTGCTTCAATGACTTCGAGATCAAGTTGATGGATATATTCAACCAAAGTCATCAACTTGGTGATCCTTATTCGGATAGGAGGATTAAACAAAAGATTATGAGATCCCTACCCGATAGGTTTGAGTCTAAGGTGACAGCTTTAGAAGAAAATAGTGGATATAAGGATATGAAGCCGAGCGAGGTTATTGGAAGACTTCTTGCCTACGAGTCTAGGAAGGCTCCTAGCTCTACTCCTCCTAAAAAGCAAAAAGGAATTGCTTTGAAAGCATCTAAGGATGAAAATGAGGTAAAGAATGACTCGGATGAAGACATGGCCTTATTTGTGAAAAGATTCAATAAGGTTATGAAGTTCGGGAAGAATGGATTTGGAATGAGAGGCCAAGACTTGAAGAAAAAGGGTCATTTCAAGAAGTTTGAACCAAGGCAAGAGAAGACCGAAAGGAAAGGGGTCTGTTGCTTTGAGTGTGGCGGAATAGGTCACTTTGCTCCCGAATGTGCAAATCACAAGGAAAAGAAGAAGGGAAAAGTGATGGCAGCCACTTGGAGTGGAAGTAGTGATGACTCCAACGAAGAAGATGAGTCTTTGGATGATGAAGATATCATGGCTAACTTCCTAGCTTTTGTCTCCTCTCACAAGAGCAAAATTGGTAGTGAAAAAGAGGAAGAGAGTCAAAAGGAAAGTGACTCTAGTGAAGATGATTCCGACTCTAACTCCACAAATGGATATGTGGAGAAAGAGGTTTTAGTTGAATACCTTAAGGAGTTTAGAGGTTTAGAGATGAAAACCACTAAAAAGATCAAGATGTTGAGAGAAGAAAATCTTGAGCTTTCATCTCACAATGACCACTTAAGTGAAGAAGTGGAAAGACTTAAGAAGAAAGAAGATAAGCTAAGAGAGGAGTTAGTATTATCTAAGAGGAATGAAGAAGGGTTGAAGAGAGAGCTTGATGAAGCTAAGAAATCTATGACAAGGATGGCATCTAGCACCGAAAAATTAGATCACATACTAGGTGTTGGAAAGAGTCCATGTGACAAGAGAGGTGAAATTCCCTTTAAAGCAATAGAATATAAGAATGCGGAATATAAGAATGAAATGAATCTTGAAATGATATAACAATTGTATAATATGAATCAATTCATGTAAGCATCAATATACAATAGAATCAATACAAGTGAACATATGGAAGATAAGGAAATATAAAGCGAAAATGAGACACAATATTTTTACGTGGTAAAATCTCAAAGAGAAAACATCCACGGGTTGAATCCACAACCACCGGCAAAGCAAATCCACTATACGAAAAGGCCTTACACACTCAAAGCTATCAACACTATGATATCCACTTCAAGCTATCAAAACCTAATCAACCCTCGGGCTAGTGATTCACAAAGCCTACTCTCTATCCAAGATGTGTCCTACACCTCTAGAGAGCAACTTCCTATCCAAGACTAAAAATCCTCTAGGAAGATTTCCTTGCTTAGCAATCTAGATCACTAGGATCCTAGTTAAGCTACCCTAACTCAACCATCCGAAGTACGCAACTCCTTGCTAAGACTTTTGCTTAGTTATCCGGATCCTCTTGATCCTAACTAAGGCTTCTTGCTTGGCTATCCGGAATCATTTCCTAGTCAAGTCTTCTTGCTCAAATTAAGGCTTCACTCACCTTAACAAGAGACTTCAACCTTTCACAAGGCAATGATCTAAGTGAAGTGCACACAAGCAATATGATGCAATCACAAACAAATAGAGCAAGTAGATCAAACACACTCTATGAACATGCAATTAGAGAATCTAGAAAAAAACTATCACAACTCAATCACAAAATGTATCTAGAAACCTAAGCATGTGAATTAACATCATTCATATTACTTTTCATCAATCAAATAAGAAACTTAAAGAGATGATCAATAATGAAAGTAAGAAGAAGATGAATCACTTACAAACAAATAAAGCTAGATAATCAATCAAGCTCTATGAACATGCTTACATACATTCTAGGATATGCTTTCAACAATCAATCACAAAAATACCTAGAAATCAAAGCATGTATATCAATAAGAATAAGGTATGAATATTCAATATATCACACTAAAAACCTAGTTCTTAGATCATGAAATTAAACCTAGAAAATGTCATAAAGCACATCACATACATCATTTCTAGAATCAATTTCAAGATTAATCAAGTTTAGCAAATATATGTTCAAGTAAAATCACAAAGCTAAAACTCAATTACCAAATGATCAACCACCCCTAGAATATGTTCTAACATCATTCTAAACACAAATCATCTATAAAATTGAAATATTAAAGTGCAGATCAAAAGATGAAGTGAGAAGAAGAAGTTTAACATACAACAATGAACCTCGGACTGAAGAACAGCATGATGCGACCAATTACGAATTCAAATGACTCTGAAAATGCTTGGGGTTTGTAGCTCTCTTCAAGACCAACAATTTTGGTTTTTGAATCACTCAATTTCGAGTTCTTATGAGAGAGTTATGATCAAAATAAGAAAATGAAAATCAAGAACAATTCTGCAGAATTTCAGATTTGATGTTGTTCAAGTTCATGGAAAATGGAGGGAAGAGAGATCATTTAAGGAGAGGGAAGAGGGGCAATTTTGTCCAACAAAATAAGCCTTTCAGCCATGCCCACGTGTGGTCATCGTGTGCCACACGTGGCCAGAGAGCTGGCTGGGCCGTGTGGCACACGTGGTGGCCATACCATGGCCTTTGGCCAGCTTGCTCCTCTCGCGCACCTCGCACGTTCTTCAACCGTATTCGGTCATCCGAACTCCGAATTCGAATCTGTTTTCAGATTACGAACCATGACTCCCTCACACACAACGAAGACTATGAAACTTTGACAAATGGTTGAGAATTCATCTCGGAAAATGACGACGAACACAACTTAACGAATGAGAATGCAAAGTAGCATAACTACGTCGTATGGACTCGAAACTTAACGAATGAGTAACCGAAATGACCGGAACTCAATAAGGAATCAAATAAGATCATGTTCAAGTCCAAAACACAAAAAACACAAACAAATAGACACTATGCAACACAAGCATGTCATATCTAAGCGATAGTGAGAAAACATGCAATTCTACAAGATTGTCAACAATGAGATAAATGCATGTGCATGCTAAATGTGTGTGAAAGTGTTATACCAAATGTTTGAACTACGATGCAGGGACACACATGTATGAATTGTGTGTGTGTGCGCTTATGCCTTGCAAGAGGAAGAAGAATCTTGATACCTTAGCATCCAAGTATGCAATGTTCCCCTTGAAGACGATATTTGCACAAGTTGTTGCTTCTTCACCTTTGAGGCTCCTTTCTTCCAAGAAACACTTAAGCAACTACTAATACAAATATAGAGAGTTTTGCAATGGAATCAAGCCAATACAAATAAAGGATCTTACAAGAGGTCTCGGATTTGAAGATGGTAAGGAGACCTCTCCCTCTAAGAAGACCATGTTTGTTAAGGGCTTGAGCAATAAGGAAGTTTCACCGGTGCACACTCCTACGAAGAAGATAGATCTAGGACAATATTCTAAGAATGGACAAGTGAAGGTGGTGTCAAGAAGGCAACCTCAAGCCAACATTCCTCATCATTTGGCTCAAAAAGGGAAGAAGCCGATCATGCAAGTTCAACATTGGAAGCAAGATAGACCAATTCAACAAAGGAGAAGGATTGAACCTACTCAACCACAAAGACAAAGGAAGCCTCCCATGCAAGCTCAAGGGCATGGTATAATTCCTTATTTCATTCCTATAAGTCATTTTTGTGGTTTTAATGGTCACATAAGACCAAATTGCTTTCGATATATTAAGATGTGTAGAACTAGAAGCATGATTGAGAAGAGAAAGAATAGAGCCAAGATGCATGTTCCTAGGAATGAAAACATTGATGTGCATGATCCTAGGACATCTAGAGCCCAAGCACCAAAGACCACTAAGAAAGAAAATATTATACTTAAGTGGGTTAGAAAGAATGAAAATGTTTTCCATGTTGCTCAAATTGCCTTAAAGGCTAATTCTTCTAACTTGTGGTACTTAGATAGTGGGTGATCTAGGCACATGACAGGAAACAAGAGTTTCTTCGAGACTCTTGTTATGGAGGAAGGAGGATGTGTCACCTTTGGTGATGGATCCAAAAAGAGAGTCATAGGGAAAGGAACCATTTCCGTTCCCAAATTACCCTCTTTATCCAATGCTTTATTTGTTGATGGCTTGAAAGCCAATTTGATAAGCATTTCTCATCTAAGTGATTAAGGATATTTCGTCTTGTTTAGCAAAGATAATTGCTCTATCCTAAAGCCCGATGGACAAACCTTGTTGAAAGGAATGAGATCTAGCGACAATTGCTATTGTCTTGAAGCTAGAATAGTCTCAAACAATGTGTCCAAGGATGAGCAAATCGAGTTGTGGCATGAAAGACTTGGCCACATGAACCTTCGGGATTTACGAACCCTTGGAAAGTTTGAGTGTGTGCGTGGCCTCCCTAAGCTTGGGAAGAAAGCCAATGGTGTTTGTGGACCTTGCCAACAAGGAAAACAAACTAAAAACATACACAAAAATGGTAAGTATCTCTCCACCAAGGAGCCTCTAGAGCTTCTACACATGGATCTTATGGGTCCTATGCAAACCGAGAGCTTAGGTGGGAAGAGATACATTTTTGTTTGTATAGATGATTTCTCTAGGTTCACATGGACATATTTTCTTAGAGAAAAATCCGAAACTTTTGATAAGTTTAAAATGCTTTGTACTAAAATTCAAAATGAAATGAAATGAACTCAAACATAAAAAGCATAAAACGGATTAGAAGTGACCATGGGAGGGAATTTGAGAATGCCATGTTTGAAAGGGTAGAATTTCTAAGGGTAGAATTTCCTGAGGTGAACTCGAGCAAAGAGAGCACTTGCATACTTGTTGCATGCAAAAATTTAAAAAAAATTTATGCTTCTTTGTTGATTGCTTGAGTAGCTTGGTTGCACATGTGCTTACATGTTTTTACTTCAATAAGTGTGAACCAATGCTTGTTTTGCAATCCATGTCATATTTATGTTCAAACATGCATTTTTGGACTAGGAGATGTATACAATAGGAAGTACTCTTTGAATTACCTATAATGATCTCCATGACATGATGATTGCTTATTGACATGCTTAAAAAATGTGAAAAAGCATGATTTCAAATGACATGCTAAAATGAAAAGCATGAATTGATAATTGCATAGTTTTAAATGCAAAAAATTATGCGTGAAAAGCAAATGAGACTCAAATGAAAATCAATGTCTCTCTTTCTTTACTTGTGAAACATGGCTACTATCATACGGGTATCTTACCTGAAAAAATCAAATAGGGTGCAAAAAGTCACTCATGCCATGTTTTGCTTGTAAAGTTGGATATAGTGCTCTAAAATGAATTCAATGAATTTTCTATATCCTTGCTGTAAGATCTTTTATTTGTATTGGCTTGATTTCATTGTAAAACTCTCTATATTTGTATTAGTAGTTGCTTAAGTTTTTCTTGGAAGAAAGGAGCCTCAAAGTTGAGGAAGCAACATCTTGTTCAAATATCGTCTTCAAGGGGAACATCGCGTACTTGGATGCTAAGGTATCAAGATTCTTCTTCCTCTTGCAAGGCATTAGCACACACACACATAATTCATACATGTGTGTCCCTGCATCATTGTTCAAACATTTGGTATAACACTTTCACACACATTTAGCATGCACATGCATTTTTCTTATTGTTGACAATCTTGTAGAATTGCATGTTTTCTCACTATCGCTTAGATATGGCATGCTTGTGTTGCATAGTGTTTATTTGTTTGTGTTTCTTGTGTTTTGGACTTGTACTTGTTCTTAATTGATTCCTTATTGAGTCCCGGTCATTTCGGTTACTCATTTGTTAAATTTCGAGTCCAAACAATGTAGCTACGCTACTTTTCGTTCTCATTCGTTGAGTTGTGTTCGTCGTCATTTTCCGAGATGAATTCTCAACCATTTGTCAAAATTTCATAGTCTTCGTTGTGCGTGAGGGAGTCATGATTCGTAATCCAAAAACAGATTCAAAATCGGAGTTCGGATGCCTGAATACGGCTGAAGAACGTGAGAGGTGCGCTGGAGAAGCTTGGTGGCCAAAGGCCATGGCAAGGCTTCCACGTGTGGAGGCCGTGTGCCACACGGCCCAACCAGCCCTCTGGTCACGTGTGGCACATGCGCCCCACACATGGGAAAGGCTGGACTGTCTAATTTTTATGGACAAAAATGCCCTTCTTCCTTCTCCTTCAAATGACTTCTCTTCCCTCCATTTTCAAAAAACTTGAACATCATCAAATCTGAAATTCTGCAGAATTGTTCTTGATTTTTGTTTTCTTATTTTGATCATAACTCTCTCATACGAACTCGAAATTGAGTGATTCAAAAACCAAAATTGTTGGTCTTGAAGAGAGCTACAAATACCAAGCATTTTCAGAGTCATTTGAATTCGTGATTGGTCGCAACATGCTGTTCTTCAGTCCGAGTTTCATTGTTGTATGTTAAACTTCTTCTTCTCACTTCATATTTTGATCTGCACTTTAATCTTTCAATTTGATAGATGATTTGTGTTTAGAATGATGTTAGAACATATTCAAGGGGTGATTGATCATTTGGTAATTGAGTTTTAGCTTTGTGATTTTACTTGAACATATATTTGCTAAACTTGATTAATCTTGAAATTGATTCTAGAAATGATATATGTGATGTGCTTTATGACATTTTCTAGGTTTAATTTCATGATCTAAGAACTAGGTTTTTAGTGTGATATATTGAATATTCATACCTTGTTCTTATTGATATACATGCTTTGATTTCTAGGTATTTTTGTGATTGATTGTTGAAAGCATATCCTAGAATGTATGTAAGCATGTTCATAGAGCTTGATTGATTATCTAGCTTTATTTGTTTGTAAGTGATTCATCTTCTTCTTACTTTCATTATTGATCATCTCTTTAATTGTCTTATTTGATTGATGAAAAGTAATATGAATGATGTTAATTCACATGCTTAGGTTTCTAGATATATTTTGTGATTGAGTTGTGATAGCTTTATTCTAGATTCTCTAGTTGCATGTTCATAGAGTGTGTTTGATCTACTTGCTCTATTTATTTGTGATTGCATCATATTGCTTGTGTGCACTTCACTTAGATCATTGCCTTGTGAAAGGTTGAAGTCTCTTGTTAAGGTGAGTGAAGCCTTAATTTGAGCAAGAAGACTTGGCCAGGAAAGGATTCCGGATAGCCAAGCAAAAAGCCTTAGTTAGGATCAAGAGGATCCGGATAACTAAGCAAAAGTCTTAGCAAGGAGTTGCGTACTCCGGATGGTTGAGCTAGGGTAGCTTAACTAGGATCCTAGTGATCTAGATTGCTAAGCAAGGAAATCTTCCTAGAGGCTTTCTAGTCTTGGATAGGAAGTTGCTCTCTAGAGGTGTGGGATACATCTTGGATAGAGAGTAGGCTTTGTGAATCACTAGCCTTGGTGGTTGATTAGGATTTGATAGCTTGAAGTGGATATCATAGTGTTGATAGTTTTGAGTGTGTAAGTCCTTTTCGTATAGTGGATTTGTTTTGCCGGTGGTTGTGGATTCAACCCATGGATGTTTCCTCTTTGAGGTTTTACCACGTAAAAACATTGTGTCTCATTTTCGCTTTATATTTCTTTATCTTCCATATGTTCACTTGTATTGATTCTTTTGTATATTGATGCTTACATGAATTGATTCATATTATACAATTGCTATATCATTTCAAGTATTTATTTCATTCTTATATTCCACATTTTTGAATATTGGAAGAATTTGGGACTATACCTATTCACCCCCCCCCCCCCCCCCCCCCCCCCTCTAGGTATAAAATACTATTACTTTAAGGGAATTTCACTTGCTATTATTCATGACAAATGGTGAAATTGGTTTGAATTCTTTGAGGAAACCTTTGTCATTTGTTTTGCCAAATACCATTGCTTTTGGATTTGAATGCAACATGTCTTGCATGCAAAGCATAGTAATCACACATTTTTTATGAAAATAAATCTCCTTGTTCTCTCCAATTAATTGAGTTGCATAAAATGCATTTTATGATTATACAAATAACCTGTATGCTACTATCTCTCTTTGCTACAAATGACCCGGTTGGGGACTACTCCTTCGCCCATCTCATGACAAAAAGGGGGAGTAGTATGTAGTTAGGGTGAGAATGTTAATTGCTAAATTTTTGTAGCATTCTTGCATGATTATGGAGTTTACTTTGATAGGAGAGTAACCCTTTGAGGGGGGAGCATTTGCATTACACATATATTGCATGATGTTGTGCTTAAATTCTTAATTGCAAATGCTTGTTTTATCTCACATGATTAATCTCACATATACTTGTATTGGAAAGTATAGAAACTTTGTTTTGAAGGATTGATTGTTCTACAAGAGATTGAAGACTTGAAGACATAGCTTTTAATCATCTCTTTGTAATGTAGAAAATCCCTTTAGTTTCTATTTTTTTGTGAGGATTAATGTGAGTGGTGGTTTTGTCACGAAATATCCAAAGGGGGAGATTGTAAGGATTCCCATTTGTTGATTGGTTTGTTTCGTGGACAAACCACATGTTGGGGTTGATGTAAGGGTAGCTTAGGAATTGGTGATCATCCTATGGCCCTCTCAAGACCTTAAGAGAAGAAGCACCAAAGGTAAATTCTAGTGCTTACTTGCTTTGAAGAGATCTAGTTGCACACACACACAACTCATGCATAAATCTTATTCTTGTATGTTGTGTGTTTTATATGAGTGCTTGCATGTTCTTGATCATCTCTTCATGCATGTTTATTTGATTGCATCTAGTCTATTGAAATGCCATAACATGCTTAGGCATTAGGATGCAAAGTCATAAATTTTATTCATGCTTGTTTGAATTGATTGCATCTTATTCTATGATAATGCCATGACATGATAGACATTAGGATGCATTCAATTCCCACACTTGCATTTCATGTTTGATTAGCTTTAAGTGTGGTGTAATTCGTTTCCCGAAGGATGTTCGAAAACGTCCGCATGTGCACGTTGGTGTGCATGGTTTAGCGCGATGATCGCCGGTGGAGATACCCTTAGTTTCTCCTTTGGATTCACCATATTTGGTGAACGGCAGTTGAGATCGACGGCTTGGCCACCGTTCGAAAACCGCCGAATGGTTATGATCGGGTCCAAAACGGTGGTTATGATCGGCAGTTATGTACCCGCCGAATAAAACCAAGGTTCTCGGGTTTCAATTCGGCGGTTAAGATTTGCGGCCCAGACCGCAAATTGAAATCGCTGATCGTGCGTTTTCAGGGGCAAAATTGTATTTTCACATGCCCTATTTTTGGTCTCTATAAATACATCCTTATCTCTGGTTCCCAAACTAAGTTTCTGATCCCAAGAACCCTAGAAAGATATTTCATAGAGACTTGAGAGAAAAAGCTTAAAGATCACATCTTTATTTCTCCTAACCCATTTCCACATGCATAAATCATCATCTAAGCATCATCTAGTGTTTGCTAAAGCATGGGTCTTCTTCAACACACATGGTATGATTTGTTGAACACTAATCTCATCTAATTTTAGTGTTTTACTTATCAATTTTATCTCATTTATTACTTGTATGTGTTTAGATTTATTTCTACATACATGATTGAGATTATGTGTTGATTGAGTTATTTTTGATAGCTAGGATATTACATGTTTATCTATCATCTAGCTAATTAATCTCATTTTATGATTGAGATTGTTTTTGATAGCTATAGTATCTAGGATTGGTTATCTTTTACATAGCTAAGCTATTATGCCATGTCATATAGCTATTTTGATATCTAGGATTGATTTTATTGTCATCATGTAATCCTAGGTAAGCATCTAGAGTACCCTAGCTCTTATTGCATATTTGGATATCATTGTATATTCACATAAGGTGTTGATCTCTTCGGAGAAGTAAGTCTTGTGTGATGGACCGGGATTAGGTCGTACACCGGGATTAGGTGGTCATTCAAGCAAATTGGACTAGGTCCACTTTTACAGGCCTGCGGCTAGTGGTAGCGGGATATAGGCCGGGATTAGGCCGTCAAACCGGGATTAGGTTGTATACGCTATCACAATTAGTGGATTCGAGGTTCGAGTGTGGCGCACTTACCAGCCCGTGGTTTTTCCCTGTTAAGGGTTTCCATGTAAAAATCAAGTGTTATTTATATTTTCGCACCTTATTACACTTGATTATTGTTTTGTGAATTGGGTTATATTTATAATATTGACTAATCCAAAAATTTGGTAATAACGGATTAACAACCCATTCACACACCCTCTATGTTTTTTTTTTAAAAGACACGCACACGCATAAACGTATTAAAAGGGAATCAGTTATTCCTTTCAAACCTGAGTTCCAGCATATAGAAAGGATGCAAAAAGCACCAAGGTAGAAAGGGGAAACAATAGGAAGACACTATCCCCTAGCGAGCTCCACTTGTGAAAGCAATCTATCCGGCTAGCTCAAGAGCCTTTAGCCACATAATCGCCTACAAAGCACCCACGTGGACACTAGAGCATAGGTGGGACTAACCTGGCTAACCCAAGCGCGTGTCAAGCCTATGCCCGATGCAAATAAATGGTAAAGATCTCTTAACGGCTCTCTCATCTAAGCGAAAGGTCTCCAACCTACCTACTCGACCGCTAAGTTAACCCTAGGGCACAGCTAGAGCAATCACGACCCTCTGGGGCGTGTGCCATAGTGGGCCCAAAGCAAATGAGCGGTGAGGATCAAATCAAGGACTCCTACGTAAAAGGATCCCCCTCACTTACCATATCCATGACATTCTATAAATACCCCATCTCAATAAGAGTTAAGGGTTGGACTATGGCTAGACTTTTGAGAGAAACAATAGAGTATCTTGCTTCTATAGAACAACTAGTCCCAAGCTTGAGGCTTGAATGGTATAACTTCCTGCTATAAAATGACTGGTTTCCTCGGTTGAAACCCACATTGTGAGAGAGTTAAGAAGAGAGCAATCTGTGGGTCCCCTAACCAATGTTGTAATCCTTTTGAATTAATGAAAATCATGAGTTATTCACTCCCATATGAGCTATCTTCTTATTGATATAGTCTAGTTTGTCTTGACCAATCTCAGTCACGACCGGTACCAACATTCCTAGGAACCAGTCCTGATTAGCCACTAGTGTAGCCCAATCCATATAATCGGTGGTCCTGCTACTCGTATCCGAGCCCGGTACCCATACCGTGGGTGGAACCATGACTCGGCTCACCAATCCATACCTGGGCCCCTCCGACCACTGAGTACCACTCCGTCCGATCTAGGTGTTGTCTAAGGAATCACCACCTGATTGTTTAGGATAACACTTTCTTTTCCTATAGTGGATTTCTATGGCTAGCGTGGCTAGTCTATGGGCTTTTCCTTATAGAAGGATTCCTACACAAAAATCAAATGTCATTTTAATTCCGTACTTTACATTTGATTTTTATTGTTTATTGTTTTGGGTATTTTGTATGTTAATATTAACTAATCAAAAAAATTGGTAAGTAATCGATTAACAACTCATTCACCCCTCCCCCCAACCATAGGTTGTATTAAACACACCCCGTGTATTTTCACCATCTTCTTGGCTGGAGAATACTTGGCCTCAGCAAGAAACAGTGTCGTATTGGTGTAGTAGATCGGACGTTGTACGCCTTAGTCCTTATGAGTGCGGAGTTGGTGCTGACATCTGTAACTGATAGATATAAGTACAGAGTTTCTCATGGCTGAGGATTGGACAGTGAGAGAGCTTGCCCCAAGTAATCCTTCAGCTACTAGAAAGCCTTTTCACAATGCTCATCCCATTTCACTCATGCTCCCTTTTTCAAGGCTTTGATGAATGATAGGATTACTTTGTTAATATTGAGATGAATCTCGTTAACGATGTTAGACAACCAATCAATCACCGGAACTTTTTGAGTGTTTCCGGTGCTCTCATCCCTCGTATCGTGGAGATTTTTCCTTGGTTTGCATCAATTCCCCTGTACCTAGAAACCCAAGAAATTCCTAAAAGGCACTCCAAACATGCATTTGGCCGGGTTTTGCCACGTCTTATTCCTTCATAGCACGTCAAAGGTTTCTCGTAATTCATGGACATGGTCACTAGCCTTTCTGCCCAAAGGGCATGATAGTGTAGTAGTATTGCCTCTGGTCAGTGGTAAACAAAGTTTTTTCTTCATCTGGACCATGCATCTTGATATAATTATATCCGGAGTATATGTCCATAAAACTAAGGAGTTGATGACTAGCAGTGGCATCCACTATCTAGTCGATCCGAGGAAGTAGAAAACTATTCTTTGGGAAAACCTTCTTGATATCGGTGAAGTCCACACACATCTGCCATTGTTTTTTTCTTTTCTTTTTTACCAGTACAGTGTTGGCAACCCAGGTGGGGTATTTGACTTTGCAAATAAAGCCTGCTACCAGCAATTTTGACACTTCCTCTTTGATCGCCATGCTCCACTTTACGTTAAAGCTTCACCATTTTTGAATCACGGGTTTGTGCTTCTCGTCCATTGCCAGATAGTGTGAGATAACATGTTTATCAAATCATGGCATGTCTTCATGGCTCCGGGTGAATATGTCCATATACTTCTGCAAAAGTGTTGTCAGATCATCTTTTATCAGGGATGCTAGCCATACACCTATCTTGACCATTCTTACAAGTTACGATGGCTCCAGTGTTATTTCTCCAACTGGTTCTTTGCTACTATCTTCTTCAAGGGCTTCCTAGGGGTCGAATTCAAATTCGTCAAGGGTTTCTTCACTTTCCTTTTTCTTTTGGTCTTTTCTCTTGAGATCCTTGAGGAACCTTGGAGATCAAGTATCTCTCTAGGTGGTGGATGACAATTGATAGTTTCCTCCCAGTTTTTTGACCATCTTTTGGCTGTTAACCTTTAGAGGTTCACCCTCTTCTTCTAGCGCCAATTGTTGATGTCAATTTCCGGGCAATCTAGTCAACAAAGACACTTATGCAGATCGGCAATTGATACAGCTTCTAAAATGTGAATAGGTCACCTTGTAGATCGGCGCCTGATACAGCTTTTGAAATGTGAATAGGTCACCTCACCGATATGTGTGTGAATTGAAGAATGGATAACAAATAAAAGATAAGTGCATAAATAATAAAGACACCAAGGTTTTTACGTGGAAAACCCTTAATATAGGGAAAAACCATGGTCGTTGTAACAACAGGAAAAAGATCTTTCACTATGTATGAATGATTACAACTTACAAGTGATAAACTATTTGTATGTTGATGCCCTATCTCTACTTGATACATGTGTTTATATAAGGGTTAGGGTGCTGCCCTAGCCCTTGGTGTGCAAGCAAGAAATATTATTATGTGAGATCTCATGGGGGGATCGTATCTTGGAGAGATTCTTGACGAATCGAGTCTTCGTGCATTTATGGTGTTATGATCTTCATTCCTTATGGAAGTATTTCTTCGAATCTTTGTATTTATTATTGGATTTGTCAACTGTTGGATTGTTAGTGATTGCCTTGCCTAATATAAGGTCAAGTTTCGTGGAAGATATGTTGAGATCTCGTTTCATTAATGATACCTCATATTTGCTATATGGGTGGCGAGTTTGAGTCACTTCACCTGTTTGGTGGTTCCCTGATAAGCAACTTCCTTTAGCGAGCGACTTGCTCTTTGCTTCCCAACTCGCTATTGCTACGCATGGCCTGTCGAGATGATGTGGCTTGATGTTGTACAATTTGGTCCCTCAAATTTTCGGGTTCTACGCTGACATGTTGAACCAAGTAAATTAACCCAAACACAACCTGAATTACATAGCTAACAAATGAAGGAAATAAATATAGTTGACCATATATACAATCAATAAGGATCTCATCAACATATGCTATTTAAATTTTCTTTCCTAACACCAAAGTTGGAGCATTTGCATTTGGCTTTCAACGATCTTTAAGGGCCGATTCCGTTGAGTTTTGCAAACACTTTTTTTGTAGAGCCCATGGTTGCGGGTCAATTGCAGTGCTACAAAACATGACCTATTTGACTGAGATATGGCTTCATGGTAATGCATTTATAGGTCCAATACCAGATTTATTAGGACATAGTAATTTGAACCATTTGAGCTTGAGAGATAATCAGTTGTCGGGTATTATTCCTTCAAGTTTGGTAAATCACCCTAAGGTTGCTATAGTCAAT
The DNA here is from genome assembly GCA_954870605.1 of Acer campestre. Taxonomy (NCBI): domain Eukaryota; kingdom Viridiplantae; phylum Streptophyta; class Magnoliopsida; order Sapindales; family Sapindaceae; genus Acer; species Acer campestre. Next base: position 13,012,260 of record OX940806.1, on the reverse strand, counting down.
TTGACTTATAATGTTCTACAAAGACCGACACCAAAGTTCGATACTTCTAAAGTTGAAGTGGATATCATAGCTGGGACTAATGTTTTTTGTTTGGATGCACCTTGATGTTGCTTGTGATGATTGTGTTAATATATTATTGTCAATTTTGGAACCTTTGGGTTACCCACTTGATTTAATTTGCACAGAGCTGGGGAGGGAATGATCTCTGTGATGATCTGCCAGATGAACAATGGTTCGGGATCTACTGTTGGAAAGGTGATACGATCATAAAATTCTAAAAACTAGAATTATGATTGACCGAAAATAATGATAAAATGATGGTTAATTCTAGAGAACCACTCTACAAATGATTTTCAAGAGAAAATCAGAAACTCAAATGAGTAAAAATATTCTGATAATCTCATTAATGTATTTGAGCTAATAAATAGTAAAAGTTACAAATAATGGTAACTACTAACTACAATTTAGGACCAACTATCCACTCACTAACACTAGGGATCCACTACTCACATAACAAACCACGTTCTTACCGAGTGGTTAATACAAATCTAAATTAAAATAAATAAATTATAATTTAATCAAAAACTAAATATGCAAATTAATAAAAATATGACCGTAACAAAAGGAAACATTTATTCGATAAGTTTGAACTATATGGGGCTTTTAGGTACAATTTCTCCCAATTTTTCCAAGTTTTTTGTTGTTTCTTAAGAATAACTCGCTTACGGGTACTATACCAAATGAGCTTGTAAGTCTGTCTAATCTTAAGAGACTGTATGTCTCCGACAATAATCTTTCTGGTAAATTGCCAAAAGGTCAGATGTTTTCGTTAACACCACAAGGAACCCTAATATTGGGTAATGACAGTCATTTCTATAATATCCAAGTATTGAATTAATAATTTAATATGGTTTCAATAAATAGGTTTTCCTGTTTATGTTAATTTGTGTATTTAGGTTTTCCTGGCAATTTCTCCAACAAAAGAACACCATCTTGTAAAGATTCCTAGTAGATGTCCAAGTCGAACAGCTCTCAAGTATACCAATTTGGTAATAAAAGAAAAGATAATGTTGCAGGAAATTCAGTTTTACTCCACCAAGGTTCACTTGTATTTCCAAATAGTTATAAAAGACAGTAATTATACAGCTTATAGGAAACACAACTTCTATATACACATGGACTCCATTACATATATATACACTACAATTGAAGTCTCAGGGAATCAACTTTGAAAATAATTCAGTTTTTAGTTGAATAAACAATGATGTATTCGTCATCCAGAAGTAAAAGTAGCTTGGTCGCGGCCGTGTTGGTGGTAGGCCTAGCCATTCCAAGTCAGCGAAGCCTTGATAGAGTGTTACATGATGAAGAGAATTCAGGATACTATGAGTCCATGCAATACTGCTCCCGCGGGCCAGTTTGGTATTGCTTTTGAAACGCTAAAATCAGCTTATTTTATAATTTTTGACAAAAAATAATGTTTGGTAAAACTTTCAAAAGTGAATAATTCATAATCTGACAAGTTTTGACAATGATTTTGAAAAGTGGGTGGGGTTTACTTTTTTAAAATGATTATGAAAATTGTGGAAATTGCTGGAAATAACCACATACAACATACAAATTTTGTTTGTAACAACAGACAAAAATTTAATTAATAATAACCACTTTTTGAGAAATTACTTGAATGCCCTCATTTAAAAACCATCCCCAAACACACACACACACTCTCTCTCTCTCTCTTTCTCTCTCTTTCTCTCTCCTCTTGTCTCTCTCTTTTCTCCTCTCCATCCCGTCAATCATCACCGAATGTCGTCAATCATCGCTATAGGTCGTCGTCTGGGCGTCAATTATCGCCGGACGTCGTCAGCGAGCTGCTCTGAGTGCGAACCAGTAAGCACGGCACCGCCGGTTCGCGCGCAGCCCAAGTAGCTTGCCAACAACGTCCGGTGATGATTGATGCCCAGATGACGACTTCCAGCGATGATTGACGACATGGAGAGGAGAAAACCTAAAAATAAAAATAAATAATAATAATAATAATAATAATAAACCTAATTTGGGGAATTTGGGGAAGAAGGGAAACATCTCATGATTTCAAGTTTTAAGTCATGATTTCAAGTTTACTCCAGATTTTAGTCATGATTTCAAGTTTTCTCCAGATTTTAGTTGTGATTTCAAGTTTGCTTCTAGGTTAAAAATAAAAATAAAATAAAATAAAATAAATAATAAATAAAAAACTAAACTAATTTCAGGGGTACTTTTATAATTTATGGACATAAACTGAAATTTTTTTTAAAAAAAGATGGTTATTAACAATTAAATTTTCAAAAGTGGTTGCAAACGAAAGTTTAATGTTTCAATGTTTATTTTTGGTTATCTTTCTTATGGAATAATCTATTTTAGCATTTAATGAATATTTTAAAATATCATTATTATCATTATGAAATCAAATTAAAATCATTTATATACCTTATTTCATTTTTAAATTAGATGTTCTAATTAAATATTGATTTGATTTATAAAATCTTTTAAAAATATTTTTATTGTTCTTACGGAAAAGAATTTATAATTTAAATATTCTACTTAAATATTGATTTAATATATATAATTAATGAAAAAAAATGAAATGAGGTTCTAAAATCATACATATTTTAGTCATTATAACTAATTTTAGTACCTTTGAAATAAAATTAGTTTTAAAAGGTACAATTAATCAAACAACTGTTGATTAACCTCACAACTGATTATTCATTATTATAAAAGTTATAGTAAAACCAAATTGGCCCATCATGACTTGGAAAATATCGATTTCGGCACTACATGCTTTTTCTGTCGCTTGCACCACGCTTTAAACAAACCAAACCCCCCAAATTCAATCAACTATTTGGAAAATATGTATGTTACAACAATCACATGATTGTTGTAATATGTGTGGCTTTCCATATTTTCTTCCCACGTGTGACTTTCACAAATTTGCTTGCTCACTTCATATTGCATGGTCAAAGCATGCATTGATCAAGATTTTGTCAAGTGGCATCAACTGCCTATAATATCCATTAATTGTAGAACAAGTGGGGTTTGCCAAAGACATGCACTATATATATGTGTGTGTGTTCTTTCTCTTGAAAAGGTTGGTTCTCTGTATCAGTTGAAACAATGTACATAATTTCTCAGTTCTTCATCTCTTTCATATCTCGTCTCTCTCAATTCTTGTCTATGTTTCTTATTATATTCTGTACATATGTTCTTCATCTACTCCTTTTAATTTTATTACAACACGTTATCAGTACGAATGCTGTTATTCCCAGAATCTGAAGTTCTGAATTTATTACTACTAGAACCTGAAGTTCCTAGATTTATTACTAGAACCTGAAGTTCTAAATTTATTATTACTAGAGCCTCAAGCTTCCATATTTTTATTTATTAATACCAGAACCTGTAGTTCTTAATTTACTTTCTCGCATTTTATTTTTACGCAATTTACTTTCTCGCATTTATTTACTTTTACACGATTTATTTTCTCACATTAATTTATTTATACACTTTTATGTGATTGGCCATGCCAACCTACCAAAACCCGCAGTTCTAGATTTACTTTCTCGTAATTTATTTATTTTTATGCTTTTATGAGATTGGCATATGCTTTTATGAGATTGGCTATGCCAACCTACCAGAACCTGCAGTTCTGGATTTACTTTTTCCACATTTATTATTACGCATTTTACTTTACGCAATTTTTATTTAAAAAATTTGGTTACCCATCAAAAACCTGAAGTTTATGAATTTATTTATCATTACCGAAACCTGAAGCTTCGGGATTTATTTATTTACAAATATTTCTTTACATATCTGAAGATTTAAATTCCTCGATTTTTTATCAGACCAGAAGTTCTGACTTCGATTGTGATTTTCGAATAATCAGAAGTTGTAATAATGTCAAAGCTAACAAATTTGAAATTTGCTGCACTAGAAGTGTTTGGGGACAACTACGATCTGAAAGCCCAATACCTAACGGTCACAGAACCAGAAGTTCTATGGCAAGAACTAAAAGACTGATTTGATAATCAACCCGATGTTGCATTACCAAATGCTAGATATCAGTGGCAACATTTATGTTTTCAAGGCTTTGGATCAGTCTCTAAGTATAATACTGTTTTATTCAAAATCACTACACAGCTGAAATTGTGTGATCAGGATGTAATCTGAAATCATCAATAAAAGCAAATAGTAAATTTTCTCCCCTATTCACTTTATCTCATATTGTTATTCTTTCATTATTCTTCATCTTATTTCTGTTATATTATATGTTATTTTAATTTTACGCATCTATTTAATTTTACGCAATTTATGTATCTAAGTATGCCAATTAACCAGAACCTGAAGTTTTTATATTTGTATAAATTATGTGTTGGGCCTAACTAGGTCAATCATTAATTTTTTAGAATTTAAACCAAGCTCGGCTAGACCGACTAACCAGAATTTGAAGTTTCTGGATTTATCATTATAATATTTAAGTTGGCACGGTTTTACAAACCAATTAGAATCTGAAGTTCTAAATTTTAAATTTCAGTAAAAATATAGAGTTCTTGATTCATTAATATGTACATGAATGTCATACTTGAAACCTGAAATTCCAAAATTCGAATTCTATATAGAACCTGAAGTTCTAATTTTGAATATGAAGTATTGAATCTGAACTTGAAGTTCTTAAGTTTTGAACATGAAGTTCTAATCAGACTTGAAGTTCTGAATTCAATTTAAATTGTGATATTAAAACTTTTATGTCAAAGTTTATTAGAACCAGAAATTCTGAATTGGATCAAGTTATGATTCTTTCATCTAGAAAGTCAATTTGTAATTTCTATTTAGAACCTGAAGTTTTATGAATTTTATGAACCTGCAGTTCATGGTCGAACCGAAAGTTCAAAAAATCAATATGATTCATGATTTTGTTTTATGAAGTGATATATTTTCATATCTATATGTTTATACTTTTGATCATTTTGTCTAATACGCACTTTATTTTTCATTGTGAATAAATATGTCTTTAAACGATAAGTTGAGTGATATTGAAAGGCAAGATACAAGAAATATATGTCCAGCCGATAGTGCAACGACGCATACGATTCTGCGGAATTAGAAATATTTTCTGAATTTAACATTGCTCAAAGCAAATGTTAATACAATATCTGGTCCAGCAGATCTGATAGAAGGCTCCGGTAGAGCCATGATATTGTTACCAAACAATACTAAAATATGTATCAATGATGCTTTATATTCAAGTAGATCCATAAGAAATCTACTTAGTTTCAAAGATATACGGTGTAATGGATATCACATAGAAACTATAAGTGATGAGAATATTGAGTATATGTGCATTACTTCTCATAATTCAGGCCAGAAGCTCATTATGGAAAAGCTACGTGATTTATCATCTGCATTATATTACACTCTTATAAGAGGTGTAGAAATTTATACAGTTATGAACCAGAAGTTCCTAGATCCAAAATATTTATGATTTGGCATGACCGTCTTGGTCACCTGGGATCTACAATGATGCGTAGAATCGTTGAAAATTCTCATGGGCATCCATTAAAGAACCAGAAGATTCTTTTTGTAGGGAAAAAAATACGTGCACGCAGCGGAAGCGAGACTAAAGAGAAGTAGTATATTTTAAAAAATTTATCATATTGAACCTTAACCCTTTAATTAATTAAGCAATATATACCAAAAGATATCGTACCTTTGTCGCGTGATCCGATTGACTATGCGTCGATGGTAATCCGTAAGATCTTCCAATCCGATCACGAACGTGAATCGCCTAGGAGTGTGGTCTCCCTTCTCTTTGAATTGTATACCTGAGAATGGACAACAAAACTTTTCTGGTTTCTGTTAGTCACAAAAATTCCAATAGGTTGCTAAGAACGTTCTGGTCACTTTTGAATTCACAATCGTAAGATTGAAATTCGCATGAACTTAATTCGAAAGTGTGTACAAGATCTCTTGATGTTAAGATCACTAGTACACTATCGAAACAAGAACAATTCTTCTCTCACAAACCTCTAGGCCGAATCACTCACTAGTCTTAGAGTTGGATCTTATTTTTCTCTAACAAAAGAAAAAGCTCTCAATTGCAAAAACTAGAGTTTGACAAAAATATAAAGAATACATATATCTCTATTTTTGTGCACCGAATTCTCTTTTAAATATATATCAATATGCACTAATATTGCACGCCTTTTAAAATATATATCTTTTGTTATAATCCTGCACGCCAAAATATATATGCTTTTTTAATTTGTTTAAAACACATGCATTATATGTATATGTCTTTGTTTAAAACACTGCATGTATTTTATAAGTGTTTTTATTTTGTTAAAACACTAAGTGCATTATATGTAATATATATATTATTACCGGCCATATATACTTTGCAAAATAATATCTATTTCCTTTGACTTGAATTATGCTTTTATATATATATATATATATATATTATATATCTTGGCCATAATTAAGTAAATAAAATTAATTATTTATTTTCTTATCAAACAAGTCTTTTAATTTAAGTATACTACTACCAATAGTATAACTCTAGGAATCATATTTCCTAATCATAAAAGATTTGTTTCTTAATTAAACAATTAATTAATAAATCAATTAATTCCTATTTAATTAAGACAATGAAACAAAATAATATATTAGGTTAAATACACACCTTGCCGCCCCATACATACATATTGGGCCATATATTATTTTCTTATTTCATTTAATCCATTGGTCTTTAAATAAAAAGCCCACATGTGAACCAGACCCATTCTTACTAAAAGAAACAAGCCCACATGCCTTTCATTAATATATTAATATAATTGAACAGCCCATTAAATAAATAATGTGCAAATTATATTCTTAATATATTAAATGCAATTCTAAATGGACCCATAAATTGGTCCGGTAGAATATATCAAGTGATCCATACAAGTCCGTGTGGATTGGGGATCTTGGCGGGCTATCTAAATTTAAGCTTCAATAGATATAACCTAATCACAATCAACAAATGATTCACTTAGGTCCGATCCATTAATTTTAACTCATTCCACTAAAGAGCTAAAATTGAACTCTTAAATAAAGACAGAAAAGGAAGATGTTCCTCATTCATACCCTAGACAATCATGTTGGAGATAGTTGATTGCTTCATTTATACACTAAATGTAACCCCATTTCCATATCATTTCGAGTTCGTTTCTCGAGTAAAACCGGGTATTTAATATGATAAAATAAGTGTTTCAGGTATTTTTTGGAGTTCAGGGGCATTGGTGTCTTTTTGGAGAATCAGGGGTCAACGTGCAAAATTTGAAGAAAAGACTGAAGATTATGTGATTAGAGAAAAGATGAGGGGTGCATATTGTAATTTTTCGGCCAACGCACGCTCGCACGCCACGTCATAAGTGAAACAGTGCGTTTTGGCTTAGAAGCTGCTGACATCAGCATGACGTCACGATGACGTCATCGTCTTCAACCTCTGCAGACCCGCGCGGGTCTGCCCGACCTGGTTCTCGACCCGGATTCAACCCGGTCCCGTCCGACCGTTTTCCGACGTGTTTTCCGGCGGTTCTCCACCCAGATCGACGGTCGGAGCTCCCCCGGTCCGTTTGGCACCGTTTTCAAGCCTCCATGCATCACTTTTCTCTCACCTCCAATTCCTCCAACTTTCATGGCTTCCACACCTCCAAGTCCCCAACCGCGGCAAGCTAGCGGCACCCTAGAGACAGAAGTCTCCTAAATTCGCCGCGGTTGAAGTGCTGCGGTCGTCCAACCGCGGCATCCTCGCGACAGAAACCTTCCGAGCTTGCCGCGGTTCAGTTGTCGCTTCCACCAACCACGAAAATGCCCAGACCGCGGCAGTCCGTCTCTTGGTCGTTTTGGACAAATTCTTTGTCGTTTTGGACGAATTTCTTGCCCTATTTTGGACCCATATATATATACATCTCTTCATCTTTTGAGAGAGGGAGGAGGAGACACAAAAAGAAAAGAAAATACTCTCCAAAGAAAGGAAACTCTCCTACTCCTCCAAGACTCCATCTTTCCTAAATTCCTACACAATCCAAGAGACACTTGACACCAATCTATGATATTTTCTTGTTCTTGGGAGAAAGAAAATTGAAGGAGCTTGAAAAAGGAGAGGAGCAAAAGGAAGAAGAGGAAGCTCTCCATTATAGTTTTCTCTAACTTTTTCTCTTTTATCCTTTGTTATAGCCATGTATTTATTTGAGATTATTTGTTGTATGGCTATTAGTTGTAATATGAGCTAAACTTTCATTGTTAGGATTTGATGAAACCCCACCTTTGACTATACATTTAAATGAATTGATTCTTGTTTATCCCTTATGTGCAAGATTGTTGTTTGTATGGGTATTTTAATGTTCTTAATGCTTTTCAATTGATTGATCTCCTCTTGAATGATTTTTGTGGTGTGTTATGTACTGACCGGAGACGCACGCCACGTGCTCGATAAAATGCCCTCTATACATGTCTAGAAAAGTAGACCTACTTAGGCTAGCGTATAGGATTCCTTAGTGTGCCAAGGTTCTTAATGAACTCATTCATATATTCCGAGTAATCGAGAGATAGGCTTGGGTATGATTTTGGGTGCGATCTATTCTACTCGACCGAGATTGTGGGTTAACATTTGGGTGCATGAATCTATGAATTACATGAGCATGTTTTGGGTGAATAATTGAGTCTAGAACGGAAATCGACATAGGGTGGGGTGTAGTCAAATCCTAGCATATTTCTCTCTATTATTACACTTGTGTTTATTTTTGTGTTATTTCTTTTTCGCAATAGCATTTAGTTTTATTTTAGTTTTATTTTAGTTTAGTTTAATTTACTTAATTGGAAAACCAACCTTTTTGATTGTTTGAATAGCAAATAGGCTAATCAATTTCGGTAATCGGTCACTCGATCCCTGTGGGAACGAACTTTACTTACTATTGTGCTACTCTCCGACCTCGTTCTATTTCGAGTGTCACTTGAGTGATAGCCAATAGTGTATCCTCGTGATTAATATCAGTAATCGCCAAGAGTTCATAGACCGCCTATAACTCTCAAAGTTACCATATTTATTCATATGACCACGTTTTGAACTTGGATATTTTGACTTGTCCAGAAGCCATATTTTCAATAGACACTATCGAAAACTCAACGTTGAGATTTAATATCCAATTACCTCAAAACATCCATATGATGATATTATACTCTCATTTAATAAATGGAGCCACAATGTCCATATCTATAAATGAAGTCCTCTATCGATTAACAAATGAATATCACCAAACTATCGAGGATAGACTATGCGATATAATCGTACTCATTGATAACTCAAATGATATCACTTGCAACCATAAGTCCATCATTTATCTCAGGATTAAGATAGACTCTCCGATTGTCCTGATAATGAAAAGACTTTTATCTACTGACGGTTATAGATAAAGTATTTCATTGTGATCCAGTTCAATGCACCCAGTGCACTAGATTCTTTTGCTTGAAGACACTCCGATGATTTTAGACTCATCATATCTCATTTGATCTCACTCAAATGTTAGCAAAAGAATTCTACAACTTTAACAAGATAAAGGTGCCCAACCTTTAACTTAAGTTGTGAACAATATTCAAGACTAACTAAAGAATTGTGTCTACCACATACATATCCAGATGTACGAACAATTCTTCTTTTCTCATAGTCTTTAGACCTTATGATTATTTACTTTGACAATTATAATATTAAACTATAAATGCTATAATATTTGTTTAAACCAGAAATCATTTTATTAATATGAAAAAGATTGTTAATTACAATATTACACTCTTGCTATTGAGCATAATCCTAACATGCACCCAGTGCACTAGATTCTTTTACTCGAAGACCCTTCGATGATTTTAGACTCATCACAACACATTCGATCCCACTCAAATGCTAGTAAAAGAATTCTACAACTTTAACAAGATAAAGGTGTCAAACCTTTAACTTAAGTTGTGAACGTTATTCAAGACTAACTAAAGAATTGTGTCTACCTCATACATATCCAGATGTACGAACAATTCTTCTTTTCTCATAGCCTTTTGACCTTATGATTATTTACTTTGACAATTATAATAATAAATGCTATATAAGATTTTGTTAACAAAACAGAAATCACTTTATTAATATGAAATGATTGTCAAGTACAATATTACACTCTTGCTATTGAGCATAACCCTAACACTTTTATCCCATGAAAATTTATGTACTTCATGTTCACAAGGGAAATTGGTAATAAAACCATTACATTCTAAAGTTGGCTTTGAATCCTCATCATTCCTACAAAGGATTCAAGGGGACATATATGGACCTATTCATCCACCAAGTGGACCGTTCCTCTATTTTATGATCCTAGTGGATGCATCCAGTAGATGGTCACGCGTTTGCTTATTATCAACACACAATGTTGCTTTTGCAAGATTACTCGCACAGATTATCAGGCTTCGGGCACATTTTCCCGATCATCCGGTTAATTCAATCTGTCTCGATAATACTGGTGAATTTACTTCCAAAACATTTGATGAATATTGCAAATCAGTTAGGATTGATGTTGAACATCCAGTTCCACATGTTCATCCTCGGAAGGGATTAGAGAATCACTTATCAAGCATCTCCAGGTAATTGTGAGAACTTTATTATTTCTATACAATTACCAATTTCTATATGGAGGCATTCTATTCATCTCTGACCCACTACTTATCATCATTATTTACCATTACAATTTGTAATTGGTCATAGACATGCTCATTTTTTTTTTTTTTTATCATCAGATAATTATTAATCATTTATTTGATATACTAAAGGTGACAAAATTTTATAAGTTGCTATCTCATAAACCCCGGCCAGGTGATTGTTCCTGAAGAACGATCTAAGTAGAATGCAACAAATAAATCATCTGATGCATATCATAAGTTTGTAAACCTTTTATTTCGAAATGTATTGTTCTCAGAATGAAAATAAATTATCAGGATCCTAATGTAAACAAGACTCGAGTTATGAATACATCCACTTTCTCTAAATCAACTCTATAAGAGTTAGATATACCTAAAGAGACATAAAGTCCCTGAAGTGACTAAATCCATTGAAATGGAAAAATTCTCAACTGAGATTCAAGTATATTGAAATTGAGAAAATTTCTATAAATCATACATGAAAAATATGGAATAGTGAAGAAACAATTATCAGTGATATATTTTCAAATACAGTAGCTACTGAAATAAGGATTATGAAACTCATATTATCGATGATTGTATACAAAAGGCATGATTGGCCTAAATGAAAAGAAGAAATTCAAGAAGAATTGACTTCATAAGCCAAACATAAAATATTTAGACCAATAATTCTCTAGACACCTGAAGATGTCAAACTAGTTGGATACAAAAAGGTCTTTATATGAAAACGTAATGAGAAAAACGAGATCGTAAGATATGAGGCACGACTCAATACAAGATTTCTCACAGAAACTTGGTATTCAATAGTGATGAATACAATTACGTCTCGAATTTTTGATAAATTTTGGTTGCCTTTAAAAGGCTTGAAATATGTCTTCTAAACTTAGTAATCATTTATCTATATGATTCACTCAATGCAGATATTTATAATCCCGGAAGGATTTAAAATGTTGTAAACCGAGATCTCGTAATCTGTATTTGATGAACCTACAAAAATCCTTATATGGATTAAAAACAATCTGGACAGATGTGGTGTAACCGTCTCAGTAAATATCTGATAAAATAAGGGTATAATAATTATATTATACACCCATGTGTTCTTCATAAAGAAATCAAAATATAGATTTGCTATTATAGTAGTTTATGTTGATAATATGAATTTAATTGGAACTCCTGAAGAGCTCCTGAAAACTGCTAAATATTTGAAAAAGGAATTTGAACTGAAAGACTTGGGAAAGACAAAATATTGTCTCGGTCTGGAGATTGAGCATAAATCAAACGGAATATTTATCCATCAATCAACATATGTTGAAAAGATTCTGAAAAGATTCCATATGGACAATGCTCACCCATTAAATACCCCTATGATTGTTAGAACCCTTGATCCATTCTGACCACTTGAAGATGATGAAAAGATACTTGGTCCTGAAGTACCATATCTTAATGCAATTGGTGCTTTATTATATCTGGCTCAATGTACTATATCAGATATTGCATATTCAGTAAATTTAGTTGCTAGATTCAATTCAGCACCAACTCGAAGACATTGGAATGTGATTAAACATTTTTTTCGTTATCTTCGGAATGAGAGATTTATGATTATATTATTCCAAATCTAACAGATTTTCAGGTTTACTTGGTTATGCTGATGCCGGATATCTATCTGATCCCCATAAAGCTCGTTCACAAATGGGGTATGTTTTTACCTATAATGGCACAGCAATCTCCTAGCGCTCCAAAAAGCAAACTATTGTTGCTACATCATCTAATCATTTATGAGATCCTTGCCCTTCATGAAGCAAGCCGAGAATGCGTGTGGCTAAGGTTAGTTATTTATCATATTCAAAATATATGTGGATTTTTCATTATCTACAAGAATGCCGACACCAATATTTGAAGATACTGCGGATTGTATTGCTCAAATTAAAGGAGGCTATATCAAAGGAGACATAACCAAACATATTTCTCTCAAATTCTTCCATACTCATGAACTTCAACAGAGCCGACAAATTGATGTTAAACAAATACAGATAATCTGGCAGATCTATTTACCAAAGTATTGCCTACATCAACTTTTAAGAAACTGGTAAATGGAATTGGCATGCGTCGTCTTTGTAAATTACAATATTGATATTGAAGTTTCATTCAGGGAGAGCGTTTAATCAGGGGGAGCAAAATTTTTGAATGGACATGTGTACTGTACTCTTTTTCTTTCTATCGGATTTTGTCCCACTGGGTTTTACCGGAAAGGTTTTAATGAGGCAGTTCTGAACACATCCACACCACTTGATCCAGAAGATCATTGTATATGTTTTGCTAAGGTTTTTGTCCCACTGGGTTTTTCCTAGCAAATTAAAATACAAACAATGAAAATCCAAGGGGGAGTGTTGTAATATGTGTGGCTTTCCACATTTTCTTCTCACGTGTGACTTTCACAAATTTGCTTGCTCACTTCATATTGCATGGTCAAAGCATGCATTGATCAAGATTTTGTCAAGTGGCATCAACCGCCTATAATATCCATTAATTGGAGAACAAGTGGGGTTTGCCAAAGACATGCACTATATATATGTGTGTGTTCTTTCTCTTGAAAAGGTTGGTTCTCTGTATCAGTTGAAACAATGTACATAATTTCTCAGTTCTTCATCTCTCTCATATCTCGTCTCTCTCAATTCTTGTCTATGTTTCTTATTATATTCTGTACGTATGTTCTTCATCTACTCCTTTTAATTTTATTACAACAATGATCCATTTTATTTTATTTTTTAACAATTTTATTTTCTCTTTTGATGATCAGGTTTCAACTTGTCATACAGAGAAGTTGTGTTGTCGATTTCTGTAGAGATGAAAAACCGCTCAATTGGATTATACTCGATACGTTACGCACTTACGCCCGCCACCACTAGAGATGCACATTTCCCCCCGGGGCCCCAATTTTCCCCGTCCCCATCCCCATTTGGGGATTTTTTTTTTGGGAAAAATGGGGAAATGGGGAGGGATGGGGATGAAAATTATCCCCAAATTGAAATGGGGATGGGGATGGGGATGGGGGGGCCCCTCCCCATCCCCATTTCCCCATTTTCCCCACAATTATGTTGAAATGGGGATGGGGATGGGGATGGGGATGGGGGGAGGTCCCCCATCCCCATTTCCCCATTTCCCCCAATTATATATAATAATATAAATATAATTATAATATATATATTTTATATATTTTTTATTCTTTGAAAACCTAACTCCCTAACCCTAAGTATATATACAATTTTACTCATTTTAACTTTAAGACCTAAAACCTAAAACCTAAAGTTGCCCTCATTTTCTCAACAATTAGTTGTTATTGTAATGAAATTGTGAATTTTAAAACACTTTATTTTGTATTTGTAATGCACTAATGAATTTTATTTTATATTTGCGATGGAATGTTTGATTTTTCAGTTTAATTTGTAATTTTTATTCAAATGGGGAAATGGGGAAACGGGGAAACGGGGAAACGGGGAAAATGGGGAATTGGGGATGGGGATGGATATAGGTCCCCCCAAAATTCCCCATCCCCATTTTCCCCAAATGGGGAAATGGGGAGGGATGGGGGAAGGGTCTAGGTAGTGGGGATGGGGATGGGGGGACCTATATCCATCCCCATTCCCCAAACGTGCATCCCTAGCCACCACCGATGGGTGGACCTGTCCCAGTACCGCACCCGCCGCTAACATGATCATAGTAGTCCCCGCTGGAATCAAAATCTTTAGTTTCTTGTTTCACAAGAGTATCTACCTTGTTATTTGAAGCTCGTCAAATATTTCCGATCGGTTGCCTTGCACAATTATATTTATGTCCTTAAATTTTGCTTATATTTAAGTTTTGGTCACAAATACAATACTCTTGGGCTGTGTTTGTTTCATGGGACTGGACTGGGACTGGACTATTTTTAGTCCAATCTTATGTTTGGTGAGTGCAATCAGTTGGGACTATTTTTATCCCCTTTCCAATTTATCCTGCCAGAGCAGGATAAAATAATCCTCTCCAAATCGTTGGGATTATTTTATCCCATCTTTGATTCAACAAATTTCAACAAATAAAATCATCATGTTCATGTTGATTCAACTAATTTCAACAAATTCATCCACCTCATTCAACAAATTTCATCCAAAATAAAATCAAGCCCAACACAACAAAATCCCACAATCAACACGATCATCGACTCAAAAAAAATTACAAAAAAAATAAAATAAAATTCTCTCAAACAACCCCGATCACTCATCCATCACCACCGACCTGGAAAGCTTCGCCGGTCACCAAACCCCGGCCATCAACGCCGCCGATCTATTCGCTGAAAACCTCAAATGAAAACCCATGACAACTTTGCTTTTGCTACCTCGATTCGAACGATCCAACGTGATCCAAGCTGTGATGGCGCCACCATTGTCCTCGCCGGAGTCTGATCTACCAGTCAAACCAGTCAAAAAATAGTCTATTTGAAATAACCAGAGAAAGGAGAGAGAGAGAGACCGTCGGATAGAGAAGGGAAAGTTTCGATTTTTTAACAGAGAAAGGAGAGAAAAATAAGGGAGGAAAGGGAAAGATTCAATTATTTTGTTTCCACCACCCATGTAACAAAGAAACGAGAGAAAGAGAAGATCATCCAAATTTTTTTTTCTAGGTACAGAGAAGAGAAAGAGAGAAATAGATTCTGACAAAAAATGAGAGAGAAATAGTCAAATAAAGGGGAGGAGATCGAGAGAGAAGAGGAAGATAAATATTGTGGGATTAGTTTTTTTTTTATTTTAGAAATACTTTTTATTTTAAAAGTTTATTATAATCCTAGTGCATGATTGGACTATTTTTAGTCCAATCCAATGTTACACCAAACACGGGAAACACTCTAATTAATCCAATCCAATCCAATCCAATTCAATCTCATGTCTTAAAAATAATCCAATCATATCCCGCGCAACAAACGCAACCTTGTAGTATAATTTTTTATATATATAATTTCCTAGATATGGCCTATGGGTTTAAATTTAACATGTAAAACCTAAACCTTAAAACCGAACCAAACCGAACCATCCAATTCAGTTGGTTTTTTACCAGTTGACATTTGTAAATTTTATTTAATCAGCTCATATTTTCAAAAACCGAACTTTACCAGTTTTTTATCGGTTCTATTGAAAAACGAACCGATTCATTAAACACCCACTCCTAGACATAGGTTTAAATTTAGCATGCAATTTTTGAACAGATCAGGATTTAAATGATCAATATTTATTTATCGGGAAATTATCAAAATCCCCTGTAATTTGTGATATTCTCCAAACTCCCGTAATTTGCTTTATATAATCATATAAAGCACAAAGCACCAACCTTATGGCTTATCTGAAGAAAAAACTCATAACAAAATTTGAGTTGGGTGCTCAGGAACATTAAAGATGCAAGCAACTCAGAATTGAAACGAGCGAATGGTACAAATGAAGGTATTAATAGGCTTGTTGAAAGAAATCCATAGAAAAGTAGATCTATACATACGAGTGGGTTAGGAGTGGCTTCACTGGGGTGTATACATGTACTGGGGAGTGGGGATTCTAATCATGTCAATAAACAAGTTGGTAACAGATGAGAAGATTACCAGTACCACTGTTTTATGTTCCCGTAAATAATCCGAATTCCATCCATCCGAAACCAATGTATGCCAGCAGAATATCAAAAATTGCTGGCTTTAACTTTCCTGATGTAGAATTGGCTATATCTATGAATCTGAGACAACCGGTTTGGATTTGAAGAATTTGGCAACTGCCTGATACAGATTTTCTTCCTCGAAGGGTTTCGAGACATATCCGTCCATTCCACATTTCAGGCACTCATCATATGTGGCATGAATCACATCAGCTGTCATGGCTAAAATTGGCAAATGCCACTCATCACCCTTTTCGGCAATGCCATCCACTGTAGACCCACCATTCATTGTCTGCTCGTTTGCTTTGCTTTCCATCTCCCGGATTTGGCAGGTTGCCTCAAACCTGAAACAGAAAAAAAAAATAAAATGAAATAATGAAGTTAAACTCATCCTGCAAAAACAATCTGTGCATAAAAGAAAGGTATTACAAATTTAAAGAGAAGTTAGAGTACATAAAAACTATTGTTGGGTCATTTCCTATCGGCTTAAATTTTTAAGTCTGATGGTTACTATCAAATAGAACATCTCATGCGAGTTTTTAATAATTGAACCATTAAACTGGTGTGTGTAGAGTTAAATGAAGATTAGAAGACAAACCCATCCATTTCCGGCATCTGAATATCCATAAAACAAGCATCAAAACTATGTGGCAGATTAAGCATTTCCAATGCAGCTTTTCCGCTGGCAACACACTCTACATTGGCTCCAAACTTCTTCAATGCACCTGCAGCAACTCTACGGTTCACCAAATTGTCATCAACCACCAAAATTTTCTTCCCACAAAGCAAGCTCTGGAGGAAAATAGAGCCATTGGGGACATCTTTCCCAGGTTGCCTCTTCTTTCCTGCACTGAGCACTTGCTGAAGGCAAGCGGCAATCATACTTGCTCTTAAAGGTTTCATGATCACTGTATCTGCAAAACCTCCTGCCTTTGCTTTATTAAATTCATCATTGCTAATATTTGTTGCAAGAAGGATCAGCTTTGGCAACTTAAAGACATGCCCGTTCTGTTTCCAATCCAGTAGTCGAATGTCCGAACCACCATCCTCGCCAGAAATCCAAGAATCCTTCTCAACTAGAATTAAATCAGGCTGGATTTTGTTTCTGCCGCATTCAATAAAGTAACACACCACTCAGTAAGCTCAATTATATGTTTTCGAAACGCATATAGTTTGTAGTATTTCATTATGATAGTTTAAATTCTCTCAATCAATGAGGATTGCCAATAATAAGAAACTAACAAAACTTACCCGGATATTTTAGAACCATTTTTTCCACACATGGCAGCTGCTATGTTGATGCTACCAGCAACTTCAACCGCAATGCCAAGCCTCTTCAAATGATACCGTGTTACAGCAGCTCTGACTGGTTTTCCATCAACTACTACTGCTTTCAATCCTCTAAAACCAGTAGGTAGAGCTTCAGAAATAGATTTTTTCATGCTATTTCTATCACACCTCCCAAAAACAACAGTGAATGAAAATGTGCTTCCAACGTCAGGCCGACTTACAAACTTTATTTGACCACGCATCAGCTCAACTAGACATTTACTGATGCTTAAACCTATACCAGTTCCTCCGTAATGTCTAGAGGTTGAGCTGTCTGCCTGCACGAAGGGCATGAAAATCCGATCCTGGGCCGAATAAGGGATCCCAATTCCTGTATCCTCCACACAAACCATCAAAGTGACATCCTCTGAGCCCTCATGACTTGTCATCATGTTTATAATTGAAACATTTGGTCGTAACTCTTCATTAACAGTTAAATTTTTAAATGTATCCCAACTGTTCCGTTCGTCAGCTGCTTCAAATCCACTTAAGGTTTTTAGCTTACAAGCACCAGATACATGGACACCTTCATCTGATCCTCCATTCAAGAAATTTTCACCTTTTACATCCATCATGGCCTTTGAGCGTTCAGCTAGATGGACTTTAACAAATATATGTCCTCGTTCAGTGAACTGCCAAAAATTTAATATAATAATTAAAAATATATCAAGAAGTTAATTTGCAATGACAATAGTGATTCGATGGTGGGAAATTAATTCAGTGATGCATTATTCATGTTACAATAATTATCTGGGTGAAACCTTCATCCTTCACTAATACAGTATCGATAATAAACCAAATATAGCAAAAGAAACTAAATTAGTAGTGCTAAAATTGATCTACATACTTTGACAGAGTTGCCCACAAGATTTGTGATAATCTGTCTGAACCTGCCTGGATCCCCTATAACAATATCTGGAACTTTATCAGAAACGAACACTGCCAGCTTCATATCCCCATTGTTGATTGATGTCAACGCCCCCAGAAAGGCGAAAGGAAAAGAAGAAAGTTAATTCCGAGTTGGTTCAAAATGAAAAAATACATGGCAGTTTCTACTTCATAAACTACACCTACATTACCAAAGCAACACATTGAGAATAACGAAAGTATGTCGAGGACCCTACAAACCCTCAAATTATATGAACACAAAGATATGCGTTTATTAAGCTCCAATCATTATTTACCTCAATGCCTTTGTTTCTAGACTTCTCAGAAAACAAAGAAAGGACATCATCCAGTATAGATCGCGCGTCAAATGGGACAGCTTCCAGTTCTAACTTGCCAGCTTCAATTTTGGCCCGATCAAGCACCTCATTTATTAATGCTATCAGTGCCTTTCCACAAGCTTGAGCTGTTTGCGCATAATCTCTCTGAAGGGAGCTTAAATCTGTATCTAGGAGCAACGCAAGCATTCCTGTAATCACACACAAGATATGAATGTGTTCATAATTAGAAGGGCTCAAGCACTACCAAGAATCTAATGCGAAAAAAACTTTAAACAACAGTTTGAGCGTACCAAGGATGCCATTCATTGGTGTCCTAATTTCATGGGAAACAGTGGCTAGAAACTGGCAACAATAACACAATAGACAATTAGGTTATGGAAAGTTGTCAACTAAAGAGGTGAACTATTTTCTAAAAGCATATGTAATAATACCTGGGATTTGGCAACATCAGCTGCTTCTGCTCGGACTTTCAGTTCCTGCATTTCATGGAAATCGTCCTCAACTTTAACAATGTGAATCGCCGCACCATATAAGATATAACCTACTAATAAACCGATCACAAAGAATAAGAATGCAGTGGTGATTGCTGTCCAGGATGTAGGTGCCTTCTGATGATATCTGCTCAAAATTCAATTGAATAAGTATGTCTCCGTGATAAAGCCCCAAAAACTCTTCCATTTATATTATGAAACAATAATCACTAAACTAGCTGGACTTACCTGCATATCATCTGATGCTTCCTGAATGGATCTCCAAAATCAAGCTTGCTCTCGTGCCAAAGAGAATCATCACCGTCTTGATTTTGGTGACCGTACATGATTAAGGGATCAGAAGAGTTGGTGACATCATACACATTAACCAAAATTGCCTGATTACCAGCAAGCTGCCCAAGTAAATTCTCCACGAGGGACTCAACATCAAAGGCTCCACCAAGGTATCTGCTTTCACCAGAATTTCATTTTAGACATAAAGGCAGCTTACGACATCAAAAAGTAAACAAACTTCAACTTGAGAAAATGGAAGCCAAGACTTATATGTTTGCTTTCCAAAAGTAAGAACAATATGCAATGCTTATCAAGCCAGGGCAAAGTATTACTTACTAAAATTCAGAAATTTCAAAAATACTTGCCACAAAATCCGTGGCACAAGTATAAATTAAACATCATTATTGAATATTGATTCACATGCAACCATCGTAAAATCACCAACATAAATAGAATATGATTATTGCAGAGATAACCATGAAGCCTTACCCTGCAGTTGCTTCAATGCGTTCTTCCACAGTCGGCCTTGGTGGCAGCTTGGACTTATAAACAGGAAATGTCAGCACAACACCAAGATGATGAGAACCTAGCAGCCTGAATGGTCTTGTTAGAACTGCTTTTCCAGTAGCCCTAGCCCTCAAAATGTTTTCTCTGTCCTCCTATATCATGCAATTGAAATGTTATAGGTCCAACTTAGACACCAACTAATTTGAGCAACATGAGAAAATTGAAGATCAAATTCAATAATATACCTCCCCTGACATCATGTCAATTGATTCAATGTAAGAGACAGTTTCTTGAGAGAATATGACTGGAGCATACTCATCTCGGACAGGCGAA
This sequence comes from Acer campestre, assembly GCA_954870605.1. Lineage (NCBI taxonomy): Eukaryota > Viridiplantae > Streptophyta > Magnoliopsida > Sapindales > Sapindaceae > Acer > Acer campestre. The sequence goes on along the minus strand of OX940806.1, from coordinate 12,991,682 downwards.
GGTTCCCTCTCCATTGTCTTAATGGTCCACTTGTGCTGTTTCTCAAAGTTCTCCCTCTGTGAATCAATCACTCTTTGTGCATAAGCAACCCCACTTAGCAATGGCCGTTCGAAAGCCGTTCTCGCTGTGTACTCAGCAAACGTTTCCTGTAATTGTTGTGCAAACCATCACCCCCAAAAATCACATATATGAAAAAACTAAGGAATCCCATGTTGAATTTAAACATGATAAGTTTTGTTGTTTCCCTAGAAAATGAAAGGAACATTGTAACTAATTCCTGCAGAATTATCTTTCATAACAAAGCTGCAGCATATAATTAACATTCCAAATTTATTTCCTGTTGCAGAATTTTCTAAGTAACCAAACAAAGCCTAGTAAAGATTCCAATTTGAAGAGCAGGTAGCAGCACAAACCTGGTCAATTGCAGATGGGGTTTTGTAGTAATGAAAGGTAGAGACAAGAATGGCAAGGGCATGAACATGATTAACACTAACATTGAACTGATCTTGCAACATTCTAGCTCTCTGATCACACATGCTGGTCAACACATCTTTCCTCCTGACCTTGTTATCAGCATCCATACCTTGGTAGATCAACATGCTTAGAAACGCCATAACCAGAACCCATAGCAACAGAAATTTAGGAAGCCAAGCCCTGTTCGATTGAATAAATGTGTACCCTTTTTTGGACCCCATTTGCTCATTCACTTTCACAGCAACTGAGTAAGCTTGGCTCTGTGACTTGTGTCCCATCTTTAGACCCGTCTTCAAAACCTCTCTCTACTTGTTCTTATTCTTGTTGTTTTAGTACCTCTCTCTCTCTTTCTTCACTTGATCTTTGCTGGACACCCACTTCATATCTAATCTAGAGAAGCCCCAAGAGAATATGAATACATGCTGAGGTTTAAAGAACCAAGAAATGAACAAATTTCTATCTCTCTAGAGCTTAGAGTGTTAGACCCTCTACTCCAAAAACACTAAAAATTGGAAAAAAGATATTATTTTTAGAAGGTCTGTGAATTGTGAGAGACAAGCATGGCTCTCAAAAGATGGAAAACAGCCCAGATTCCCAGAAATGGGTTTAGTTTAAAAACACTACAGAGAACACACTAATCATGTTCTCACTTCTCAGCCCCAAGCGTGAAGTTTTTTTAGTAGAGGCAACAAGACAAAGAAGAGCACGTTCACTGTTTTTCTTCAATATTATAATCAACTTCACAACACTTCCCGGATTTGACCCAGAAACACAAACACAAACAGCGAAGCACAACAAAGCAAAAGTAGAATATATATAATTAAGTGAAAACAAAGAATTTGTTGAAGAAGAGAAGGTCAGAAGGGGAACAATGTTAACCTGTAGAGAGGTAGAGATACATTGAATAATAGTGAAAACAGTTTGGACCTTCCTTCTTGATCTGTGGCCTTTTTTTCTTTTTCTTTTAATTTGTAATGTGAAGACTGGAAAACATTATAATATATATATATATATAATTGCAAGCTTTTTTATTTTAATGTTATTTTGCTTTTTAAAGCAAAACTGAATCGAATTTTTAAGATTTTTGTAGATACGCATTTGTCTCCCCCTAGACACAAACCCCACGTAAACTATAATCTCTCTCTCTCTCTCTTATTATAATATTTTGCTTTTATATACCATTCTTTGTCTCACCCCCGTTTCTACTCTCATATTAAAAATAAATAAAATAAAATTTTTCTTATTTTCTCTAATTCTTGCAATTTTCAAACGTTTGATGTAAGGCTTGGAAATTGAAATTATATGATTTATTATATTTGTTGTTTGTTTATTAGTCTAATTATTAAGCTAATGTGAACTCAATAACATATGTTATTACAATTTAAACAAGTCTAATTACTTTTCCTACGTGTCAATTGATTGTGTTTTTTAAGAGTAGTTTATAAGAATTTAAAGAAAATCTCATGTAAACAAAATCTATAAACTCCTACACTTTTGAAAATGAGTAACGCTAATGTGAAACATATTAATAGTTTATGAGCCTAACAATTAAGCTAATGTGAACTAAAAAGATTTGTTATAAGAATTCAAAGAAGTGTAATCGTTGATTCAACATGTGAATTGATTGTGTTTTGAAAAGTTAAATGATTTTTTTTTTAATTTTTGTTATTCTAAATATAGTTTATGAGTTTTTATTCTTCATGTTAATTATGGATTGTTTATCTCCCGACGAAAGCGTAGAGAGAGGGGGTCCAAATTGTATTTTGGAAATAAAATAATGATTGAAAAAAGAAAACTAAGAGAGTGGAGGTCAAAAAATCACCATCACATATCTTCGCGATAATGACATCGCGACAAGGCACGGATCTCATTCCCTTTGAATTTACCTCCGACCCCTAACTATTTCACTAAATTCCAAAAGTACCCTTCACTAATTGCAACGTAACTCACCATTCTCTTCATTATTATTATTTTTGTTTTCATCTACTTATTCTTAAATTTGATTTACAATGCATCTTAAACGTTTTTGAGTACTCTCTCTATCGAGTGGATGGTAATAATGCTAGTTATAAATCACTTTACAATCTCATTTTAACAAATAATTTCGACAACTTTTCAAGTAACTAAATTTATTTATCCTAAACATCGGTATTTTTTCTCCTACTTATAAATCACTTTATAATCTCATTTGAACAAATAATTTCGACAAATTTTCAAGTGAGTAACTTTATTTATCCTAAACATTGGTACTTTTTCTCCTACTTATAAATCACTTTACATTCTCATTTGAACAAATAATTTCGATAAATTTTCAAGTAACTTTATTTATCCCAAACATCCGTACTTTTCTCTATAAAGACAATTTTCCTTTTATTTTTTTTCTTTTAAAGATTTGTCTGGTTGTCCGATTGTTCTACTATCCGACTGAATAAGCACCCTTTGTCACTAAGCTATATTGGACGATGATGAAAATGTTCCTTTTATAATGTTCAAGCGCCTAATATTAAAAATTTTACTATAAACAAATAGAAATTGCCACATTTACAATTTATATTAATAGGCATGAATACATAAAAGTTTTCAATAAAATTTAAAGAGAATTAAAGTTGTCTAAAGTTTTTAATTAACTTTTAAATCTTAAGAGATGCCCTGAATTCTCAGTTTGATAATGTTTTAGGTTTAAGTCTTTACATCTTGACCATTATAAGTGCTATATATATATATATATAATGGTTAATATTAAAAACCTCCCTTAACTTTTGAACAATTATTGGATGTACAGTTATAAATACTTTTAATTTAGAAACCTCTCATATGGACTAACACTGTTTGCATTCCGTTGGTGTTGACCGAGTTTGACAGTTAAAAAATCTAAAATATCTCTATTTAACCTTCATTTATATGAATTGACTATTATACCCTTATACTTTTACCAAATAAATTAATAAACTGGTACAAAATACGCGAATGTTAACTTGCAAAAGAAAAGTTATTTTATGGGCAATTTTATCCCTAAAAATAACAAAATTACAAATGAGCCAAAAGCATTGAAAATAAATCAAAATATGTTTTATATATGTAAATCCAAGCAAATACTCATTTTCAATGCTTTTAGCTCATCTGTAATTTTGGTATTAATAACTTAATTTAGAAAGTTTAAACTACGAAAAAAAGAACCATAGATAGTATTTATTATCTCCTCAGGGGTGTAGCTCAGCTAGTATATGGACGAGTTTGGGGTTTAGATAAATGATTCTCAAGTCAGTGGCTCGAATCCTACCAACAGTAAAAATGTTTTTAAAAAATTACATGATCTAAATAGGTGGATAGATAGTGTAAAAAAAAAAAAACGATAGTATTTATTATTTTGAGCATAAATTTGACATATTAGCGGTCCCATTAAGATGCAAATGTTAACAATCCCATCGATATTTCATTTGTAGTAAAATTTGTCCATACTATGACAAATCAAGCTATAATATCAAGTAAAAACTTTAGCGTTTAAGTAGATATGACGTATTAACCAATCCCATTTGTCCAAAATAAGTACAAGTTTTGCTATATCAAACAAATTTTTTATGCAACCCATGTTGGAATTTATTTATAATTAACTTCTTTTCCAGTCCCTATTTTAGAGATACAACAATTTGATTATTGCGTAATATCCTATATTATGTCTGGTTCATTTGTTTTTATATATTTCTTTCAATATTTCAATATGAAGATTTTAATATTTCAAATTGACTTGTATTGGATCATTCCTAATGTGTAATTTTGATGATTAAACTCATTTTGAAGTTGACATTTCATAAATTGATTTCTTTTTTCTTTTTAATCATTTTTTTTTTAAGTTTATATAATTGTAATTCATCCCTGTAAATATTTTTCTTTGCAATCTTTTAGAATAGGTTTAACATAATACATGGGGCATATGATGTGTAATAAGATTTAGATATGCATGCACATGTACATGTTTAATGCAATAAGAATTACCTACACTAATAAGAACAATTTTTCTATTGTCAGTTCGTTCTGATATAAAATATATCAGGACAAAAAATATGGACCATTAGATTTACGTATTTTGATTCAAAGTATATACACTTATCAAAACTTTTTCATAATCTATGGTCCACATTCTTCGCATTGATATATTTTATATCAGGACGAACTGACGGTAAAAAGACTATATATATAGTGTTTCTATTGTCAATTCAAACTGATACAAAAAATATTAGTTCTTTGTATGTGGGCCATTAGATTTAAATGCTTTGACTTGGCTCCATGCATTTGTCAAAATATTTTTTAAATCTGAACTGATATATATATACAATCTTTTTATTGTCAGTTCGTCCTGATAATAAATATATCAGGACGAAAAATGTGGACCACAGATTATAGAAAAGTTTTGACAAGTGCATACACTTTGAACCAAATAATGTAAATCTAGTGGTCCACATTCTTCATCCTGATATATTTATTGTCAGGACGAACTGATTATATATATACACAGTCTTTCTATTGTCAGTTCGTCTTGATATAAAATATATTAGAACGAAAAATATAGACCATTAGATTTACATACTTTGACTCAAAGTGTATGCACTTATCAAAATTTCTCCATAATCTATGGTCTATATTCTTTGTCCTGATATATTTTGTATCAGGACGAACTAACATTATAAGTATATATATATAGTGAGTCTCTCATAAGAGATCCCTTATTTTAATTTTGGTAAGGACCACCATGAAATCATATCGATTTGAATGAATTTTGATCTGAATTTTTTTGTGGATGATAAGTTGATTGAAATTTACATATGAATAAAATTTGAAAGTTTTTCAAGTACTACAACTATTTATCCTGATTATTTTAAATATGAAAGCATCGAAAAAATAGGCAAAATATAGGAAATTCAAGAAAAATAGTTTTAGTTCTTGGAAAATTCTCAAATTTCATTCATAGGTAGATTTTGATGAACTTATCTTCCACAATAAAATTCAGATCAAAATTCATTCAAATCGATATAATTTCATGTTGGTCCTTACTAAAATTAAAATAAGGGATCCCTTATGAGAGACTTACTATATACATAGTTTTTCTATTGTCAGTTAGAACCGATTTAAAATATATCAAATCCTTGCATGTAGACCATTTGATTTAAATGTTTTTACTTGGCTGTATGCACTTGTCAAAGCATCTTTTAGATCCAATAGCTTACATGCAAGGAACAGATATATATATATATATATTATGTAATGATATTTTAAAAGATTCATTAAATATTGAAATAGATTATTTCATAGTTACTTTTAAAAAGTAACATCTATCTGCTTTTTGAAATCACTATCAAAACTTAACCGAATATCAATTAGTCACTTTTGAAGTTTTATTGAACATTATTTCATATTAAAATTATAAATATAAGTCGATTTTAATTTTTAAATTATCACCATAACATACTCTAACCACAATAAAACAAATAAAAGTTGAAGTACCATATATATTATTACTAACGATTCACATATCTTGGGGAAAAGAAAATGACCAACAGGCTTATAATCTTCTATTAACTGAGTTGACTGTTGACTACAATCATTGTCACTTGATTAATTAAACTTGTCTTTATCTACCACTACTACAAATATAGCCATAATTAATATATATTTGAAGAATGCCAAAGAAAAACAAGAAATAAGGAGAAGTTCCCTACTCCTATTTGAATGTTGATGTCCATAACATTAATAAATTAATAATTACTTTTTTTTACAGTAATTAATAATTACTTTTTAAAGTTTATTATGAATAAAATAATTTTCATTAACCTCTTGTATTTTCTTTTAAGGAAAATAGTGATAAATTAAGAGTAGTGCTATTAACACCCCACTAATGAACTATTTATGCCCCACTTTTTAAAATTTTGATTTAATTATATAAAATTAAATGCTTTTATTAATTTTTTTTTATTTATTTCCTGGATTACTCTTTTATTTATTTTTCAAACTTAATATGCCCATATCTTTTTCAAAAAAAAAAAAAAATACACTTCATCTCTAATCTTTATATACAAATTTCTTACATCCATTCGCATGACTTGTTTTTTCTTCTTCTTATTTCATGGTCAAACCATCCTTATTAGATGCGATTTTTTTTTTCATGTAGTTGATTGGATTGCTATTAAATTTGCATAGAAAGTTTTGATAAAAGTAATGGAGAAAAAAGAGGATTGGCTGAATATTTTCTTGTATTGAATCAGAAGAATTACACACATATGTATACAAAAGAATCAGAAAAACTTTCCTAGAAAACTTTGCTAACTTTTAGCCTAAGAACATGTGATCCTCCATTCAATGAGTGTTGACTAAATTTAATAGGAAACTAAATATTTACAGCATTAATACAAGATTCTTAATACTCCATCTCAAGTTGGAGAGTGAATATCGTGAAGTCCCAACTTGTTTCGTAAAGACACAAATTGGTCATTTCCCAAAGCTTTTGTAAACACATTTGCCAGTTTCAATTTTGTAGGGATCTATAAGGTATTAACCATTCTGGCTTGTAGTTTTTCTCAGACAATGTGACAATCTATCTCAATATGCTTTGTGCGCTCATGGAAGATGGGATTTGATGCAATGTGTAAAGCGGCTTGGTTGTCACAAAGTAATGAAGCAAGAGCCACATGTGGAACTTTAAAATCTTCTAATATATACCGTAACCAAGTTAATTTTAAACATGTATTTTCCATTGCCCGGTATTCGGCTTTTGTAGATGATCTAGAAACATTTGCTTGCTTCTTGGATTTCCATGAAATGAGAGAATTTCTAAGGAAGACACAATATCATGTAACTAATCTCCTTGAGGCATGACAATTTTCCCAATCTGAATCACAAAAAGCTTTGAAGGTGAGGTTGTTTGTGGAAGAAAACAATAGACCTTGTCCAAGGGCTCCTTTGATGTGTTTGAGAATTCGAAGTGCAGCTTCCCAATGGGGTTTTCTAGGTTCATGCATGAATTGACTCAAAGTACGAAAAGAGTATACTATGTTAGGTCTTGTGACAGTAAGATAGATCAATCTACCCACTAACCTTCTGTATTTTGTCGGGTCCTCCAATAATACTCCATCCGTGGGAGTAGGCTTCAAATTTTGCTCCATTGGAAATTTGTCAGGACGAGCACCAATGAGCCCCGAGTCTTGTAAAATGTCTAGCGCATATTTTCTTTGAGACATGAAAATACCCTTCCTTGATCAAGAAAACTCAATGCCCAAAAAAATATTTCAAATTGCCAAGATCTTTCTTGCGAAAATGCTTGAAAAGAAACTTTTTTAGATGTTCCATTTCTTGAAGATTATTGCATATGAGAAGAATATCAACATAAATAAGAACCGCAATGAAAGAAGTTCCTTGAGCCTCAGTGATGAGAGAATAATCTGCGTTTGATTGTTGATAACCAGCTTTTTGGATAATATATGAAAATGTGGAAAACCAGTTTCTTGATGCTCGTTTAAAGCCATAGAGAGACTAGTTGAGTTGACATACAAGATTCTTCCCCTGTCGGTGAAGACCTGGTGGAGGTTCCATGTACACTATCTTATGTAAGTCACCATGAAGAAAGGCATTTTAAACGTCTAACTAATTAATGGACCAATTACGAGCAGAAGCAACAACAAGAAGGCAACGAAGTGTAGTAAGCTTGGCAGTAAGAGAGAAGGTTTCATGGTAATTGATACATTTAACTTGAGTATACCCTTTAGCGACAAGATGAGCTTTGTAGCGCTCAATGGTGCCATCAAATTGATATTTGATTTTGTAGACCCAATTGCAGCCGATGGGTTTATGACCAAATGGTAAAAAGACCAAACTCCAGGTGTTATTCTGTTATAACGCTGTTAATTCAGCTTTCATTGCTTCTTGCCAATGTGGATCAAGGATAGCTTGAGCATAATAGTGAGGTTCGGTATGGCCTGTAATGTTAGCTAGAAAGGTACAATGTGCTGAGGATAAACAACAATATGAAAGAAAATGGGAAAGAGGATAATGAGTAGCTGATGCTGAACTTGGTGTCGAGGTTGAATAATTGACATAGGCTGACAGAATGTAGTCTTTATGCCATGTCGGAGGTTGCTTTGGACGACTGGAATAACGTATAGGTAGGTTGGAAGAAGTTGACAAGTCTATAGGAACATCATGAGGATTTGTGAAATCTATCTAGATAGCTGAAAGAGAAAGGTCCGGTGTCTCAGGAGAAAAGACAGGTACTAGAGATGGTGCAGTCGACAGAGAAGGCTCGGCGGACTGGGTTTACTAAATCGAAGATCTGGTATCTGATGGTTCAATTTCGTTATCCTCTGTTTAGTTTATTGGAAGCTGTAAATTTGAGTTGTGAAAACATAATGGTAAGTTATTGGGAGTGTCATGGGAAAAAAATGGGAAAACTAAACTAGAATCTGGTGGAGAAGTGAGAGAAGGAAATGTGGTTTCATGAAACTTGACATCTCGACTAACAAAAAAATTTGTGCGTCTCCAAATCATAGAGTTTATAACATTTTTTACTAGTATGGTATCCAATAAAATTGCATTGCTTTGCATGGGGTTTAAATTTATGAATGTGATGAACAATGGTTGTATAACATAAACAACCAAAAACCCTCAAGTGATCAACTATTGGTGGACGATTGTGCAATAGTTCAAAAGGTGATTTATTTGATAGTAATGGTGTAGGGAGATGATTAACGAGATAAACAGCAGTCAAGACACAGTCACCCCAGAAAGTAAAAGGAATGTGAGATTGAAAAAGTAAAGCACATGCAACAATTAAAGTATGACGATGCTTTCGTTCAACTACTCCATTTTGTTGTGGGGTGTAGACACAAGTACATTGGTATTCTATGCCATGTGATTGAAAGAAGTTTCTCATAGATAAAAATTCAGAACCATTATCTACCCTTATGGCTTTAATGGAAGCGTGAAATTGAGTATGAACAAAAGCAATGAAAGATTGTAAAATATGTTAAGTTTCTGACTTATATTGCATTAGCAATACCCATGTGCACCTTGTGAAGTCATCCACAACAATAAGAATGCCTAGAATGTGTAGAAATTTTGTGAGGACCCCAAATATCGCAATGTAATAAATCAAATGGAGCATGAGTTGATATAAAACTTGAAGCAAATGGTTGTCTAGTTTGTTTTGCCAAAGGACAGACAGTACAATTGCTATCAAAACAATTTTATTGGAAGACAATAATGAAGATACTAATTTGAGACGAGATGGAGATGGATGTCCGAGATGCATGTGCCATAAGTTGGAGAGTTGAGAAACTTGATGAGAAGTAGGTGTCCTTTGCAATAGTGACATATAATAAAGACCACCACACTGCTTACCCATGCCAATCATCTTCCCTGTAGCCAAGTCCTGTAAGACACAAAAAGTGGGGAAAAAAAAAGGCTCAACAATTTAGAGCTGTGATGAGTTTACTAACGGACAACAAATTTAAGTGAAAAGATGGAACACACAAAGCATTGTTTAATGTGACATCAATGTTAAATGTTATAGTTCCTGTAGAGGTTATCGGAGCTAAAGATCCTGTAGGTAAGTTGACAATGGATGTTTATGATGTTTCGATATGGGTGAATATAGTGGAATCAGCAGTGATATGGTTTGTTGCTCTACTATTTAGGATCCAAGGCTTAGTGAAAACATAATTAACAACATTAAAGAAAGAAAACAGACTTGCGGCATTTGCATATGCATTGCGATTACTAGAGGTATGATTCATCAGAGATAATACACGAGCAATTTGTTGTAGTTAATCAGTAGAGAGTCCATGTGCAATGTTCATCGTGTTATTCTTTTTTGAATTGGCCCCTTGTGTAGATTGTGATGACTTTGTTACGTTGGTAGAATGAAGAGAACGAGATCCATGTTGTTGTTGAGATTGATTATGTCGATTCCCTTGACCCGTTGAGTTATTGGAAGTCCAAGTCCCATTTTTGAATATGCATCTGTCTTCAGTTGTCCTTTTTTATCACAATATTTGCAGTAAAACTTCAGAGTGCAATAGTTCTCAATTGTATGGCCGTCTCTATTGCAATGGTCACATCGTTTGGACTTGTTGGAAGAATTGTTATAGCGATTATGAACTATGGCTGCAATGGAAAAGTTCTCAGTTGCTTCTGATGTCATTTGTCGATTTGTTTCATTTTGAATGACAAGAAAAATAGGCTTGATGAACATTCGGCAATGGCGACATCATGAGAATATTGGTACGAACGACACCGTGGATATCATTGAGACCCATGAGAAACGGTATCATTCGATCTTCTTCTCTCTGGTCAGTATGTGCTTTAATCTGATTACAAGAAGGAATGATTTGATATGTCTCTAACTCATCCAAAGGCTCTTAAGTTTTGTAAAATAGGTCGAGGCTGTCATTGTACTTTGCGAGAGAGAAGCCAACGACTTTTGGATTTGATAAATTGTTGGTGTGTTCTTCCGCAAGAATTGATCTTTGAAGTCTTCCCAAACTTGATGAGCTGTTTTGGCATTAACAACTCTTTTTGCCAGGTCGGGTTCCGCTGAATTAGTGAGCCATGAAAGTATCATGCTATTGCATTAATTGGTTCCATAGTGCAAAATATGTTGGATTCTTTATCTCCGAAGGTGGTTCGATAGATCCATCAATGAAGCCAATTTTGTTCTTAGTTATGCTCTAGGATTGATAGTTGATACCATTTAACTTTATTGGGACCAGCGTGTATCCGGGATGATCTAAGTGATGAACATAGTAGGGATTTGATAAATCCATTCCTGAATTGATGTCCTTGCTTTTTGATTGTTTGAAAAGAAATGGAGATGATGATGCTTGAAGCTGTGTTGGTTAAGTTTGCTCTTTTTCTGTCATGATTGAGGCCTAGAACGTGTGCTCTAATACCATATTAAATCTACATTGAATTTTTGATAAAAGTAATGGAGAAAGAAAGAGAATTGGCTTAATGTTTTCTTGTATTGAATCAGAAGAATTACACACATATGTAAACAAAAGAATCAAAAAAACTTTCCTAGAAAACTTTGCTAACTTTTAGCCTAAGAATATGTGATCTTCCATTCAAGGAGTGTTGACTAAATCTAATAGGAAACTAAATATTTACAACATTAATACAAGATTCTTAATATGTTGGTGATAGTTTGTGAGTGTGATATTGATTGTCTGATGATTTTTTTAAGCGATTGAGTTAGAGTTTTGGTGTTGTTTCATTTTGTTGGACATTATGCTTTCTTGGTTACGATTCTTGGTCCTATTTCATTGTTTTTTTTTTTTTTTTTTTTTTTTTTGGTAAATTACATTAAACTAACTTTGGAAGATACAAAATAAAATCTACAAAAGAATTTGTAAGTTCCTCAATGTTTTGATTGGCTTATTTCATGGACAAACCACAATTGGTGTTTGATATGTAAGGGCAGCTTAGACATTTAATTGTTGGTAATCAAGCTTAACAAAGGCCCTCTCAAGACCTCAAGATGATAAGCATTTCAAAGGTAAAATACTTGTGCTTACTTTGCATTGAAGAGATCTTAGTTGCACACACACACAACTCATGCATTTCTATACTTCTTGTATATTGTGTTTCTTGTATGTGCATTCATGTTCTTAACTTTCTTCATGCATTTGATCATTGTCATGCCATAAGTTGCTTTAGATTGCATGATTTTTCTCTTGGCATGCTTTGGCCCAGGCGACCATTGTCGGTACCTCTGTGTCCTTCACAGTAGCAGCCACAGTGGTGAGGATTTAGTCTCGGCCACTCTCTTGACCGCTATGGTTTTTCGCATCGGTTTGCATCCAACGCATACCGCTGTCATAACCGTTGTGGAAGTCACATTGATCGGCGCAACGTTTTGTTGACCTAATTGTAGTTAAGGCCACCACTATGGCTTTGGTAGCAGTACCCGCAGCGGTCGACCCCTATTTTGTCAAAACGGCGTTGTATCATTTTGAACACCTTTATATGTGTGTGTGTGTGTATATATATATATTGCTTTCTCTTTAGGTCGTTCCAATGACTCAAAAAAATCTTATTTTTAATTGAGAGCATTTTCAAAGAGAGAAATTCATCCAAGAACTCATCTTTGATCATTCAACTCATTTCCATATGCATCAAACATCATCTAATCATCATCTAGGATCATCTAGGATGTATTTATGCAGGGTCTTCTTCAACACACATGATCTGGTAAGTTAAACACTATCTTCATACATTTTAATGTTTTTACTTAGCAATTAATCTCTTTTATAACTTGTATGCTTTTAGATCATATTCTAAATACAAGATAGAGACTATGTGTTGATTGATTGAGTTGTTGTATTGTGATAGCTAGGATTTCAATTTTGTATAATATCTAGCTAGTTTATCTCATTGCTTGATTGAGATTGTTTTTGATAGCTATTGTATCTATGATTGGTTATCATTTAAATAACTAAGTTGTATGCCATGACTTATAGCAATACTGATATCTAGGATTGTTCATATTAACATCTTAAATTCCTATATAAACATTTAGTGTAACCTAGCATTATTTGAATCTTGAATATCGTTATATTCACATAGATTGTTAATCTTTTCATTGAGAAATAAGTCTTATGGCTAAGTTGTTTAGTGCACAAGCAAGTGATCTAGGTTCGCTATTAAAGGCCCGCAGGGTAGTGGTGATGGGTTAGTGACCAAGAATGGTTGAGAGCAACCTAGGTTGTAAATATCATTATAAGTAGTGGATTCGAGGATCGGGTGTGGCTAGTTGAATAGCTCGTTGTTTTTCCTCATTGAAGGTTTCCATGTAAAAATCAAGTGTTCTTTAATTTCCGCATTTTAAATTTGATTTTATTGTTTGTTGACTTGGGGTTAATTTTGTAATATTGACTAATTCGAAAAATTTGGTAATAATCGAATTAACAACTCATTCACCCCCCACTATAGGTTGTTTTAGACGCACGCTATATTTGTTTCAGAATTGATACAAATCATATTATGTTTGGAATATCTGAAATAAAATAAACCGAGAGAAAAAAAAAAGTAGCAAACATGGATCTAGAATTAGAAAAGAAAAACAAAACAAACATACACTACAAGAAAATCCATCATAGTTGACAGTTTTTTTATGACAGTTTTATAAAACTGTAAACTATTATATAAAACTGTAAACTATTATAAATTTGTTGACAGTTTTACACTGTCAACAAACTTATAATAGTTGACAGTTTTGTAAAACTGCCTAGTTGACAGTTTTTTTATGACAGATTTATAAAACTGTCAACTATTATAAGTTTGTTGACAATTTTACACTGTCAACAAACTTATAATAGTTGACAGTTTTGTAAAACTGTTATAAAAATACTGTCAACTATTTTCAAAATTTTTATTTATATTGAATAATTTTTTTAAACTATTACTTCCTATTTCCAACAACAAACAAAACCTCGATATATATGTATTTTACAATAAGATATCGGTTTTTGGGCAAACCGATATTGGATAAGTAAAATTTTAAATTTAACAAATTTACTTTTAAATCATTTATTTTTTAAAAATTCAAAAAAATAATTTTAAGAAAATTGTTTATTTATTTTGCACCATCTTGTTTCATACTAAGAGACAGGTTAATAATTCAATTACCTATATAAATTAGTAATATGAGTCTTACATTTGTTCATTAAATTGCAAGATGCATGTTGAGAAATATCTCCCATGTAGTGAGAGTTGTATTCAAAATCATGTTTATTACAATTGATGTCATGAGTCTCTTATAGGCCATGTTTAGTTGGATGGAATGGAATGGAAAGAAAGTCATTCCATTCGTTTAGTTTATTAAAATGCAATGGAATGGTGATTCCATTGGAATGAGGATTCCACCATTTTGGTAGAATGGACATTCCATCCAAAAACCAATGGAATGCTCATTCCATTCCAAACTAAAATTTATATTCCATAAATACCCTCATATGCCCCAACTCCATTCCAAAAATACCCTCCTTTCCAACAATAATATGTTATTATTATATATTATAGTATAATAATATATATAACGATATATAAACATATATAATATTATACATTTATATTATATAAATATATTATTATATAGAAAAAACCCCTTACCATGGACAGACCAGCACACACAAGCCGTTAGAACTGTTAAAAAACAAGTCCAAAAACTTCCTTGTTTGTCAATATGCCATCCTAACGCCCCAAAGATAGTTGAAACAGATGCTTCTGAATTAGGGTTTGGAGGAATCCTCAAACAAAATATTGACGGAAAAGAATACCTTGTTAGATATGTTTCCGGATCTTGGAATGATACTCAACAAAAATATTCCACTGTTAAAAAAGAAATTTTAGCTATTGTTTTAACTATACAAAAATTACAAGATGATTTGATAAATCAAAAATTTATTCTAAAAGTAGATTGCCAATCTGCAAAATTTATTTTGAAAAAAGATGTCAAAAATCTGGCTTCAAAACAAATATTTGCTAGATGGCAAGCGTTATTATCAGCTTTTGATTTCACTATTGAACATATCAAAGGATCAGAAAATAGTTTACCAGATTTCTTGACCAGAGAATTTTTGCAGGGTAAAAGCCATGAGTAGTAGCGGCAGAGGCAGGCCCCGAGGCCCCAGGCCCACTATCAAAACAGACTTATCTACTGACTTATCTTTAAGTATCCAGAACCCAAAACCCAATCACAAAGACAAACATGCATTAACTTTACTTTCTCAACCTGGGCCTTCTTCTCCTAGGCCTACTAGTGCAGGACCAATTCAGATATCAAACAGTTTTTCTCCCCTACGTTCAGAATCTCCATCTTTTAAGACCATCGCTTCTTCTCATATTAGTCCCCATTCTTCCAAACAAATTAAATTAGCCCAAGCAAATCAATCCCAAATCACTTCACCCTCTTTCCCAAGAGTCAATTCTCCTACTTATCAATACCAGATTAAACCTTTCTTTGACAGATACTTTGCGTTAGAGACACCACTATTACTTGACCATTATTTCAAGGAACCTAAAAAGCTTGCGGATGCAATTATTGATCCCATGTTTTGCAGGATCCCTGAAGACATAACAAAAAGACATATATTTTATGAATTCATTCTAGTGGATACTGATTCCACCTATATATCTGATGTTTTTGACAAAATAGACAAAGAAAAATTGATTTTCAGAAAAATTAAACTTTGCAAAATTATTACCCTTGATCAATGGGGGGGTGACCCAAATAAGAAAAACCCGTTTTCCAGACCTTTTCATGTTTCTGGGATACTGGGATTATATAGATGCATGGACAAATGTTTTATATGGTCAAAACCCAGGAAATTCCTTATCCTGGTTTGTTTATTTTGACAAAGATTTTCCACTTCAAATTCCTTTTTGGTTTCTTGAATGGTGGGATAAATATGGCCCAACTATTGATCTCCTTCCTCATCCTGTTAAGGAAGGATATGCTCAATGGATGACTTATCTTGACAAACCAATTGATTGGGATTTTATCCCTGACTTATTGCTCTTTTTCAAGCATTTTAATCTGACCTGGATTCTAATGCTAGATTATGCAATCAGAGACAAAATGGTAGGAAACGTCAATGTTCCTTATTTTGGACGACAGACAAAAGTTAAATGGTGGAGCGGAATGAATATCTCAGATCATGGCAAAAATAGGGTCAACAAATGGTTTTCAGACAACCCTACTCTTTGCAAATCAACTGACCAGTCTCAATTTTTAATGGCAAAATCCCAGAATCAAGCTAGAATTGCTGCTGCGAGCACCCCAGAAGAGCTAAGAAAAATAGCTCAGGAGATGGAAAAGACAATGACCAACATGTCTCAAAAAGGTTCAGTTCCCACGATTCTGATCCCTCTTTGTATTTCTTCTTCCCCATTGTAATCTTTCCTCTCCAAAACTTCCTCTCTTTGTAAAAATTCTGATATTCTAAATAAAGTTTGCAACTTATTTGATCTGTATATCTGTTTACTGTGCATCATTGCTGTCAGACTTATACTAATTTTGTAAGTTCGTTCTGGTCTCATCCAATTTATGTTTCTACTTTTGCTATATATTATTTTGTCTGTACTATCCTATTCGTTCTGGTCTCATCCAATTTATATATTATTTTGTCTGTACTATACTATTAGTTCTCTTTCAAGAACAGGAAATGTAGAAACATAAATTGGATGAGACAAAATAATATATAGCAAAATGATCAAATAGGATAGTACAGACAAAATAATATATAGCAAAAGTAGAAACATAAATTGGATGAGACCAGAACGAACTTACAAAATTAGTATAAGTCTGACAGCAATGATGCACAGTAAACAGATATACAGATCAAATAAGTTGCAAACTTTATTTAGAATATCAGAATTTTTACAAAGAGAGGAAGTTTTGGAGAGGAAAGATTACAATGGGGAAGAAGAAATACAAAGAGGGATCAGAATCGTGGGAACTGAACCTGCCCCCAACAACACCTGAGTAATCCTTTATATAGGAAGGATTTAACCTCAGTTACCACACTAACCATAGCAAAGACTCATGATTACAAAGCAGAAAAACAAAAGATTCTTGTCTGGATAATGATGAAAGATTGACTGCTTTCTACTGCAAAGATTCTGTCTGGATGGGTTGGCTGGTTTCTTCTGCCGACAGTCAAGGAACTGTTGGATTTTGTCATATATCACCGACACTTTTTTTTTTATTATTTTTTTATTTATTTATTTATTTATTTTTTTAAGTCATAGAATCTAATGATGAATTCCATGCTCATGTAGGATAAGTCTGGTGAGTCTGACAAGGCTAAAGCTTCTGCTGTGGTGATAAATGCTGTGGTGATGCGTCATGACCAAAATAGCTGTGAGCATCAGTAGGCTCCTCCTCATCAAGAAAATCATCATCATCATCTTGATAGTCTGATTCTGAATCTTTTTGAGACATGTTGGTCATTGTCTTTTCCATCTCCTGAGCTATTTTTCTTAGCTCTTCTGGGGTGCTCGCAGCAGCAATTCTAGCTTGATTCTGGGATTTTGCCATTAAAAATTGAGACTGGTCAGTTGATTTGCAAAGAGTAGGGTTGTCTGAAAACCATTTGTTGACCCTATTTTTGCCATGATCTGAGATATTCATTCCG
This sequence comes from Acer campestre, assembly GCA_954870605.1. Classification (NCBI taxonomy): domain Eukaryota; kingdom Viridiplantae; phylum Streptophyta; class Magnoliopsida; order Sapindales; family Sapindaceae; genus Acer; species Acer campestre. The sequence continues at coordinate 12,974,028 of OX940806.1, read as the reverse complement.
CTCCACCATTTAACTTTTGTCTGTCGTCCAAAATAAGGAACATTGACGTTTCCTACCATTTTGTCTCTGATTGCATAATCTAGCATTAGAATCCAGGTCAGATTAAAATGCTTGAAAAAGAGCAATAAGTCAGGGATAAAATCCCAATCAATTGGTTTGTCAAGATAAGTCATCCATTGAGCATATCCTTCCTTAACAGGATGAGGAAGGAGATCAATAGTTGGGCCATATTTATCCCACCATTCAAGAAACCAAAAAGGAATTTGAAGTGGAAAATCTTTGTCAAAATAAACAAACCAGGATAAGGAATTTCCTGGGTTTTGACCATATAAAACATTTGTCCATGCATCTATATAATCCCAGTATCCCAGAAACATGAAAAGGTCTGGAAAACGGGTTTTTCTTATTTGGGTCACCCCCCCATTGATCAAGGGTAATAATTTTGCAAAGTTTAATTTTTCTGAAAATCAATTTTTCTTTGTCTATTTTGTCAAAAACATCAGATATATAGATGGAATCAGTATCCACTAGAATGAATTCATAAAATATATGTCTTTTTGTTATGTCTTCAGGGATCCTGCAAAACATGGGATCAATAATTGCATCCGCAAGCTTTTTAGGTTCCTTGAAATAATGGTCAAGTAATAGTGGTGTCTCTAACGCAAAGTATCTGTCAAAGAAAGGTTTAATCTGGTATTGATAAGTAGGAGAATTGACTCTTGGGAAAGAGGGTGAAGTGATTTGGGATTGATTTGCTTGGGCTAATTTAATTTGTTTGGAAGAATGGGGACTAATATGAGAAGAAGCGATGGTCTTAAAAGATGGAGATTCTGAACGTAGGGGAGAAAAACTGTTTGATATCTGAATTGGTCCTGCACTAGTAGGCCTAGGAGAAGAAGGCCCAGGTTGAGAAAGTAAAGTTAATGCATATTTGTCTTTGTGATTGGGTTTTGGGTTCTGGATACTTAAAGATAAGTCAGTAGATAAGTCTGTTTTGATAGTGGGCCTGGGGCCTCGGGGCCTGCCTCTGCCGCTACTACTCATGGCTTTTACCCTGCAAAAATTCTCTGGTCAAGAAATCTGGTAAACTATTTTCTGATCCTTTGATATGTTCAATAGTGAAATCAAAAGCTGATAATAACGCTTGCCATCTAGCAAATATTTGTTTTGAAGCCAGATTTTTGACATCTTTTTTCAAAATAAATTTTGCAGATTGGCAATCTACTTTTAGAATAAATTTTTGATTTATCAAATCATCTTGTAATTTTTGTATAGTTAAAACAATAGCTAAAATTTCTTTTTTAACAGTGGAATATTTTTGTTGAGTATCATTCCAAGATCCGGAAACATATCTAACAAGGTATTCTTTTCCGTCAATATTTTGTTTGAGGATTCCTCCAAACCCTAATTCAGAAGCATCTGTTTCAACTATCTTTGGGGCGTTAGGATGGCATATTGACAAACAAGGAAGTTTTTGGACTTGTTTTTTAACAGTTCTAACGGCTTGTGTGTGCTGGTCTGTCCATGGTAAGGGGTTTTTTCTAAGTCTCTGGAATAAGGGTTTGCAAATGATTCTTAATTCTTTATAGAAATTGGCTACATAGTTTAGGCATCCTAGAAACCTTTGGAGTTGCGTCTTATCTTTAATTTCATCTGGAAATTTATTAGCAAATTCTAGACTTCTTTGAATGGGTATAATGGTACCTCTTTTGATATTGTGCCCTAAGAATCTGATCTCTGTCTGAAATAAAACAACTTTGGGAGCTGATACTACTAAACCTTGGGTTTTAACAGTTTTAAAGAATATTTCTAAATGTTTCCAATGTTGATCAACATTATCAGAATATATCAAAACATCATCAATATAAACAATAGAAAATTCAGTATAGGGATTAAAAATTTCATTCATAATACATTGGAATTCACTGGGAGCATTTTTTAATCCAAATGGCATAACATTCCATTCATATTGACCAAAAGGAACAGTGAAAGCAGTTTTATATCTGTCTTTTTCAGCAATTTGGATTTGCCAAAATCCTGATTTCATATCAAACTTTGAAAATATATTGGCTTTATAAAGTCTTCTCAGTAAGTCTGCTTTATTAGGTATGGGATATCTGATCCATTGAAGGGCTTCATTAAGAGATTTATAATTAATGACAAGTCTAGGAACTCCTCTTTCTATTTCTGCATTTTTGTTAACATAGAAAGCAGGACAACTCCATGGTGATTTAGAAGGCCTAATAAGTCCTTTTTGTAATAAGTCTTGGATTTCTTTTTTGCAATACTCAAGGAGTTCTAAGGTCATCTGGATTGGTCTGGCTTTGGTTGGTATTCCTTTTTCTGAGAAATCTTTATTATAAGGAAGACTGACTATATGTTTTTTCCTATTCCAAAAAGCATTGGGAAAGGAAGAACAAACTTCTTTTTCTAATTTAGACTTAAAGTCTTTGATCTTTTGTTGAGTTCTAGGTTCTTCTATATACTTTTTCTGTCTTTCAAATCTAAGATCATCTTTCAGGAAAGACAAATGATTTTCTTTCATGTTAAGATTATTAATCTGTTGTTCTAGAAAGATAGAATCATCTTTTCCTATGTTGGTATTTTTTAGAGAATTTAGTTCTCTTTCAAGAACAGGAAATGTAAAAGGGAATAAAATTTCTTTACCTAAATACTCAGTTACTAATCCTTCGTCAGTGGTAGTAAAAGGAGTAATAAGGTATAAGAATGGTAAGCCAAGGATAACATTTTGTGATAAAGTTTTAACCATAAGGAAACTGGAATTGTAACATACTCCAGAGTTGCAAACTCTGGCATTGGTCAATTTATAACTGATGTCAAGCTTTTGTTTATTAGCACCATATAAGGATTCTGTGGTCTTTTCTAGATACTTTGTAGGAACTAATCCTTCTTTAATGCAATTTTGGTCAGCTCCTGAATCTATAAGAGCATTGACCCTAAGATTATAGTCAGAGGAAATTCTAATATCTATATCACAATACCATTTTTGTATTCTAAAGGCTTTATTAGTATTGATTATATCAGCAACATGTTGAATTTCATTTTTGCAAAGAATATTGGTCAAAGTCTGTTCAGGTCCAGATTTGCTGATATTAGATTTGCTGATATCATCAGAATCTGAGTCACTAGAGCTCTTAAAGCTTGGTTGTTTAGATTTTGGCTTGCAATTGACTCTTGTGGAATCTTCTAAGCTTTGTTGTAGTTTTTGCGTGAATATTTTTAAGTCTTTTATTTCTTTTTTAATGGTTTGGATTTCTTTTTGAAGGTCTGGAATGGTAATCTTCTTTTGGTTATCATGGAATTTTCGTAAAACATTTTGGTCAAAATCAGGAGCAATGGAAGAAGTAACCGGCTTATTTTCTTCTGCTGGTTTACTGGGATGGGTAGATGTTTTAGTAATTTTTTGTTGTACTTGTCTAATAAAATTGGCTTTAAGAATAGGATCTTCAATGCTATCAATCATTCCAATTATTAAGGAATAATCAGATTGATCTAAAACATTGATCTCCTTACAAGTACAAGCTTGTTTTCCACAAATTTGTGATTCATCATCATTGTTTGTCAAAGATTCTGAATCTAAATCTTCTTGGACTAAGACTTGATTATCAGATTCAGACTCTATTTCTCTACTGCTAGTTTCTGTATCTGTTTCATATAGGGTTTGAATAAGTCTTTCTTTGTTTTCTTCACTAATGTCTAGGGTTCGTATTTTATTTCTTAGTTTTTTTAATTCAGGGCAAGTTTTGGCAAAATGACCTTCTTTTCCACACTTATAACAGGCTTTATTGTTTTTGTTAGGTTTTCTAAAATTTTTAAAAGGTTTGGATCTTCTGTGAGTTCTAGCTTGGGGTTTTTGTTTCTTATATGGTTTTATTTTCTTGTCATGGGGTCTTTTCTTATTATGGATAGGAAGTTTTTCAAAACCAAACTGCTCACACCAAGAACCAAGTTCTTTTCTAGTAGTAAGCTTTTGCTTTTTAAGTTGACTTTTTAATCTAATGTCTGTACATAATTGCATAGCAACAATATTAATTGTTGTTATGATTTCTCCATAAGTCCAAGTATTGAGGTCTATTTGGGACCAGTCTGGGCTAGCCATCTGTTCCCTCATTTTATCTCTAACTTTATCAGCAAATAAAGAAGGTAGTCCAGATATGAATTTCTCCTTCCAATATGAATTGGCATTGTCAGTTCTTTGAAGAACTCTTGTTAGGAAAATATCTTTATACCACTTAAAATCGCTGAGTTTTTTACATTTAAGATTTTGTAATTTTGAATATTCCTTGTCTTGGAACCTGTTAGGGTTTCCAATGAAATGTAAAATAATGGTATGACATAAAACATCTATACCATCAGGTTGGGAGGTTCTAGTGGTGTAAGACGAGGCTGGTGGTGTGGTTGAGGTTTCAGGAGCATCAGTTGTTGCTCTGAACAACGGGGTAGAGGTGGCAACTTCTTTAGTATGGGTAATAATATCTGCTCTGGCAGTGGGTGACAGGGTATAAGTCCACCATCCTAAGAGTTGTCCTTCAAAGCCAGCTGCTAGTGAATTAACAGCATCACTATGGGTCATATTTTGTTTTTTAATATAAATATATCCTATAGTATACATTTGTCTAATAACAGTCATAACTTGATATTCAGACAAACCATCAATATTAAATTGATAACAAGCATTACCCGTATAAGCTCTATATGGCACAGACTCTTCATATTGGAGATCTGGAGGTGTAGGTCTGGGGTAGTAAGGTTTAGTGTCATTGTTATATTTATTATAAACATGACTATCTATCCTAGAGGTTGTCAATTTTTGAATCATATTATCTAAGTCTGAAATATCAATGTCAGAATCTGGGGCTGAGGAGATATGGCCGTCTAAAGTTCGAATTTCTGGTTTGGGAAGCTTGTCTAATCTTTCTTGTAACATTTTGACAAGTTCTAAATCGGTAGTAAAACTGTCAAAACATTTTTCTATTCCAGTGGTGTCTGGGAATAGGATTGTTCCTGGTTCATACTCAGCAATTTTGGCTTTCATTTTATAATCTCTAGGGGGAATATTGGAGGTTGAGATAATAGGTGTTTGAGATTGGTTGTTTTCTATTCTGTCTAGCTGTTCCCCTATGGTTGTGAGGTATTCATTGGAAAAATTGTTTTGTTTTATTACAACACCAATCTGGTGGGAGGAAGCAGCAACCCCCTGTGTTAATTCTTCATCAAATATGATAAAAGGGACACATTGTAAGGTCTTACTAGTGTTTCCTGGTGTTTCATTGTCTATCTCAATAGTACTTTTTCTGGGTGGGGGATGTATTCTCGTTTCATCTCCTTTACTAGATTTATAAGTTTTGAAATTTTGTTGGTCTAGAACAAGACATTGTTCTTCTAAGTTATGCCTATTGGTGTACCATTGGAAAAATGGTATCTCTGTTTCTAAGGTTTCAATACATCTCATCCATCTAGAATGAAATTGTTTCCTTTTATGACTTGAGTAATTTTTCTCATATTTTTCCCTCATAACAGTATTTTCTGGGTAGTAATATTCTTGGGATAAATAGGTTTTGTCTATCTCTTTGGGGTTATTGAGAACATCTATAGATCTTATTCTAGGTTCGGGGTCATGAATTTCTGTGAGGATTTGAGAAGGGGTTGGAGATGTTGGTCCTTCATTATCATATACATGAATTGGTTGGGCTACTTGTTCTGGTGTTTTATAGACACTTGTTATATGGGTAGGTGGTTCAGTTATAGGAATAACTGGTGGTGTATTCCTAGTTTCTATTATAGGTGGAATGGTGGGTCTTCTTCTTCTATGGATAAGGTCTGATTGTGAAGATGATTCACTATGAGTTGGTCGATACTGAGGTCTATAATCAGGTATTTGTTCAGCTATTCTAAGTTTGGATCTATCGGATAAAGATCTTCTGGCTGATTGTAGTTCATTACTAATATTTGCTGGTTCTCTACTGGATAGGCTTCTTTCTAATGGTCTGAAAGATATCCTTAGGTTTCCCTCATGGTCAGCAACACAATCATTTAGATCTCTCATAGGTGGTCTGAATATGGGTCGGTCAACTCTTTCTTTTGTCCAGGTATCAGGAAATTTAATCTTATCCCATGGGATAGGAATTGGGACCATCATGTCAACAGTTTCTGAAGCATTGTAACAGATGGTCTGACCTGCTGGGATTTTAGGAGGTATATAACTAGGAATAAGCCCAGATGATAAAACACGATAGTGGACTCTGTAAATAAGTTTATAAGGACTGGATCCTCTAACAAATTTATAGTTGTGGATTTGGACATCAACAACTAGACATTTTTCTTTATGTTTATCAGCTTTAAGGCTTATTTGAAAGTTTGGATAACATTGAAAATAAATGGGTCCATAAGTAAGACTCGACTCTGCTAAACCAATTATGGATTCTTTATAGTCTGTAATACGTCCATCACGGAGACATACAAGCATAGAATTGTTTAAACCAACTTTTGATAGGGGTTTGATACCAATTTGGACACTTCCTATATGCATATTATTATATCCTAGCTTGTAATAATGCTTCAAACTATTTTTGTTAAAAAGGTTAGTCGAAAAAGTATTGTCCTCTTGGAATTCCACATCTATTTCTTTAGTAATTTGTCCTAATAAGGTTTTAAAATTTAAAACACCATTTCTCTTATAAATACTATGTTTTGCAACATTGGGAAGTTGCCAAGCACTTAAGTCTTTATCACTCCAATTAGTCTCATATTTTGCTATAGACTTTCCTGTTATACTATCTTCTTTGTCTGGTTCTACATCGGATCTGGAACTACTTGTAGACATGTTAAAGAACAGAATTAAAAGAGAGTTAAAACCTAGGTTTTTACTCACAGCGTGTCTGTAGGTCTGCCTGTTGCCCTCCTGGCTGATGGCTATCCTGGTGACTGCTGACTGCTGACTTTTGCACCTAGAATCAAAACCTAAATTAAACCTTCTTCTTCAACAAGTCTCAAGGCTCTGATACCAAAACGTAGAATGATCAAATAGGATAGTACAGACAAAATTATATATTATATATTATACATATAATATATTATTATATTAAATAATATATAATTATATATATAATATACTTTTATATTTTATTATTATTATCCATAATATATCATGTTATTATGAATGTTTTATAATTAGGGGTATTTTGGTCAAAATACAGTAAACTTCATTCCATTCCGTTGTGAACCAAACAAAATAACACTAATTCAGAAACTAATTCTAAAGTTCCAACCAAACAAAAAACTTAGTTTTCCTTTTCTTTCCATTTTCATTCTTATTCCCATTACCATTCTGATTATCATTCCGACATGTAACTAAATGTGACCATAGAGTATTAACTAATAACTTGTCTATATATGTTTTAAAAAATATAATTTTATTAAAAGTTTCAATAAATATTTTTTTAATATATGTCTGTTGTAGAAATTAGAATTTTGATTAGTTGAATAAATTTAAATTTATCTAACAATGTTTTTTTTTTTAATTTTTTTTTATTATTTGTAACAACTCATATAGATTATATATAAATATTGTTCAATTGTTAACATATCAAGTCTTGTAGTCAAGTGGTAAAGGCTTACAACTTTTGATTTGAGGTCTCAAGTTCAATTCCCAATAATAACAATTTGTCATTATTATCAGAAGTGGTCGGAGGTGACGGAGGCCGGCGGTGGTGGGTGGCCAGACGGACGGTCAGAGACTTAAGGTCTCAAGTTCAATTCCCACTAATGACAATTTAATTGTCATTAGTATCAGAAGTGGCCAGTGGCAGCTGTTAAGAGACTTAAGGTCTCAAGTTCAATTCCCACTAATAACAATTAATTGTCATTAGTATCAGAAGTGGCCAGTGGCAGCTGTTGGTTGCCAGACTAGCAGACGGTGACGGTGACGGTGATGGCAGTGGTCCGTCGGCGGCGACGGAGGTGGTGTATAAATATAAAAAATGTTATTTAATTCAATATTAAATAATGAAATTTTTTAATAAAAAAATATGTCAAGGCTTTTCTTGACATTGGCATTGTTGATAGTTTTTAAAACTATCAAGAATACTTTTCTTGACAGTTTTTAATTGTCAACAAATCCGCTATTTTCTTATAGTGATATGAAACAATAAAATCAATAAATATTAAACATAGGAAACATAAGATCAAGATCTGAAAGAAAATATAAACAAAAATAGTTAACATTCAGGTATTTGAAAAAATCTATGTCATTAAGGTTTTGAAATAAGGAAAGTGGGGTTTTATTAGTTTTACTTTGTACAAGATTTTTTTAATAAAAATGGTATGTCTCATTAAGTAATTTGATGAAGGGAAAAAAAGAATACTAAATAATTTAAAAAGTGGGGTATAAATAGTTCAGTAATAGGTGTGCCAATAGTACCCCTCTAAATTAATATCATTGATATTAAATTCATCTAAAATCTTTATGCAGTAGAGGGAAGGTATCACAAGTCACTTTTCTTTTACCAGATGATCACAAACCTCTTCATTTATTTGCAGATTATAATATTCGTCTCCTTTGAAAACTTCTTCCTCTAATGTATTTCAGCCTTATTGTTGTCACAATAACTAACCAATGATTTCAAATTACAATGTGCTGAAGTCGATTTTTGGTCAATCTAGTAAAAAACAACACGTTGACATATCGACGCATGGATCAACCAATGTGGTACGATCAGGACGTCTTTCGGATAAGTGTGCAAGTTGGTGAAATAAGTAATAAATAAAAGAAAATGGTAAAGAATAGTAAAACACACCAAGATTTGTACATGGAAAACCCTAAAGTAGGGAAAAACCATGATCGTCGTAACAACAGAGAAAGAGAGTTGTTCATTATATAAAAATGATTACAATTTACAAGTGATGTATTGCTTGTAATGCCTCTATTTTCTTTGCTTGATACATGTGCTTATATAGGGATTATGCTTATATAGGGATTAGGGTGCTGCCCTAGTCCTTGGTGTGCAAGCAAAGATTGTGATTTAAGCAAGATCCTAGGAGGATCGTATCTAGGTGAGATTCTTAGTGAATTGAGTCTTCGGGCATTTATGACACAAGGATCTTCATTCCTTGTGGGAGTTTTCCTCTAAATCTTTATATTTATTACTTGATTTGTCAACTACTAGATTGTTGGTAATTGTCTTGCCTAATATAAAGCCAAATTTTGTGGAAGATATGCTGGAATCCAATTTTACAAATGATATTGAGGATATCTTTTGTTTGCTCTATGGGTGGCGAGCACTTATTAATTCTTCGTTTGGGGATTCTCCGGCAAGTATGTTTCTTTTATGGGCAACCTACTCTTCACTTCCTAGCTTGCTGCTACCACACGTGGCTTGTTGAGTTGACGTGGCCTGATATCATGGCGATTTGATTCCATGAATTCCGGGCTCTATGCTAATGTGTCAATCCGAATAAAATTACCCCAAACAATACCCCCTAAATCCGCAAGGAGGGTTATTGGCAAGTTGCTTCTTTTAGAGACCTATCTGCTCTCCGAAATGAATTTATTAAGATCTTGCAGTTAATACTACATTAATGGGCCATCTTGTGACCTAAATAACTGTGCTTCATCGTTAACCCTTCAAACATTCGAAATGCTGGACTGACACCCTTTCGTTGCTCAATTGATGTGACGCTCCCCACCACTTCTTGATGTGTCATCACGTTTCTTGATTTGATAAATTATCGGTTCTTGTGCATTTCAAAATCAAAACGTACGGTTCCTGAAATGACTACATACCTCGTCATTTATGCCTCTATTTCGACATATAAGTTAAGGGATCTTTTTTTTTCTTCACTTCATCTTTTACCCTAAGTCTATTTGCATTCCATTTGTTCGCTTCTTTCTTTGTCAGCGACATTCTGCATTCCTTGCTTACCTCCTGCATTTTCTACGTTCACTCATTCGCCATTGACACGCCCTTACTGGTTCTAACTAATTCAGATGCTACTATATTCTACCACTGCTAACTAATGGGGTGTGTGAGTGTTTCACCATTCACAAGTGCATGAATCGTTCAACTCATATAGGGTGCACAAGTACGGGTTATCGAACAACACGAGGAACGGTGCGTTAATGAGTATAACTAATTAGTTTAGTGCTAAAAGAGTAAACAATTAAACAAATGCTTCAAAGCTAAATTAACTAAAGTGAGAAAGTGAGATTAAAGACTATGGGATCTAGATGCTAGGGAAATATGAAGTAACAATGATATATTACCAAGTAATCACTCAACAACACTTTATGTCATATCACTAAGGCAAGTTCTATTAGTCATAAACAATGAATACAACAACTAACCACAAGGTATCCTCTAAAGTCTTAGAAGGAACTCAAGTGGGTGAGTGTTTAGCCTTAGAACAATTAACTCAAGAGTGTGGAGTTTTACAAAGGTCTTACAATTAATTCCCATACTCTCTCAAGTGAGCTATTTGATAACAATGCGCACATCAAAGGACATGATATAAGCATTTCATCTACTCAAACCCAAATCATCTAACACAAGTTCATCAAAGGTCTGTGAGAACACATATTAAGATTTGGGTAACAAAGCATATTATGAGCTCAAAGTGATTACTTATAAAGAAGAGTGATAACAAAGATAGATTAAATCAATACTATCATAGATCCCCAAACAAAAGTGGGTTAGTTACACATGATATCTAAAGAAAGCATAAGAAAAGAAATAAAGGAAGAAATAAACCCAATAAAGTTCTTCTTGGATCCCAATGAATAAAAAGCTCTTCTCCCTAGTAAATACAAACAAAGATGACCACGAGTAGCTCTCAAGAGCTGATCTAACTAATGGTTAACTAATCTAAAGTGATTATAACTAAAGTATAGAAGATTTGAACTAAAGATATTCTAGATCTATTCTAGGGTGAAGGGAGAGTTTAATTATCTCTCACTGTCTTTAATTACAAGAGAAAAGTGCTTATTTATAGATTAGGTCACAGATAGGGATTGAAAATCATGTAAATAGCCTCGACAGGTTGCACGCGACGTTCTTCCGTGGGTTTATTCCCACAGAGACATCTCGCAGAGTCTTCTTGGAAACTGGTCTCGGCTTGTGATCCCTTACTTCGCAACTTCTTTCACATGGACTAAAATCGCGTCGCTTCTGGTATTTTCCTATGTCTTTGATCTTGTGACTTCATTCCCGCAGTTCATCGAGTATGAACTTGCAGTATCTTTTTGGTATTTTTACACGCCTTTGATTTTGCAGTGTTATTCCGGCGATACAGAACGTCAAAACTCACGGGCTAATACTTGTGTTTCAGTGTGGCTGGTCATCTTCTATTCTGCCGGTTCATTCCCGTAGACCTTTGCCCGCAACTTCATTCTACGGTTTCATGCCGGCGGATGCCTTCTCTTTTGCACTTCTGCCCCTTTTGGCCTCTTTTCTCCATAGTTAGCACAAACATCTTCCTTTATGAGTAGAATGCCTACACTCACTAAAACACACGTTATATATGCAAAAATGCTCGCCAACGAGGACAAACAAGAGGAAAAGGGAGCTCTAAATGTGAACATTTGTATAGCGATCAACCATGACTAGATTTGAGAAATCGTCAAAATTAAGTGATCAAGGGACTGTTGCGGACTCTGACATCAAGGAACATAGGGTAAACCAAATGCAATTTTCCCTAAGGGATCCCTATGCCTTCAATAGCAAGACCAACATGGTGGATTTGTTCGCCCTAGTCGAATACCAAAAATAATATTATAAAATCCTAGAGTCTGTCGAGCTTATACTACCGGAGGGTCATGCCGCCTATTATCCACCATAGGGTGCGGTGGCCTTCTATGGGTCCATGCTCGCTTGTGGCGTAACTCTGCCCATTCAACCGTACATTGCCAGATTTCTTTATGATAGAAAGATTTCTCCGGCGGAATTAGTGCCTAATGGGTATCAACAGTTATTGAGTTTATGGTCACTGTAGTCGGCCAACAATGAACACACACCATCTTGCTATGAGGTCAAGCATATTTTGGTTCTCAAAGGTTTTAATAGAGGGACCTATTTCTTAACTTCAATCAAGCTAGAAAAATTGCTTCCGTAAGGAGCTGATCCCAAGCTCAAAACCAGTGACATCAAGGTGGGAACTATCTCAAACAATAAAGGGCTTTTTTTTTTGTGGGTTTCATGCTTCAAACAAATTTTGGAAGTATAGCTGGTTCTTTATGGCATAGGGGAGAGAGGTCTCCAAGGATTCTGCTACAGGGCATCCTGGCGGAGTCATCCCTTGCCACTTCATGAAATATTTTACGCGGATGAAAGATCCACAAGATTTATGGGACGATGAGGTCCATAGGATTGCTAGGAGGGTTACTTGTCCATTAAGCAAAAGGAGCACATCTATCAAATTCGTTTGGTCTACTCTTTTGGAGAGGTGAATTATTTCTAGGCTTCCTCATGATTGCCCCTGATATAAGTGTCTCTTATAGCCTTCCTCCTTATATTTCTATCATGTTTTCTTGTGTGCTAATAGGGTCTTCTTCATTCTTTCTTCTTCTTCGCTCATTGCCGTCAAGCTCGTATAGACCCCTTGCCGATGCATTTAGAGATGGTTGGCGAGTCTGCTATCCCAACATTCTATGCCTAATATAAAGCCACCTCTCATTTTATGGAGTACTTTGATATAGGCCTAAATATATATATATAAATATATATATATATATAGTGTCTAAAAAACCTAGAAGGATGGGGGGATGAATGAGTTGTTAATCCGATTAGTTACCAATTATTTGGATTAGTCAATATGACAAAAAAAACCCAATTCAAGGAAATACAATCATCGTAATTAAAGTGCGGAAAACAATAAATAATACGTTGATTGATTTACGTGAGAAACCCATAACTAGGAAAAACTCACGAGCTATTTTGCTAGCCACACACGGTCCACAAATCTACACTTGTAATAATGTTTACAACCTAGGTTGACCTCTAGTCACACCATTCTCAGTCACTAACTCACCACTACTACCTTACAGACCTTTAATAGTGATCATAAACCAAAATGCTTGTGCACTACACTACATAGTCATAAGACTTAACTCTCAATGAAGAGATCAACAACCTATATGAATATTTGAAATATTCTAAATGCAATTAATGCTAGGCTACACTAAATACTTATCTAGAGAATAAATGATGGCAATAAACTCAATCCTAGATATCAATATGTCTAAATGAATGCTCACAAAGACCTAACTAAATATAGATATGAAAACCTAAAATCTAGTCATCAAACAAAAGCCAATATAAATTGTCATCAAACATGGCAAGGATAATAAATACAATCAATGAGTCCTACACATCAATGTCCAAAATGCAAAGCATAAAGACTTAGCTAGAGAGCAAAATGGTCCTAAATGCTAGTTATCAAAGAAAACTAAAAACTCAACCGACATTCAATGTCTCAAACATGTTAGAAACAACATTAACCAAGGAGACATGCATTTAATTAACAAATAAATACTAAACCTAGGCAAAAATGTCATAAGAATAAAACCTTGGTTCGCCACATGAGGCATTTCTCTTTGATCCTGATTTGCCATAGGAGGCAATTTCCTCTGTTCTAATAGTGCATTCGGATCTTCCATCGCTGCTCTTCTCACCCTTGCCTCTCGCCTATTTCTTAGAGCTAATCTCTCAATTTTAGGGTCAAAATCCAAGAAGCGAAGATTTTGGCTTCTCGTGCGCAAGTGCATGCAAGAGCAAAATGTACCTTAAAAGAGAAAAAACACAAACTAAATCAAAAAGTTCAAATTAGCAATAAACTAACTAGTATCGATATCAACCGTTCCGCTCAATCCCCGACAGTGGCGCTAAAAATTGACTAGTTCTAAAATGACACTTGCAATCGTACGAGGCTGGAGAGTAGTACAAGGTTAAGTAAAGTTCGTTCCTAACAAAGATCGAGTGATTGATTACTGAAATTGATTAGCCTAATTGCTATTCAAACAAGCAATATGGGAAGCTTTTCATAATTGAATTCTAAACGAGTTAAATTAAGCTACTAAAAAGGGTTTATGCTATTGCGGTAAGGAAATGACAAGTAATAAAATCGAATGTAATAATGAAGGAAATAATTCTAAGACTTGACTCCACCCCACCCTCTCTTAAATTCCTCTCTAAACTCACTTGCACACCCAAATTATGCTCATGCAATTCATAGACTCATGCATCCAATTGTTAACCTCTAATCTCGGTCAAGTAATAGAGGTTACAACAAAAACATACCCGAGTCTATCTCTCAATTACCTCAGAATATATGTATGAGTTTAATAAGAACATTGGTACACTAAGGAGCCCTATACGCTAGCCTCGGCTGGTCTACCTTACTAGACATGCATAGAAGACATTTTATCGAACACGATGTGTGTGTCTCCAATCGGATCATATCACACAATCGAAAATCAGTTGATAGGAGATCAATTTATTGAAAACATTAATTACTTTGAAACATCCATATAAACCACAATTGCACATAATGGATAAAACAAAGGTCAATATATATATAAAGTCAAGAGTGAGGTTTCATCAAATCCTAGCACTATAAATTTAGCTCATATTACTAAAGGAAGCCATACAACATATATGATCAAATGAATACATGGCTATATAAAGAAAATGAAAGAGATAAAGTTATAGAGAAAACTATGTAGAATAGATCTTCTATTCTTCCTTTGCTTTTCTTCTCCTCCAAGCTCCTTCAATTTCCTATCTCCCAAGAACAAGAAGTAATCATGGATTGGTGTCAAAGTGTTAGGTGGATTGTGTAGCATTTAGTATGGTGATGTAGGAAAATGATTTAGTGAATATTCTTAGGTAGGTAATTGGTACTTTTGCAGAAAAATAGCGAATGAATATATAGGGAAGAGAATTAGGTCAGGGGCAAAGGAGTAATTTTCTTAGAGAGAATAAATTCTGGGCAAAAAGGTGACCTTGGGGTGATCTTGGTGAGCTCGCCTCAATGAGTGACTTCTAAACCCGCGCCAATAGCGACCTTGGGGCGATCTTGGTTGGGCTCGCCTTGAGGTCGCTTTCTTGCTCTTTTTTTTTTTGGGTTGGGTGGGGGGGGGGGGGGGGGGGGGGTGGGTTTGTAAACCTGAGTGGTTAGAGATCTTGGGGCAACCTTGGCTGGACTCGCCCTGAGGTTGCCTTTGAGCTTGCTGTAGAAGTCTGATTCTGAGGCTAAAACGACCTTGAGTGGGCTCGCCTTAGGGTTGCCTTTGCCCTTTTTTGGGAAGGCTGAACCAAGATGATAACGACCTTGAGGCGAGCTCAGGTGAGCTCGCCATGGGGTTGCCTTTGTGTTATAATTGCCTTCTTGATCCTCTTTTCAACTCTGCCCAAGACATTTAAGCTTCAAAACTAACTTGACCCTGCACTACTTATTTAAAGTGTTAGAAACACGGTCTTACTTGAGAAACGAACACAAAAAGATACGAAAATAGGGCTACACAAGGTATATAAGTGAAGCAATCAATAGGATTTCTGAGATCTCAAGTGAAAGTGGTGGTCGAAAGATGGTAAAAGTCACAGCTTTTAGTGACATGAGGACAATGATTCAATGATAAAAAGTCGATAAAAAGATTTCTTTTTTTACAGGGGTTGGATGGCAACTGGGCAAGCTTCTGGTATCAGTGGTGATACTGATGGTGGACGCACGGCTAAAGATGGTGGCTATGAATGGTGGCACTCGATTGATGTTGATCATTGTTGGGGCACATTTGTAATTTTTGAAACTCGTGAGGTTATTTTACAATTTCAAATAAATATGAGGCTGAACTAAAATTTAATACACTTCTGGGTTTGTTCTGAAATTCTGATACTACTATGGATGATCTGCAAATTGTAACATTGTTGGGGTTGATTCATAATATGCTCTCTATAATCCAAATATTGTAGGGGATTTCAATGATTTGAAATCCATCGAAAAATCTGTATTAAAATCTTGAAACCACATGAGATTGTAGTATATTAAAATTATGAAATTGTATATTAACGATCTATTTTATTAGTAATATAATGAATTATCAGTTACAAAGTAATAGAATAGAAGAAAGAAAATACGGTCCCTCTAATCCAAAAAAATTTCAATATTGAGTGGCAAGATCATGTGATGATTCATGAGGAAAATGTCAAATGGGAGAAGAAATCGATGATACGTTGGTTGGTATAAAAGATTTAATGCGATGGGCACATAAAAATAGTAAATTGAAAATGGAATATAATAAAAAGGGATATCTTTAGACGGAATAAGTAGGAAGATTTGATGGGGACCAATGAGTTGAGTACGGTTTGTGATTTGTGAAGAGAGGGGCTGGGTTTTGTCATTTTGCGAACAAGAGCCACTCAAAGTGTGTGTCGGCCATGTGGGTTTGGGCATCAACTCTCAAACAAAAGTGTAAGTTTTTTTATTTTCTTCAATAAATCATCATCATCATGTCTATTGTCTACACCTCCACATGCTCAGGTACTTTCATTGCACACTCTCTTCTCTTTGTGGTCCAAATGTCCAATGCCTAGACTAATTTACTTACCAATCAACTTTCAACTAATTACAAAACATACCCACCTAATTTTAAAATCAAGATTTCAAAAAATCTCTCTAAGGTTTTACCAACAAGATCCAAAAACAATGTCATCATTCCGGTATAAGATAAATCACTCCTCTCAATCTAACAATGTGTGTTTACCGAATGAGAGTAAAAACCTCTTATAGGTTTACCAATATAAATTAAATAAAGTAAACATTCCCAAATTATAAGGTTAATTTTGGCCTCTTTTTTTTTTTTAATAACTCAATCTTTTAAAATATATACATCTTTTAAATAAAGCCTCAAATATATTTTAGGGATATTATCAAAATACCCTCTAGTTTATCCTATTTCCTATTTTTACCCCTCAAGATTTATTAATGGCCAAAATTTTCCCTCAAATTTGCCATATTCCCCATTATTCCTTACCGTTAGAAAATAGCTAAAAGGCCTTCTACCATTAAATATTCGGTTAAAGATTTTAAACAGATAAATGGTAAATGGTAAATTGATAAAAAAATAAATTAAAAATTATTTAACAAAATATTAAATAAATAAAAATTAATAAAATAATATAATTGTAATATATATATATATATAAACAAAAAAAAACTAAGGTTGGCTCTATTGTCACCCAAACAATTTCATATCACACCCATATTTACTTTTTACACCCATGTTAAGAACTTAAAATTAAGTTCTTACTTCATCTCCCTTTGGATGCCAAAACTATCCTCACATCCCATTAGCAACTTTAATTTTTCTTAGGGTGGCTCTATTGCTACCCATAAAATATCTTCCTACATCCATTTTTCTTCCTACACTCATATTAAAAAATTAAAATTATTAATTTTACTCCCTACACCCTTTAAAATGCCAAAACTAACCTTTAAGTATTTTTTTAATTTTTTTTTTAAAATTTTAAACTTGTATTTTTTTCTCATTACAGCCATTTCTCTTCATTTGCTTCCACCACAGAAAAAACATATCTTATACGTACAGCTTCTTCTTTCAAAAAAAAAAAAAAACAACAACAACGTGTAGTTTCTTTCTTCCCTTTAGCAAATATTATAGAATTTACTCTAATAAAAATTATATATATATATATATAATATTCAAATAAAACTCTACAACTAAGATTTTTTTTGGGGCAAAAATAAAATACAAAATTCAACTCTAAAACTAATTAAATTTTTTTTCGTTGTTACTTACGGAAAAATGTATCGAATTATCTAAAAAACCATGAAATCATAATGGTTTACACACTTAATCATCGTCATATAAAACAACAACACTAATAATTAAACAAACAACAATATTCAGCTTCTTTTTTCTTTTTTGTTTAAAAAAAAATTATTTTTTTAATCACCAAACAAATCAATTTTTTCATTTAATTTTTTTTTAATCCATTATCCAAGTTTTTTAGTTTACAAACCAATTAAATTAATAAGAATTTGTAGTTTAATTAAAGTAAAGTGAGTGAGTGAGTTGTGTTTAAGAACAGTATAGACTTATCAAGTTCTACAACTATTTAAAAAAAAAATGTTCTACAAGGCTACAACTGTAACAATTTTTTATTCGATCACAAACCAATAATAAAAATTAATGTAAACATGCCTGAATGCATTTGGAATCCATGAAATCAATTCTTTGTAATCCATTCCTTGACTATATATGGAAAAAAAAAATTATATTTCATGATTGATGTTGGGTTTGATTAAGTATATATTATTAGAGTTTATTTTGATTGGGTGTTTAACTTATGAGTGTGGGAAGCAAATTTAATTTTTAATTATAAAGCCATGTATTTTAAGTAATTAAATGTAAGTACGGATGGCAAAATTATCCACGGATATGGATATCTGAAAGAATCCAATCCATTTAAAATAGGGATGGATACTATTATTTTAGGGATGGAGTGGGGATGGATGTCATCCTAATATTCATTTTATTTTCGGGGATGGGGATGGATATCATCTATGGATATCCATTCCCATCCGAATCCATTAAAGATTTTAATATTTTAAATATATAAAAATATATTATGAAATTATTAAGGGGTATTATCACTAAAGTCCCTACTTTTTCATGAATTGTTACCTATTTAAACATCTTTGCCATATTAGTCACTTTAGTTCCTTGTTTTTTCAAATTATATAACTTTAGTCCATTTAACCAAAGAACTAATGGTCAACTATAACAAAATGTGTAAAAATAAAATTTTACCCTTTATTTATTTATTTATTTATTTTTTAATTTTTTCTTTTAGTCCCTCTAGTTTCAATAATAGCTAGTCAACTCCTGAAAAAAATTAAAAGGCCTCCATCAGGGATCAAACATTCAACCTTAATGTTAAAAGCCACAAGCTTTAACCAACTGAGCTACTCTAGCTCATTGTTGAAGGTTTAATGATTTAAATATGTGTGTGTGTGTATATATATAGTTATAGAGTTATATAATTTGTTTAAACTAATTTAAATTTGTTTATATAATTTAAAATCAAAGTCCGTAATTATTTTTTCTTTCTATTTTTGAATTTTTTTTTTCTCTCCAAAAAAATATATTATTTCAATTAGATAAAAAAAATAAAAAATAAATAAAAAATAAAAAAACCCAGAAAATCAAAGCCTATAAACTGAAAAGGGTAAAAAATCATATATAATAATAATATATAAAAACATAATTTAAAATAAACTCATATATAATAATAATAAACTCATATTTATATAATTTAAAATAAAATCATATATAATAATAATATATAAAAACATATTTATGAGAATGAAAAAAGAAAATAACAAAACAAAAGGAAAAAAAAAGGATTAAAAAAAGGGAAAATGGAAATTTTCAATTTATCGGATTTGATTTTCTGGTTTTTTTTTTTTTTTTTTTTTTTATCAAATTGATATAATATATTTTTTTGAAAAGAAAAAAAAATACAAAAAAAGAAAGAAAGAAAAATTTACAGGCTTTGATTTTCTAGATTTTCTGGGTTTCCTTTTGTTTTGTTATTTTCTTTTTCATTTTCATAAATATGTTTTTATATATTATTATTCAATATGAGTTTATTTTAAATTATATAAACATATTTTAATTAGTTTAAACAAATTATATAACTATATATACATTGATTTAACAATGAGTTAGAGTAGCTCAGTTGGTTAAAGTTTGTGACTTTTAACCTTAAGATAGAAGGTTCGATTCCTGATGGAGGCATTTTATTTTTTTTCAGGTGTTGACCGTTAGTTTTTAGGTCAAATGGGGGACTAAAATGATGTAATTTGAAAAAATAAGGGACTAAAGTGACTAATATGACAAAGACGTTTAAATATGTGACAATTCATGAAAAAGTAGGGATTTTTGTGATAATACCCCAATTATTAATTCTAATTATATAAGTTATTATTAATTTTTATATTTGAACTTTATTGGATGTATTTGTTTATCTTTAAATAGGATAAAATGTACTGTTATGTTAGTTATATTTTTCTCTTGTAAAGTATGCAAATTTAAAGTTTTTTCATTGGATACGGATATAAACGGAGCGGAGATGTATATCTTTATCTTAATTAGCAGATTATTCGAATCTGCACCGCTCACTTAGAAATAGGGATGGATGTAGGGATGAAGATATATATTTCAAACGGATGCGGAGATCGATATTGGGGTATTCATACCCAATCCGATCCATTGCCATCCCTAAATGTAAAGGTATTTTAGAAATAAAAAATTTCATTAAAACATGGGTGTAGGAAGATATTTTGTGGGTGATATTAGAGTCATCAAGCATTTCATTATTTTCAAAGGCTACCATTTACTTTATTGCACAAATTTTGAAATAATGACAATCTTGTTATAATAAATTGGAAACATAATAGGAAACAATAATTAATTAACAAAATAAAGAATAAAGTACATGAAGAAAGAAGAAGAGATGAATGAAATGAAGAGAAAAGATGTGAGAATTGCCTTTTATATTGAATTGAAAGCTTCCAGTTTTCAACAACCAAACCACCATTACAAACACAAGCCATATATATAGGCAATATGATGAGGGGTGTTTATTGCAATTTTTCTATACATTTTGCCACCATGAGCCACGTTTTAGACCAAATTGTATTTTGTTTCCATTTGCCACTTGAAGCACATGGTGGAAGCCATCAAATATATTTATAACACTCCCCCTTGGATTCCACCATTTGTATTTAATTTTACTAGGAAAAACCCAGTGGGATAAACAACTTAGCAAAATATATGCAATGATCTTCTGGATCAAGTGGTGTGGATGTATTCAAAACCGTCTCATTAAAACATTTCCGGTAAAACCCAGTGGGACAAAATCCGGTAGAAGGAAAAAGAGTACAGTATACATACATTCATTCAAAAATTTTGCTCCCCCTGATTGAACGCTCCCCCTGAATGAAACTTCAATATCAATCATGTAATTTGCAGAGTCGACGCATGCCAATCCCATATACCATTTTCTCAAAAGTTGATGTAGGCAATGTTTTGGTAAACAAATCTACAAGATTATCCGTAGACCGTATTTGTTTAACATCGATCTGTCGACTCTGTTGAAGTTCATAAGTATAGAAGAATTTGGGAGAAATATGTTCGGTTCTGTCTCCTTTGATATATCCACCTCTGACTTGAGCAATACAAGCCGCATTATCTTCAAATATCGGTGTCGGCATTCCTGTAGATAATGAAAATCCACATGTATTTTGAATATGAGAAATTACTGACCTTAGCCACACGCATTCTCGGTTTGCTTCATGAAGTGCAAGGATCTCAGAATGATTAGATGATGTAGCAACAATAGTTTGCTTCGTGGAGCGCCAGGAGATTGCTATGCCATTATAAGTAAAAATATACCCCATTTGTGAACGAGCTTTATGGGGATCAGATAGATACCCAGCATCAGCATAACCAAGTAAACCTGAAAAACTGTTAGATTTTGAAAAATATAACCCTAAATCTTTTGTTCCACGAATATAACGAAAAAAATGGTTGATCTCATTCCAATGTCTTCGAGTTGGTGCTGAACTGAATCTAGCAAGTAAATTTACTGAAAATGCAATATCCGGTCGAGTACATTGAGCTAGATATAATAAAGCACCAATTGCATTAAGATATGGTACTTCAAGACCAAGTATCTTTTCACCATCTTCTAGTGGTCGGAATGGATCTTTTTTAGGATCAAGGGTTCTAACAATCATAGGAGTACTTAATGAGTGAGCATTATCCATATTAAATCTTTTCAGGATCTTTTCAATATAAGCTGATTGATGGATAAGTATTCCGTCTGGTTTATGCTCAATCTCCAGACCAAGACAATATTTTATCTTTCCCAGGTCTTTTATTTCAAATTCCTTTTTCAAATATTCAGCAGTTTTCAGGAGCTCTCCAGGAGTTCCAATCAAATTCATATCATCAATGTAAACTGCTATAATAGCAAATCCAGATTCTGATTTCTTTATGAAAACACATGGGCATATGGGATTATTGATATGTCCCTCTTTAATCAAATATTCATTGAGACGGTTGTACCACATGCGCCCAGATTGTTTTAATCCATACAAGGACCTTTGTAATTTAATTGAATATAAATTGCGAGGTCTCGAGTTGTATGCTTCTGGCATTCTAAATCCTTCTGGGATTTTCATATAAATATCTAAATCGAGTGAGCCATACAGATAGGCAGTTACTACGTCCATAAGACGCATTTCAAGTCTTTCTGAGACTGCCAAACTTATCAGAAAACGAAACGTAATTGTATCCATCACTAGTGAATACATCTCATTAAAATCAATACCAGGTCTCTGCGAGAAACCCTGTGCTATGAGTCGTGCCTTATATCGCACCACCTTGTTTTTCTCATTACGTTTCCGTATAAAAACCCATTTGTATCCAACAGGTTTGACGTCTTCAGGCGTCTGGACTATTGGTCCAAATACTTTACGTTTGGTTAATGAAGCCAATTCTACTTGAATTGCTTCTTTCCATTTAGGCCAGTCAAACCTTTGTCTACAATCATTAAGGTTATGAGGCTCATAATCATCATTTAAAATTTCAGTAGCCACTGTATACGAAAAAATATCATAAATGATTATTTCTTCACGATTCCACATTTCTCCTGTATAATTTATAGAAATTTCCTCATTTCTATGTTCTTGTATCTCTTCAGAGATTCCTTCCCCTGCATGGGTTTCTTGTGTCCTTTCAGGGACATCTAACTCTTGTGGAGTTGATTCAGAGAAAGTGGATTTATTTATCATTTCAGGAACATGATCCTGATATTTTGTTTTCTTCCTTCGGGGAACAGTATCTTTTGAACCAAGTGGCCTACCACGCTTCTGGCGTACAGTAGATGATTCTTTTGCTACTATTTGTTTATATCGTTCTTCTGGAACAATCACCCGTGCTGGTACATTAACAGCTGAGATGTGTGATTTTGTTACCTTAGTAGCATCTGTAAATCCATCTGGTAACTGATTTGCTATTGTTTTAAGATGAACTATCTTGCGTACTTCATTATCACATTGAGATTTGTATGGGTCAAGATGAGTTAGACCAGGAACTTTCCAAGAAAATTCACGCTTCTCTTCAGGAGAAGTTTTTCCTTTCCCTAATGATGGGAAATTTTCCTCATCGAAATGACAATCAGCAAATCGTGGAATAAAAAGATCACCAGTTAAAGGTT
Source organism: Acer campestre (assembly GCA_954870605.1). NCBI lineage: Eukaryota > Viridiplantae > Streptophyta > Magnoliopsida > Sapindales > Sapindaceae > Acer > Acer campestre. Next base: position 12,950,713 of record OX940806.1, on the reverse strand, counting down.
CCAGATATCTAATAATTGATGGTGAATCTAGACCAACATATATTCCCAAACGCCGTTGGGGTCCCATTTTAGTTCTATGTGTAGGTGCAATTGGGACATATACTGCACAGCCAAAAGTACGCAGATGGGAAATATCTGGTTGATGGCCAAATACAAGTTGCACAGGAGAATATTGATGATAAGCAGTGGGACAAAGACGAATTAATGCAGCAGCATGTAAAATAGCATGTCCCCAAACAGAAATCGGTAATTGTGTTCGTAATAATAAAGTTCTTGCAATTACCTGGAGACGCTTGATAAATGATTCTGCTAATCCATTATGAGTATGAACATATGGAACTGGATGCTCAACATCAATCCCAATTGATTTGCAATATTCATCAAATGTTTTGGAGGTAAATTCACCAGCATTATCAAGGCGGATTGATTTGATCAGATGATCGGGAAAATGTGCCCGAAGCCTGATGATCTGTGCGAGTAATCTTGCAAAAGCAACATTACGTGTTGATAATAAGCAAACGTGTGACCATCTGCTGGATGCGTCAACTAGGACCATAAAATAGCGGAACGGTCCACTTAGTGGATGAATAGGTCCACATATGTCCCCTTGAATCCTTTGTAGGAATGATGGGGATTCAAAGCCAACTTTAGAATGGGATGATTTTATTACCAATTTTCCTTGTGAACATGCAGTACATAAATTTTCATGGGATAAAATGATCCTTTGGTTCTTTAATGGATGCCCATGAGAATTTTCAATGATTCTACGCATCATTGTAGATCCTGGGTGATCAAAACGGTCATGCCAAATCATAAATATTTTTGGATCTGGGAACTTCTGGTTCATAACTGCATAAATTTCTACACCTCTTACAAGAGTGTAATATAATCCAGATGATAAACCACACAGCTTTTCCATAATAAGCTTCTGGCCTGAATTATGAGAAGTAATGCACAGATATTCAATATTCTCATCACTTATAGTTTCTATGTGATATCCATTACCTCGTATATCTTTGAAACTAAGTAGATTTCTTATGGATATACTAGAATATAAAGCATCACTGATACATATTTTAGTATCGTTTGGTAACAATATCATGGCTCTACCGAAGCCTTCTATCAGATCTGCTGGACCCGATATTGTATTAACATTTGCTTTGAGTAAGGTCAAATTCAGAAAGTATTTCTTATTCCGCAGAATTGTATGCGTCGTTGTTCAACATCAATCAATTTATCATTTAGAGACATATCTATTCACAAAACAAAAACAAAAATAAATAAAGTGCACATCAAACAAAGTGATTGAAAGTATAAACATATATATGAAAATATTCATTTCATAAAACAAAATCATGAATCATATTGATTTTTCGAACTTCTGGTTCGACTATGAACTGCAAGTTCATAAAATTCAGAAAACTTCAGGTTCTAAATAGAAATTATAAATTGACTTTCTAAATGAAAGAATTGTAACTTGATCCAATTCAGAATTTCTGGATCTAATAAACTTTGACATAAAAGTTTTAATATCACAATTTAAATTGAATTCAGAGTTTCAAGTCTGATTAGAACTTCGTGTTCAAAACTTAAGAACTTCAAGTTCAGATTCAATTACTTCGTATTCAAAATTAGAACTTCATGTTCTATATAGAATTTGAATTTTGGAACTTCAGGTCCCAAGTATAACATTCATGTACATATTAATGAATCCAGAACTCCATATTTTTACTGAAATTTAAAATTTAGAACTTCAGATTCTAATTGGTTTGTAAAACCGCGCCAACATAAATATTATAATGATAAATCCAGAAAACTTAGATTCTGGTTAGTCTGGTTAGTCGGTTTAGCCGATCTTGGTTTAAATTCCAGAAACTTAACGGTTGACCTAGATAGGCTCAACACATAATTTATACAAATCCAGAAACTTCAGGTTCTGGTTAGTTGGCATACTCAGATACATAAATTGTATAAAATTAAATTGTATAAAATTAAATAGATGCGTAAAATTAAAACAATAGATAATATAACAGAAATAAGATGAAGAAGAATAATGAGATAAAATGAAGAGGGGATAAAATTTACTATTTTTATTAATGATGTCGGATTACATCCTGACCACACAATTTCAGCTGTGTAGTGATTTTGAATAAAACAGTATTATACTTAGAGACTGATCTAAAGTCTTGAAAACGTAAATGCTGCCACTGATACATAGCATTTGGTAATGCAACTTCTGGTTGGTAGTCAAATCGGTCTTTTTAGTTCTTGCCATAAAACTTCTGGTTTTGTGACCGTTAGGTATTGGGCTTTCAGATCGTACTTGTCCCCAGACACTTCCAGTGCAGCAAATTTCAAATTTACAAGCTTTGACATTATTATAACTTCTGGTTATCCGAAAATCACAATCGGAGTCAGAACTTCTGGTCTGACAAAAATCCGAGGAATTTATACCTTCAGATATATAAACGAATATTTGTAAATAAATAAATCCAGAAGCTTCAGGTTCTGGTAATGATAAATAAATTCATAAACTTTAGGTTCTTGATGGGTAACCAAATTGTTTAAATAAAAATTGCGTAAAGTAAAATGCATAATAATAAATGCGAAAAAAGTAAATCCAGAACTGCAGGTTCTAGTAGGTTGGCATAGCCAATCTCATAAAAGCATATAAATAAATAATGCGGGAAAGTAAATCGCTTAAAAGTAAATAAAATGCAGTAAAATAAATTGCATAAAAGTAAAGTGCGAGAAAGTAAATTCAGAACTGCGGGTTCTAGTATTAATAAATAAAAATCTGGAAGTTTCAAGCTTCAGCAATTAATAAATTCAGAACTTCAGGTTCTAGTAATAAATCTAGGAACTTCAGGTCCCAGTAGTAATAAATTCAAAACTTTAGGTTCTGGGAATAACAGCATTCGTGCTGATAACGTATTATAATAAATTGGAAACATAATAGGAAACAATAATTAATTAACAAAATAAAGAATAAAGTACAAGAAGAAAGAAGAAGAGATGAACGAGATGAAGAGAAAAGATGTGAGAATTGCCTTTTATATTGAATTGAAAGCTTCCAGTTTTCAACAACCAAACCACCTTTACAAACACAAGCCATATATATAGGCAATATGATGAGGGGTGTTTATTGCAATTTTTCTATACATATTGCCACCATGAGCCACGTTTTAGACCAAATTGTATTTTGTTGCCACTTGCCACTTGAAGCACATGGTGGAAGCCACCAAATATATTTATAACAAATCTTATTTTGTCATCTCAATTTTTTATTATTTATTTTTTTGGGCAGAATATGCCCTAGTCATATAATCATATAAGAATAAAAGGGTTAAAAAGAGGTTATATAATATATATATATATATATAGCCATGTACAACCAACCACAAGGAATTTGTCAACAATTACTTGAGCTAAGCCAGAAAAGTAGAAAAAAAAAATACATCGGTTAGTCTGTGTTGATGGGTTGTTGCATTCAAATCCAGTCCGACTCACAGAGATCACGGGGAGATTTACCATCATCATCCCTCAAGTCTAGGTCTGCATTTTACTTCACCAGAAATTTAACAAGGGCTTCCCTCTCACACACAACAGCATAATGCAATGGAGTTTGGCCTTCGTTTTATAGCCTACTCTCTCTCTCTCTCTCTCTCTCTCTCTCAACCGTCCAAAACCATCAAACCAAACAATTTTAAACCTATCAGTATGTGTTCGATGAAATGCTCCAAAGATCTTATTATTTCTGAGCAAAACAAACAATTTGTGAAGAACCCTAAAAAGCTAAAAGGTAACACCTGACATCTCTCGTACTCACCTAGCCGCTCAAGTCTCACCTTACCAATTGTTTAAACTGAGTATGAAATTGAGATCTTGAACCCAGACGGCTCTATTGTTTTAGGCATAGACATTAACTAGGAAACTGTTATGTAATTTTAAATAATTGTATATAAGGTTAATTTAGTAACAAAAAAATTCATTATAATATGCAAAGACATGCCATTATAAATAATTAGTGTTTATAGTTTACTTCCTTTTCTTTCTTCTTTTACTAATAATCAAGAATCAAGTTAATCACCATCTTTAAATCAACTATCCAAATTCTATACAAAAATACTTTTATAAAAGGGTTAGGTTAAACCAACTTAAATTTGTAACTTAATTTCTTTATTTTATTTTATTTATTTTGTAAAAATTGCCAAAACTAACCACATATACATTATGAAAATTTTGTTTTTAATCATTTACAAAATTTACTTGTTAATAACTACATTATAAAATTTTATTTCATTCCATAACCAAAATTATGAAAATAACCCTACAACTTTTTTTTTTTTTTTTTTTTTAAATAAACATTAAAATACTTAAACTTATCTCCAAAAACCTTGTGTTTAATTTTTTTTACAAGAAAATTACTGAAACATCCTCTATGTTTCAGTAATTTCATGTTTAAAGTCTTACTTCTTTTTCTTCTTATTCTCTAGATTGAACGGTAGCGTCGGAAAGCTCCTCCCCGATGCGGCATCACCGACGAAGGCGTTGTCAGTGGGAGATGAGAGGGAGAGGGAGAGAGAGAGAGAGGTATTTTTATATAGGATTTGGATCCCTTCCTCACCTCATTTTGTCCTCAGCTAAATCAATAATCTTAATTAATTCTATTTTTGCTAGAGTAAAAACATAAAAATTAATATAAATAATTCAGACCATTGATTTATTGTATTAGACACATGTCAATAGATTATGGAAGTGAGGACAAGGTAAGGAAAATTAAGGTAAGGAGAGGATCTAGATTCTTTTATATATGGGGTATTTTGGTTATTGCTCAAAAATGTTGTTATAAACAATTAAATTTCCGTATGTGGTTAAAAACAAATCCCTAATGTTTCTAAGGGCTAGTTTTGATTTTGATTTTTCTAATTTTTTTGACTTCAACATCCAACCACACCTATATGCTTTTAGTCCAATGGTTGAGACAATTGTTAAGTCGCAACATTAAGTTGGTTTAGCCCGACTCTTTATAAAAATATACTTGATATAAAAAAAATTAAGGGTGACGTTACTGCCGCCCAAAATAGTTATTCGTATACCCATTTACTCCTCACACCCACTAAAAAAAATAATTTAAATTTAATAAATTACTCTTTATGATCAATTTAATAAATGTATGTCAAGATTAGTCTTAAGTATTAATAACCATTTTAATTAAATCATTTCTCTTCAAACCTACACAAAATCAAATTGAGGAAATAAGGGTATATAGCACTTTTTCAAAATGGATTTGTGTAACTACAACCACTTTAATAACTCATAATTTAATAGCACCAAAAAAGAAATTTGGACAAAAATACCCCCTAGCTTCTTTTCTTTTCTCTTATGTGTCCTTCATCTTCTTTCATATTCTTTTTTCCCAAACCTCCATTGATGGCGCTTCAATGGAGGTGCCACCACCAACCGGCGAGTTGATCGACAAAACCACCGGTAAAACGTTCGTCGTGCATCACCGGTTGTAACGGAAGTATCCATTTTCAGTTTCGAGTTATATGGAGAGAGAAACGAAGCCAAACTTGAATCGTCTCCGAACCTTCATTGTCAGATCTGTGACGATTCGTCGCGAATCCGACGAAACCGATGGCGCCAATGAACTTGACGTCGTCCAATCTTCCAGATCTGACTATCTCTAGAGTCAACCGACGCCGTCGTCGGCACTGTCACCATTGATGGAGGTCGAACAGAATAAGTCTCGAACAAACTTGAATTAAGTCTCGAAACGCATCAATAAGTCTCGAAAACTCATGAATAAGTCTCGAACAAACTTAAAATAAGTCTCGAATTTAACCTAATAAGTCTCGAAATTGCAAATAAGTCTCAAAATTGCAAATAAGTCTCGAATTTTTGAGAAAAAAAAATACAAAGGAAAAGAGTAAGTGGGGGTATTTTGGTCTCATCACCCATTTTGGTGCTATTAAAACAAGACTTATTAATGTGGTGCTATTTGCACAAGCCCTCTCCCAAAAAGTGCTATTTAATTTTTGAACCCAAATCAAATTTGGGTCGGGTGAAGAACCTTAAATCAAATACGCGCGGTTGACATTTTTTTTCTCTCTATTCATTACATTTGTAAACTAAATAAAATTTGCAACTACTATTTACATATGATGAGAAGATTCAAAGATAAAGAGGGGAAAAAAAAACATAACCTTTTATATTAAATACACACTGGATAAAGCTATATCGGGCACAAAAACTCTACTGTTGAATCTAGTGAAGAAGTTGCAAAAAATACAAAAATGACAAAGCCTCATGTTAATTAATTACATTAATATGAATCTTCTTTTGTTTTGTTTTGTTTTTTTTTTTTTTTCAAATATTACAATAATATTGGGTGTTTCAAAGAGACGGAAAGACTCGAACCCACAACTTCATAGTGTGGGTGTGATGGACATACCATACGGCCAACATCATATTTTCTAAGAATCTTCTTTTGTTTTAAGGCCAACTTTTGGTTCCTTTCTATATAATTTCAATTTAGGGTTCTTCACTCTATTATTTGATTTTGTATGTGTTTGAAAACAATTTATTTAAAATGGTTTTTAATATTTAGAGTTAAATCTAGACATTTTAGAGTTTGTAAATAGTAAATTGTTAAATTTCAATTTTTTTTTTTTTATGATTGATGTGGGGAAAAATGGGTGTGCAGATAACTATTTTAGGTGATATAATAAAGCCACCCAAAACTTAATTATGTTCTTTTAAAGTATTTATTAATTTAATTTAATACATGTACTTTTCAAACGTAAAAGATATTTAATTAATGGATTTAAATAAATTAACATTTTTAATTGTTTTAACATTGACAAGGGTTTTGGGTAAATGACTTTCAGGTCAACGGCTTGAATCCTATTAATAGTAAAAAACTTTTTTAAAAAATACTTAATTTACATAGATGGATAGATATAAAAATAAATAAATAAATAAAAACATTGACAAGTCACTCTCTCGAATCCACCCATAGTTAATAATAAAAAATAAAAATAAAAATAAAAAGAAACATGTCCTTTAATATTGGTATTGAGCCATATAATCAAGGTTGAAATTGACAGCATATTTATATGAGTTGGTTGTTGTGATTTTGGTTGTCATTTGGACATGCAAATCTCTCCAACGCAATAAGATCAAAGATACGATTCCCATTTTTCCAATTACAAACTTGACAGACCTTTCCTTATTCGTCGTTTTGTGTTCATTATTACAATTTTCATATTTTTTTATTTTATTTTCCTTTCTTCAAAGTCCCCTTCTTTGACTCTGTATAGTTATTTCCATCCAATACCTTTAGTATCTATTCAAGGTCAACCATTGTTACAGACTTACATATAATGGTCATGTCAAATATCTTTAAAACCTAATAAGTGATCATATAATTCATAAATCCATTATTCAAAGGAAAATATCGTTGGTCAAAAGCCCAAACAGTTCCCATCAAACATTTTCCAACTTCAAAATTTGTAGTAAGCTCAAAGAATGCACACTACACTCTAAAACCAGAAAAATCAAATATATGATGATATATACCATTCTTTAAATGGTAGAATTTTGGGTCGCTTTTCCACTTACCCAAAAGTTTAAACTTTTAATATTATCAAAAAAAAAAAAAAAAAAAAAAAAAAAAGAAGAAGGCATGACTTGATAATTATTCTATACTATTATTAGGTCTTGGAGTCAGACCTTCTAATAATTTTTTTTATTATATATATATATATATATATAAAGAGCATCATCAATCATCAATGAAGACAATAGCCAAAATAGTATTTGATGTAATGTAAGTTTGTGGGAAAAAAAAAGGGAATACATATATGTATATATGTATATATATATAGGTCCAAGTCCAGTTTTGAACAAGAGGATGAAGAAATGGTTGGCTTCATTGATTCCACCAGCTGGAAGCATCACCTCAGATTTTCAGACCTCTTAACACTTTACGTTTTTTTTTAATTTCTTTCTGTTTTCTGGAAAATCAGTATCACTATCAATTTATCATTGCCATTGTTATAGAAATCTAACCAAGTTTGTCCTATGAAAAGAAAAGTTATTATTTCTTCTGAATTGTAAAGTTATTAATTTGATTTAGAAAACCTAGAATACAACAGAGTTTTACGTTTTACACCTTCTCTGTACGTAGAAAACTTTAAAACGCAAAACTATTTTTGATAAATAGTTTTTATCTCTGAGCAATCAATTGTAAACATGGTTTGGCAAATGAATATTAACCTAATTAGTTCAATTTTCTAAGCAATTAAATTTGATTCTTTTATTATATGATGATTTTAACAAATGAATATTCAATTGAATTGAATTTATATGTGAAAACATTAATTAAATGAAAATTTTAGCAGTTTTACATACATCTTATAATAGCTTTGAAAACAGCATAAACTCTCCATAATTCTTCCAATTATATATATATATATACACAAAAATGATTAATAAATATAGGGCTATTTGTTGTTATTTAAAAATAATAATAATAATAATAATAACATTTATTTAGGGAATAGTATTTGGTATTGGTTCCCCGGCCAGCTGCAGCATCCGAAAGATATATGCACTTTATTAAAAGAAAAAAAGATTGACCGAATCAAGAATAGTCAATCAATTTTGGTATCACAACCTCAAAATTAGCATTTGCACTTGTTGTATCCTTATAAATATTTTGAAAGCGAACCCACAAAATAAAAATGGAAACAAGTAGAAGCTGAAAAAAGAAAAACATCCCTTCACATGATTTTTGATCGACTTAGAAGTTAGAATATGTTCGTTAATGATATTAATTACTTGGTAGATTCCTTATAAAAACAAAATCAATTTAATTAATTAAATACAATAATAGTGATAAGAAGAATAAGGACATTTTCAATAGCTATGGTTCACAAATCACAAGAGGGCTAGCCTTGAGCTGAGGCCATCCTGTGATGATTAGGTATATACCAATTTATTTAGGTCTTGTGACTTGTGATAACATTATTTTGAATGAGATTAGAATAAAGAGGAAGAATAAGATCAGTTGATTAAAAAAAATTATAAAAGGAATAAGACTATATATAGTTTAAATTATCATGTATTTGACCAACCGACTTAATTTAGAAGAGTCAAATTCAAAATAGTTGTAACTTCAAAATAGTCTTAATTTACTTTCAATTTTTTTATTTTTTTATTTTTTTTAAAAAAAGTTGTGATGAAGTTAAAATATAAAAATACAAAACAAAATCTTTTTAAAATTTGGGCTTGGGGTCAAGGCCTCTGCTCTTTCCATAAAGATTTTGCTCTTGCATATGATCATATTAAATATGGTTGTTCATTTAAAAAAAAAAATAAATTAAAAAAATCAGATAAAAATTTATTAAAATTGATGGATTTCATCGAGGTCATTTCCTTATGTTAAAAAGAGAACCTCTTTCTTTTTCTCTCTATATATATTAAAGCAGTTTCTAGGCACATGATCAGTTAAAAATATTTATTACTAATCTGATGGATGGTTCTCGGAGGGGCTGGAACTCGGTCAGCTTGGAGAATCACTTAATTCCAATTGATAGGGACATTGTTCGGACAATTCCAATCAGCTGCCAGGGAGGAAAGGATTTCCTCCGATGACACTTCGATAAAAAAGGGGAATATACAGTTAGCTGTGGGTACGAATGTGCTCTCCAGGACAGTATGCAGAATGATCTTGCCTCTTCTTCCAGTGGCAGCAGGTGGTGGCCTCAAGTTTGGAAGCTCCATATTCCGCCAAAAATAAAAATTCTCATTTGGAGAAGTTATCTGAATGCCTTGCCCTCGCTGGAGAACCTATGGAAGAGGAAAGTTGTGTCTGATCCTTGCTGCAGTAGATGTCACCAGAAAAATGAATCAGTGATTCATGCCCTGTTCCAATGCAAGACTGTTAAGAAAATCTGGATGAACACACGCTTTGGTAAGCACATTTTTTCCAGAACCTTTGATTCGGTGCAAGAGGTTTTTCTTTATTTTGTGTCCAGATTGGAGCCGTCATCTTTTGATCTTTTTTGTGTTGTGGTGTGGGCTGTGTGGACTGATAGAAACAATGTGGTGAGTGGTGGTAGTGCTAGTGATCCAGCGGTTGTGGCTAGTAGGGCAGGGTCAATGTTGGATGAGTTCACCAATTCTAAGCAAGTCTTGACGGTCTCCCCTCCATCCCCCTCCAGAAATCCTAATGCTGATTGGAGAGCCCCTCCACCTGGCCAGCTGAAGCTTAACTCGGCTGTTCGTTTCCGAAACAAGTCTGACAAAATTGGGTTAGGTTCTGCAATTCAGGATCACAAAGGTAAAGTGATCGCCACGTCAACGACCACTTTAAATGGGAATTTCTCGTCAAAGGTTGGCCATCTATTGGCGGTGTGCGATGGCTTAAAGCTTGCTTTCCATTTCAACCTCCCTGTCTCTATCCTTGAAGCTTCCTCAGCTGCTGCTGTGTCATTACTTAGTAGCACAGCCCCTTATGGTGGGGATGCTTATTTCATTTTAAATGATATTAGGGCCTATTGTTCGGCTGTTAGATGTTGTAAATGCCTTGCCTCCTCTAGAAAGGGGAACTCCCTGGCATGTAATCTAGTGTCGTTAGCCCTCTCCTCGAGTCAGGAGTGTATGTGGCTGAATCCCAGCCAGTTATTGTAGTTTCTCTGTTGTGTTTGTTTCCTAAGTTATCAAAAAAAAAAATAATAATAATAATAAGAATTTATTTTATTTTTTATTTTTTTGCTTTTTCCAAACTTTTTAGAGGAACGAATTCAGTAATTTATTTTTAATTATTTTCATGTCTTAGTAGTAAAATTTGTGTATTCAACAAAATCCATTATTATAAGTATTGCCTGAAGTGATCGTGAGATAGGATTGAAAAGGAGGAGATTAGTGTTGTAGTGGAGGCCAATCCATTAATTACATAATTTGCTGGGCTTGAGCCAATTAATGGATTACTGTATTTAAGTATATTCATTAATCTATTAATTTACCTAATTTGAATCTATGTTGTCTAAAATAAAGGATTTGAATCATCTGAGATGCGTTTGATACGAGGACGGGACAGGACATGATAGTTGTTCCGTATTGTGTTTGGAATGTCTATGACTAAACTATTAATTGTACTATTATGCATTTGTTATAACTAGGACATAACGAGACAAGAGGATCAAATAACCAGAGTGCCCCTCTTATATATATTCCAGAATAATTTACTTTCAACTTGAACTCAAAGAATTCATGCAATAATATATATATATATAATATTATAATATATATTATTATATATTAATATTATATATTATTATATATAATAATAATAAATAATAATATATTATTAATATATATATATATATATAAATACATATCCTATATATGATATAATATAATATATTATATACTATAACATAATATATTATATATAAAATATAATATATATATATATATAATATTATGATATATATTATATATATGATATTGGAATATATATTAGTATATATGTATTAATATTTAATATATATTACATAAATTATTTAATATATATTTTTTCTATTATTATATATATTAATACAATATATATTATATTATATATTATAATAATATATATAATAGTATATATTATTATTAAACATGTTTGTAATTTCTTGAAAATTTAAAGGACAAAGTAGTCTTTTTGTACTTGTCCCATGTCATGGGACAACCTTGTCCTAGGGTCATGGGTGTGACAAAAATTTGTGTTTTTTTGTCCCACCTTGTCCCATCCAGTCCCATGTTAAAGACGCACCAAACGGAGGATAAGAGGAAATTGTTCCACGTTGTTCCGTTCCGTCCCGCGTACCAAATGCACCTCTGCTGATCTTTTTACTTATCTTTTAAAGCACGTGATTGGTTGTGGAAACCAATCATATCTTAACCACATATTTATTGCAATGCTTATGTGTCATGAGATTATGTGAAATCAGGAAAAAGATCACATCAACAGATGATTCAAATTCCTAAAATAATATCAACATTTGACACAATATGAGGGGAATGATATGCTCATCATTTTTTATTTTTTTTTCGAAAAGAAGAACTATAACTTCATTTCATTCATCTAATTTTTTTTTTGTTTGGTGACACATAATGAACAAACCCAAAGATCAAAAGGACATAAAACCGAAGCGATAAAAAAAAAAAAGGATAGAGAACCCAAATTGCAGTAACAATCAAGTAACATAGATGGTGAGTTTGAGTCGTATTTTCCTCCCGAACTCCAATTAATTGTAATCATATCATTTTGAACATATGTACGTATATGATCATTGTTGCTTACCTTTGGAGATACAACATGATTGGGGTGCATTTTTCAATTATGTAACTTTTATCATTACTCTTGAGTAAAAATATATTCCATTGAAGATGTTGGTAATGCAGTAAAACATGAAAATGAAATCACATGCAAAAGAAAGTAAAGATAGATGAGTTGAAATTAAAATCCAGATTTTGGTGAAAAAGGGTGATAGAGTAGAGGGTGTTTTGTCAAGATGGGAACAAAACATGTAATTTATTTATTTTTTTTATTTTTTTGACGGAAGTCGGAAGTTGAGGGTGGTCTTCCTCACAAGTTTAGTTATAGTTTTTGGTCATCAAAAAATGCATGTGGTTTCACTGACTCACCAAAGACCATCTTTTCATAATTTTTCCATGTGCCCTGATAAAGCCTGATTGTTGAGTTGATTTCTGATTTGCTGTTGATGTACTTTAAATTGTTACCTCACAATATGTCCCTTTTTTTTTTTTAGTATTTTCTGATTGTACTCCTTTTACTTTGCTTTAATTACCACCCATTTTGATTTATATAAAAATAATTCCCACGTCAGTCACTCGAATCCTACCAATAATAAAAAACTTAAAAAAAATACATGATCTAGACAAGTGGATATATAGATACCGAAAAATAAATAAATAAATAAATAATAGTGGTGTCAAAATGTGCCGGGCCTGGAGGGCTCGGCACGGCCGGCCCGCCCAGACTGGCGAGCCGTGCCAGGCACGGCCTGCTTGGATAGCGGGCCAGGCCAGGCACGGCCCACGGAATGGCCCGGGTCGGGCCAAGGTGTTACGGCCTGGCGGGCCGGCCAGGAACGGGCCAACAGGCCGGCGGGCCAAGCCCACCAGGCCGAACCTTTTTCTTTTTTTTTTTTTTTCTTTTTTTTTTACCGTTTAAAAGTATTTTTTATTAATTTTTTTAAAATTTTGACCGTTGCTGACGTCAGCAAACGGTCACATTTTTAAAAAATCTGCAATATTTCATTTTGGACCCCTCATCTCTTCTATTTTATATTTTTACCCACATTTCAAATTTTTCTATAAATACCCCCACCCATTCCTATTTCCCCACTTTCTCTCATTCTCTCATTCTCTCATTCTCTCCATAACTCCATTCTCCAACTCTCCAACTCTCCATTATTCTCTCTAAATTCTAATCTCTATTTTCTAATAATTTCATTATTACAATCTTACTATCTCTCACTCTCTCTCTCTATTCTCTACACTAATAATCTACCATTATAAATTTATAATATTATATTACTAATATTATTCTCTAATCACTCCACCAAAGCTTGAAGGTATGTTTTTCCTTTAAATGTTATTAATTAATTTTATTCTTTAGTTTTTAAATTTTATATTTATACTTAATATATTTATGCTTAGTTATTAATTTTGATATTTATTCTTATGTTTTATACTTTTATATGTATTTGATATTAATGGGGTTTTTATGGTTAGTAACTTGGTATATTTATGAGTTAATATTTGTATGCTTTGTTATAAATTCTAATATTAAATCTTAGAATCTTTGATTTAAGTTAATTTATCATTTTATGAATTTATGTCTAGTAATTAATTTTAATATTTGTATATTTTAATTATTTTTTTAGTTAGTAGATTGATGATTTTATGTTTAGTAATTGATTTTAATGTTTATGCCTTTATGGTTAGTAAATTTATGATGTTATGTTTATTAATTAATTTGAATATTTTTAATTTTTTATGCTTAGTAATTTAGTATAATTATGATTAAATGCTTAGTAATTAATTTGAATATTTGTATGCTTATTATATTTATGTTTAAATGCTTAGTAATTAATTTCAATGTTTGTATGCTTATTATATTTATGATTTTATATTTTTATGCTTAGTAATTAATTTTAATGTTTATGGTAGTAAATTGATGATTTTAATATTTATGTTTAAATGCTTAGTATATTTATGTTTAAATGCTTAGTAATTAATTTTAATGTTTATGGTAGTAAATTGATGATTAGTATATTTATGTTTAAATGCTTAGACTTAGTAATTAATTTTAATGTTTATGGTAGTAAATTGATGATTTTAATATTTATGTTTAAATGCTTAGTAATTAATTTTAATGTTTATGGTAGTAAATTGATGATTTTAATATTTATGTTTAAATGCTTAGTATATTTATGTTTAAATGCTTAGTAATAATTTTAATGTTTATGGTAGTAAATTGATGATTAGTATATTTATGTTTAAATGCTTAGACTTAGTAATTAATTTTAATGTTTATGGTAGTAAATTGATGATTTTAATATTTATGTTTAAATGTTTAGTAATTAATTTTAATGTTTATGGTAGTAAATTGATGATTTTAATATTTATGTTTAAATGCTTAGTATATTTATGTTTAAATGCTTAGACTTAGTAATTAATTTTAATATTTGTATCATTGTATGCTTAGTAATTAAGTATATTTATGATTTTATGATCTTATGCTTAGTTTAATAGTTTTTAATGACTAATGAGTTAATATTTGTGTTGTAGGAAATGGAATATCATCCTCAATTTGTGGACGGTCTTAATATGGATGACGATTTTTTTGACCTTTCCGGGCCGGCGGGTACGACACCGGGACCTTCTGCTTCTGGCGCAACACCGACGTCATCACGTGTCCCCAGAGGGCCCAGACCTAAAAGGCACACATCAGATGTATGGCAGTGTTTTGATGTAGTACAGAAGACTATGCCAGACGGTAAAGTCATGGACAGAGCTCAATGTAAGTTTTGTCCTAAGCACTATGTCACTTCTGCGGGAGGGACTGGTCATTTACGAAGGCATATGGAGAAATGCATGCCTGCACACGGACAGGTAGACACTACAACCCAGACACAATTACAACGGCACCCAGACGGGTCCGTTTCAACATGGCGTTACGACCCCATAGTTGCTAGAGAGTGCATGGCACGTTACATTGCATGCACTGATCAACCGATTAGTTTCGGTGATAATGCTTTTTACGAAGAATTTATTCAAACTGCATACAACCCCCAATTTAAACCTGTTTCTAGAAACACTGTTAGGAACGATTTGATAAAATGTTTTCAAACCCAACGAGATAAGTTGAAGGCTGAATTACATCAGCTATCTGTCTCTATTGCATTAACTTCCGATATTTGGAACGCATGTTCCAAACAGGACTATTTAACTGTCACGGGACATTATTTAGACTCTGATTGGAATTTACAAAAAAAAGTTCTTGGTTTTCGTCCTATGGAGTATGCACATACCGCATTAAATATTTTTAATGTCATTACATCCGTTTTAGAAACTTATGAAATAACCGATCGCATCATTTCTATCACATTAGATAATGCATCTGCAAATACTAGCTCTATTGCATTGTTTTTTGAAAAAGATATCCCGCAACATGGGGGTTATTTTTTCCATCAACGGTGTGCATGTCATATCATAAATTACAGTCTGGTATGAAGTTAGTAAGCGATCATATAGATCGCATTAGAGATGCCCTTGCTTGGATCTCCAGTTCTACTCCAAGATTGAATGAATTTGGTAGATACTGTAAAACCTTCAGTCTACGACCCCGAAGATTCCTAACAGATATGCCGGTAAGGTGGAACTCTACTTACTTAATGCTTTTAAATGCTTTAGAATATGAGACACCTGTTACTGGTTTTTATAACTTGAAAATGTCTCAAGTTGGCAGTCCATTACTCACCTCAGATGATTGGCATGTAGCAAAGGTATTTGTTGAATTTTTAAAGGTTTTTTATGATTCCACTGTAATTCTTTCTGGGGTCTATTACCCCACATCTTCCCTGGCAATCCATCATGTTGTGGAAATGTCTGAATTATTAAACAATTATAGGGAAGATGACATCTTAGGCCCTGCAGTTGTTGCCATGGAAAAAAAGTTTACAAAATATTGGTCTACAATTCCTTTACTTTATGCTTTAGGTGTTATAATAGATCCTAGGGTTAAGTTATCTGGTCTTGAAACATTGCTAGATTATCTTGGTAATATTTTGAGCATAGATTATTCTACACAGATTACTGACATTCGAACCAAGTTGTTCGAAGTTTTTAGTTCTTATGAGCACAGGTATGGGGACGTTGCGCAGCAACCATTAGAAGTACCAGACACACGCCCGAATCAGACAAGTTGGAACCTTCTAAAACGTCGAAAAAAAGTAGGCGCATCAAGTTCATCTTCAGGAGCTAGTGCAACCTCCGGTGCCGAACTGAAAAGCTACCTTGACGCTCAATACGACGACAGGGCGGAAAGGTTTGACAGAGACAAAGAGAAGGGATTTGATCTGTTGGTATGGTGGAAGACCTACAGCTATAAATATCCGGTCCTGTCACACCTAGCACGTGACATACTGGTTATCCCTGTTTCCACTGTTTCCTCAGAACAGGTTTTCAGCACGACTGGAAGAATTGTTGAAGAAAGAAGAAGTTCGATGACTCCAGAGATGGTGGAGGTATTGGCATGCGTTCGGGATTGGGAGCATGCTCGAAAGAGGTTGCAAAATGAAATGGTAGACGAAGAATTTGTTCAAAATTTCAGTAATTTATATGTCGAAGAAAGTTCCGGCAGTAACCAAATTTAGGACTTTTAGGTTATACATGTACATTAACTTGTAATACGATTGCACTCTTTTTCCCTTACCAAGTTTTTATCCCACTGGGTTTTTCTTGGTAAGGTTTTTAATGAGGCAATCATGAATCATGTAAATATGTAATACTGAGACTCTGAAATAAATAAATAATTTTTCATTTCATATTTTCAGAATTTCATCTATTTTTATTTTGTTTAAGCTTTTAGCTTGATTTCATCTAAAATAATAAGTCTTTCTATTTTCTACAATTTTTTAACCGATTAAAGTATTAAACTAATAAATAAGTTAGACAAATTACAATTACAAATATTTAAACAATATTATAAATTTATAATGTAATAAAGAAACAAACTAACAAATAAAATAACAAATTAACAATTGATGAATTGAATTTGAATACTTGATTTGAAATTTTGAATTAAAATTTTAAAATATTGGAAAAAAAAAATTCAAAAAGGAAAATAATTTTTTTGTAAATAAAAAAAAAAAAAAAAAAAAAAAAAAGAAAACGGTCGGCCTGCCGGGTCGACCCAGCAGGCCGACCGTTTTCATCACTTTTTTATTATTATTTTTTTAAAATTTTGACCGTTGCTGACGTCAGCTGACGTCAGCAAACGGTCAGATTTTTCAAATTAACTTAAAAATTTCAGTTTCCCCCCTCATCTCTTCTATTTTATATTTTTACCCCATTTCAAATTTTTCTATAAATACCCCCACCCATTCCAATTTCCATACACTTTCACTTTCTCTCAATCTCTCAATCTCTCATTCTCTCAATCTCTCAATCTCTCAATCTCTTAAATCTCAATTCTCTACACTAGTCACTAGTTCTAGTATTACTATCAACTAAATAACTAATCTACTATTCTAAATTTATAATACTATATTATTTTCAATTATTCTCTAATCTCTCCACCAAGGCACCAAAGCTCAAAGCCTCAAAGGTATGTTTTTGTTTTAAATGTTATTAATTAATTTTATGTTTTAGTTTTTAAATTTTATATTTATACATAATATATATATATATATATGCTTAGTTATTAATTTTGATATTAATTCTTATGTTTTATGTATATTTAATATTTATGGCTTTATGCTTAGTATATTTATGAATTAATATTTTTAATTTTTTATGCTTTGTTAATTGTTATAAATTTTAATATTTTAATGCTTAGTATATTTATGATTAAATTTAAATGCTTAGTAATAAATAATATATTAAATATTAATAAGTAGTATATTACTATATTTATAATTTATGATTAAATTTAAATGCTTAGTATATTACTAATTTACTATATTGTAGGAAATGGATCATCATCATCCTCAACTTCCGACGGAAACGGTAGCGGAACTTTCTGGTTCCGGCGTAACACAGACACCAGTCACACCACGTCAACCCGGCCGTATTCCTTCAAATTCAATAATATGGCAGTGTTTTGACAAAGAAGAAATACCAAAGCCAGAAGGTGGGGTCACAATAAAATATCGTTGTAAGTTTTGTAAACTCTTATTTGCCAGTTCTGATACAGGGGGAACCGGTCATTTGAAAAATCATATGGGCAAATGCAAGACTAGACACGGACAGGTTAACCCTATAATTATAACCCGGACATAGCTACAACAGAACAGAGACGGGCCCGTTACGACTCTATGTATGCAGAGTTAGAGAGTAGAGATTGCACTCTTTTTCCTTTACCAAGTTTTTATCCCACTGGGTTTTTCTTGGAAAGGTTTTTAATGAGGCAAGTAGGCAACCATGTAATAATGATAATCCGAAATAAATAAATAATTTTTCAATTTTCATTTCATAATTCATATTTTCAATTTTTCATGTATTTTTTATTTTCTTTAATATTTAATCTTTATTATCTTTATTTATTTTAATAATAAATCTATCTATTTTTTTAAATACACTTAATAAATAAAATAGACAAATTATAATTAAAATAACATAATTTAAATTATTTAAACAATTAAATTAATTGAATTAATTATTAATATATCTAATATTCTAATTATCTAAATGAAAAAAAATATATATATATATATATGTGGCACGTGCCGGCCCGGCCCGGCACATATGGCACGTGCCAGAAACACGTGCCGGGCTGCTCATACCTGGAAACGGGCCGGCCCGGCCCGGCCCGAAAAATCCCTGTGCCGTGCCAGGCCGAGCCCGTTTTCTTGAACGGGCTCACTTGGCCCGGCACATGTGGGCCAGGCCGGCCCACATTGACAGCACTAATAAATAATTGCCACCCATTTTCTTCTCTTTCCCCCTTTTTTCTTCTACCCTTTTTGTAATGAGTAATTATTCTACTGTTTTGATTTAGAATGTTTCCATTTCATATAAGTGATAAAGTTCGAATCTCTATCTGACCTATAAAATTACTAGTAAGTGTGAGGATTCATGTTTCTCATAGCGGATAAAATCTTCGATGCACAAAGTACAACAACACCAGTTAAGTGATGCACCAGACCACTAAAGATTGGACACATGTCAATTTTTGTTTAGATGTATCTTTTTTTTTCTCCTCACTTCTACCTTTTCTTTAATAAATATTAACTGAAAACAGCCACTTATCATATTATATGTGGTCCGATGCATCAATTAGTAGTGGTGATTGGTGCATTGAAGTTTTTCTCTTTGTAGTGGAAGTTGTTTTTCAAAATATACTTACCACAGTTGATCTTGTCAAATTCCGATATACCCTTGACTTGTTCACTATCAAATTCTAAAACAATTGTTAGCTTAATTTTGCACAAGTTTTTGCATTTTTGTGTGTAAAACTAATCAAATTATCAATTTTTCACATTAAAAGAACAAGTTTTGAGAATCTTAAAACTTAACCAAAAATTGGATTGTGAAGAACAAAATTGCTCCAATCTTTTTATTAAGAGTTTGGAGTTTTGTTTTGTTTAATGGTAGTATATTCATTGTCTGAGGTCATTTTTTATTATTATAACCATATAAAAACTGAAATTATAATTATTATTTTTTATAATTGCAGTGGTGATAACTCAAACATGATACACTTTTAGACTGAATAAACGACATTTACCATAATTATTTCTTTATAACTAAGATTAAAACTGAAAAGTGGTTAATTATGTAAAGAGAAGAGTATAATGCAAAAAAGTACACATTTTCAATTATAATTACTAAAGTCCCTTCACTTTTCTGTCAACCATACACCTTGAGAGGGTTTCAATAGATCAATAAAATTCTAATTTTTTTCTTTAAGAGAATAAAATTTTAAATTTAAATAAATTAAAAAAATCAGAGAATTTGTCTTGGTTTGAAAAAATAAAATAAAACAAGGGGTAATTTCTTCTGTGATGATATTGGTGGTACTCACTGTTCCGGTCCATTTCCATCTGTACAGTCTAAGCCTACATGTACATTTCTTTAATGCTCAGTGGGTTTGGGCTTGAATTACACAGAACCCATTATTTGCTATTTTTAAAAAATAAAAATAAAAATAAAAAATTAGAATGCTTATTAAATAAAGGGAATCCCTATATTATATCAGCCGCCCCCACGAGATTCATGAATCGGGATCATGCCCCGCTATTGTCTGCTACATTCAAATGGATTTGAGGTTGAATCATATCGTTTGCCAAATCCATTAAATTAAAATAAGAGATAAATAAATCGAAATGTTTTTTCCCTCGATAGTTCTTTGTTCCAAACTATACCGGTTTTCAAGACCGGAGCTATCAACCACTCGGCCATCTCTCCGAAAGAACCCATGACCTCAAGGTTATGAGCCTTGCGAGCTACCAAACTGCTCTACCCCGCGATGAAGAAAAGAACTGGGAACCCTGTTTAGCAGAAAGACGGATATTCCTTGCTCATTATCAGACAATCACTTATTCACAAACTTCGTGTGGGGCTAATAGTTTTCATTTCCCATCTCATGGAAAACCCTTTTCGCTCCGCCTAGCCCCATCCCCCTCTAGGGGTATTTTAGTGATAGGTTACGAGGAGCTGTATGAGGCGAAAATCT
Organism: Acer campestre; assembly: GCA_954870605.1. Taxonomy (NCBI): domain Eukaryota; kingdom Viridiplantae; phylum Streptophyta; class Magnoliopsida; order Sapindales; family Sapindaceae; genus Acer; species Acer campestre. The sequence goes on along the minus strand of OX940806.1, from coordinate 12,929,730 downwards.
CATGTACGATTCTGTAGAGTGGCAGTAAGGGTGAAGTCGTATAGCCTCTCATCTGTTATGGCTCGGCCAGAATTACGGCCCCACTAAAAAAAATATTCTTGTGATAGGGCCTGTTCCTGGTAAGAAATATAGTGAAATAACTTTTCCTAAAAGCAAACATATTCGCCAAATACCCCCCTACCGTTACTTTTTCCGTTAAAATGACAAATTGACTATTATCTTTAAGGGTATTATGGTAACTTTAACATATAAATCAAGGGACATTATCATTCCCCCCTTGAGGTTTGCCATATTAGATAAAACGGTCCATCTAGTTTCAATAATAGTCAATTAACCCCCTGAAACTCTTAATATTAGTCATTTTGCCCCTTCTGTCAAATTAAATAATTAAAAAATAAAGACATCACCGTCAGGGATTGAACCTTTAACCTTGTGCTTTAGAGCCACACGCTCTAACCAACTGAGCTACTTCAACACACTATTAAAGGATGGGGTTTTATCGAATTAAAATAATATATTTTTTTGAAAAGGAAAAGAATTCAAAAAAAAATAAAAAATTATGGGCTTTGATTTTTTGGATTTTCCAAGCTTCCTTTTGTTTTCTTATTTTTTTTTCTTTTTCATAAATTTGTTTTTATATATTATTATTAAATATGAGTTTATTTTAAATTATATAAACATATTGTGTGTGTATGTGTGTGTGTGTTTGAAAATCAGGCTTCCTTTTGTTTTCTTATTTCCTTTTTCTTTTTCATAAATCTGTTTTTATATATTATTATTAAATATGAGTTTATTTTAAATTATCTAAACATATGTGTGAAAATCGGGCGCGTGTGTGTGAAAATCGGGCTTCCTTTTGTTTTCTTATTTTCTTTTTCTTTTTCATAAATCTGTTTTTATATATTATAATTAAATATGAATTTATTTTAAATTATATAAACATATGTGTGAAAATCGGGCTTCCTTTTGTTTTCTTATTTTCTTTTTCTTTTTCATAAATCTATTTTTATATATTATTATTATTAATATTATTAAATATGTGTTTATTTTAAATTATATAAACATATTGTGTGTGTGTGTGTGTGTGTGTGTGTGTGTGTGTGTGTGTGTGTGTGATGCTAGGCTTCCCAAATTTTTTTTCTCAAATTTCTTCCCAAATGGTGTTGGCACGTGAGGTGTCAATATCTTGTAAATCATGAGATTATATGGAAAAAAAAATTTTAATCCTATTTGGAAAATTTTTTTTTGGAAAGTGTCAATATCTTGTCAATACCTACGTGCCAACACTATTTGGAAAAAAAAATTAGGAACCCTAGCATTACTTTCTCTATATATAAATTTAAATCAATAATTTTTCAACAACAAGTTGAAGTAGCTCAGTTGGTTATAGCATGCGGCTTTTAACCATAAGGTTGAAAGTTCAATCCTTGATGAAGGCGTTTTTAATTTTTAATTTGACAGAATGGGCAAAATAACTAGTATTTAGAGTTTCAGGGAGGTGACTAACTATTATTGAAACTAAGGGGACCAGTTTATCTAATATGGAAAACCTCAGGGGGGAAATGATAATTTCCCTTCATTTATTTGTTAAAGTTACCATAATACCTTTCAAGATAATTGTCAATTTGTTAACAGTAGGGGGGTGTTTGGCGAATACTTCTGTTTTGAGGGAGGTAATGGCCATTAAGCAAAATGCAAGAGGGAGTATTACCAATATGGCATAATATAGGGGGAAATGATTCTTTCCCTTAAATAAATTAATATAAAAGTATTTTTTTTTTCAAAAAGTACTTATATTAATGAAAAGAAAAAGCCTAAGTTGCATTTGAAATGGCTTTTTAAGTAGTGTTTCTAAAGTAGATTTTTTATCTGTAGAGCTTTTAACAAAAAAAATTGCATATTGTTTGGTATTCAATTAAAAAAGAGCTTTTATAGTAGTAGATTGTTTGGAAATATATCTTCAAATGAGATTTTGTTGTAAATTATTAAAAAAAAAAAAAAAAAAAACTGACAAAGTATTTGCAAGGAAATAGATATCTGGTGAAATATTTAAAAAACATGGAGGATAGATAAGAAAATTTAGGGCCCGTCCTGCAAGCCGTTTTCTATTTTTGTTTTTCGAAAAGAAAAATGAAAATGAAAACAGTGTTTTTGGTTTCATTTTTGAATTCCGAATACGCATCTGGTAGCATTTACTGGATTCCGTATTTTGAAAATAAAAACGGAAAAAACGTGTCTGGTAGGATAACCGAAAACTTTCGAAAATTGAAATATCAACTTTTACCATTTGTTTAATATTATAACAATTATATACAAATTGATTAAATAATTAACCAATTTTTTTTAATGTAATTAATAATTTATACAAAAGTTATCAGTTGAAGAAAGAGAAAGAGGAAGATGAAGAAGAAGAAGACCAGTTGAAGAAGAAGACCAGATTGGCGACAGCAAGCGGCGATTGGTGGCAAGAGGGGAAGCAGAGTAGATTGGCGGCGAGTGGAGGAGGAAGAAGAAAAAGAAGAAGACGGCGGTGAGCGGAGGAGGAGGAAAGGAAGAAGAAGAGGAAGAAGAAGAAGAAGACGGCAGCACCTGAGCGACGACCGACGACAACAGCGGCAAGCGACGACTGGCGACAACAGCGGCGAGCGACAACCGAAGAGAGAAGATGAAGGAGGAGAAAGAAGATGAAGAAGAGAGAAGATGAAGGAGAAAGAAGATGAAGATGGGCTGATGGGGTCTGGTTCAAGAGAAAAAAAAATATTTTTTATTAAAATAAAATAGATATTAATGATATGGGACCCACTTCATATGAAAAACAAAAACAAATTCGTGAAAAACTAGTTTTTTTTTTTTTTTTTTTTTTTTTCAAAATTTCCACTTTTAACACTGGTTTTGTTTTTCATTTTGTTTTTGAATTTTAAAAATAAAATGAAAAACGGTTACTGGACGTGAATTTGAAATCATTTTTGGAAAATAAAAACGAAAACTAGCTAAAAACAGCATGCAGGACAGGCCCTTATATGTTTTAAAAAAAGCTAAAAAAACTTCTTCCTATAGATAAAAAAAAAAGTTTTTTTACTATTAATTTTTTTTTAAAAAAAATTTGCCAAACGACTAAAATAATATATGAAAAAGGCTTTTTAACTAGTAGAAAATTTATACCGAACGCAGTCTGAAACATGAAATTTCCTTTTTTAATTTGGGTGGCAAGATACCTTTTGAAGTTTTGACAGGGCAAGGACCATGTTTTACTTTTTGTCAAATCCTGATCTGTTATAAAATAATTGAAATAAATAGATGAAGAACAAAATGGTAAATTGAATAACAATTGAAAATGAAAGAAAGTGATGCCATAAGATGAAGAGAAAAGAGAGATGCGAGAGAGTGAGATTGAGAGAAGAGAATTACTTGTTTGAATTGAGAGTGCTTTCAATTGATGATCTTTCAGTAATCTAATACAATTGTGACTAACTTGTATTTATAGGCAAAGGTTGGTGATATAAGGGAGGGAGAGTGAGGCGGTGGGTTGTGGAAGTCATATGTGTTGACACATGTGGTAATTAAACCATATATATTATAATACTCCCCCTTGGGTTTATACCACATGTGTTAATCTTTTAGGGAAAAAACTCAATGGGATAAAACCTAAGTAAAATATATACAATGATCTCCTGAATTTAATGGGGTTGGACATTACAAACTATCTCATTAAAAACCTTGTCAGGAAAACCCAGTGGGAAAAAACCTGATCGAAGGGAAAAAGAGTATAGTGCACATATGTCCATTCAAAACTTTGCTCCCCTTGATTGAACGCTCCCCCTCATAAAACTTCGGTATTTAATCTTGTAATTTAGAAAGTCGACGCATGCCTATTCCATATACCAGCTTCTCAAAAGTTGATGTAGGTAATGATTTGGTAAACAGATCTGCAAAATTATCTGTAGACCGTATTTGCTTAACATCAATTTGTCGGCTCTGCTGAAGCTCATGAGTATAAAAGAATTTAGGAGAAATATGTTTGGTTCTGTCTCCTTTGATATATCCTCCTCTAATTTGAGCAATGCAAGCCGCATTATCTTCAAATATCTGTGTTGGCATTTCTGTAGATGATAAAAATCCACAAGTATTCTGAATATGATGAATAACTGACCTTAACCAAACACATTCTCGACTGGCTTCGTGAAGTGCGATGATTTCAGAATGGTTAGATGATGTAGCAACCAAAGTCTGTTTTGTGGAACGCCAGGATATTGCTGTGCCATTATATGTAAAAACATATCCCGTTTGTGAACGAGCTTTGTGGGGATCAGACAAATACCCGGCATCAGCATAACCAAGTAAACCTAAAAAATTGTTAGACTTTGTATAAAATAATCCTAAATCTTTCGTTCCACTAAGGTAACGGAAAAGATGTTTGACTCCATTCCAATGCCTTCGAGTTGGTGCTGAGCTAAATCTAGCCAGTACATTCACAGAGAATGCAATATCTGGTCTAGTACATTGAGCCAAATATAATAAAGCACCAATCGCATTAATATATGGTACCTCAGGACCAAGTATCTTTTCACCATTTTCTTTTGGGCGGAATGGATCCTTTTTGGGATCAAGAGTCCTAACAACCATAGGAGTACTTAATGGATGAGTATTATCCATATGAAATCTTTTTAAAATCTTTTCGGTATAAGCTGATTGATGGACAAGTATTCCATTTGATCTATGTTCGATCTCAAGGCCGAGACAATATTTTGTCTTTCCCAGATCTTTCATTTCGAATTCCCTTTTCAAGTATTCAGCAGTTTTCTGAAGCTCTCCATAAGTTCCAATTAAATTCATATCATCAACATAAACTGCTACGATAGCAAATCCAGATTCTGATTTCTTAATGAAAACACATGGACAGATAGGATTATTAATATATCCTTCTTTTATCAGATATTCACTGAGACGGTTGTACCACATCCGTCCAGATTGTTTTAATCCATACAAGGATCTTTGTAATTTTATCGAATACAAATTACGAGGTCTTGAGTTACATGATTCTGGCATTTTAAACCCTTCAGGGATTTTCATGTAAATATCTGAATCCAGTGAACCATATAGATAAGCAGTCACTACGTCCATTAGACGTATTTCAAGTTTTTCCAAGACAGTCATGCTTATTAGAAATCGAAACGTAATTGTATCCATCACTGGTGAATATGTCTCATCAAAATCGATGCCAGGTCTCTGTGAGAAACCCTGTGCTACGAGTCGTGCCTTATATCTTACGACCTCGTTTTTCTCATTACGTTTCCGTATAAAAACCCATTTGTACCCAACAGGTTTGACGTTTTCAGGTGTTTGGATTATTGACCCAAATACTTCACGTTTGGCCAATGAAGTCAACTCTGTTTGAATTGCTTCTTTCCATTTAGGCCAATCAGACCTTTATCTACAATCATCGAGATTATGAGGTTCATAATCATCATTTATAATTTCAGTTGCCACTGTGTATGAAAATACATCATCGATGATTGTTTCTTCACGATTCCACAATTCTCTTGTATAATTTATAGAAATTTCCTCATTTCTACACTCTTGTATTTTTTCAGAGATTCCTTCCTCCATAGGGGATTTTGTCACTTTAGTAACTTGTGTCCCTTCAGGGACATTTAACTCTTCTGGAGTTAACTTAGAGAAAGTGGATTTATTTATTTTCCTTTTTCGAGGAACAATATCTTTTGAGCCAAATGGTCTACCACGCTTCTGGTGTGTAATGGATGATTCTTTTGCTATCATTTATTTAGATTGTTTTTCTGGAACAATCACCCGTGCTGGTACATTAATAGTTGGGATGTATGATTTTGTTACCCTAGTAGCATCTGTAAATGCATCTGGTAACTGATTTGCTATTGATTGAAGATGTATTATCCTACGTACTTCATTCTCACATTGAGATGTGTATGGGTCTAAATGAATTAGACTAGGAACTTTCCAGGAAAGTTCACGCTTCTCTTCAGAGGAAGCCTCTCTTTTTCCTAATGATGGGAAATTTGTCTCATCAAAATGACAATCCGCAAACCGTGCTGTAAAAAGACCACCAGTCAAGGGTTCCAGATATCTAATAATTGATGGTGAATCAAGACCAACATATATTCCCAAATGCCTTTGGGGTCCCATTTTAGTTCTTTTTGTTGGTACAATTGGGACATATACTGCACACCCAAATGTACGTAAATGAGATATGTCTGGTTGATGACCAAGTACAAGTTGTACTGGTGAATACTGATGATAAGCAGTGGGTCGAAGCCGGATTAATGCAGCAGCATGTAAAATAGCATGCCCCCATACAGAAATTGGTAATTGCGTTCGTAATAGTAAAGTCCTTGCAATTATCTGGACACGTTTAATGAGTGATTCTGCTAATCCGTTCTGAGTATGAACATGTGGAACTGGATGTTCAACATCAATCCCAGCCACTTTACAATATTCATCAAATGCCTTTGAAGTAAATTCACCAGCATTATCAAGGCGTATGGATTTAATTGAATAATCGGGAAAATGAGCCCGAAACCTGATAATCTGTGCAAGTAATCTTGCAAAAGCAACATTACGTGTTGATAATAAGCATACATGTGACCATCTGACAGATGCGTCAACTAGAACCATAAAATAACGAAATGGTCCACTTGGTGGATGAATAGGTCCACATATATCCCCTTGAATTCTTTGTAAAAATGATGAGGATTCAAAACCAATTTTAGAAAAAGATGGTTTTATTGTTAATTTCCCTTGGGAACATGCAATACATAAATTCTCATGGGATAAAAAGATCTTTTGGTTCTTTAATGGATGCCCATGAGAATTCTCAATGATTCTACGCATCATTGTAGATCCTGGGTGACCGAGACGGTCATGCCAAAGTTCAAACATTTTTGGATCTGAGAATTTCTGATTCACAACTGCATAAACTTCTACACTTTTGATAATAGTGTAATATAATCCAGAAGATAAAGCACGCAGCTTTTCTATAATGAGTTTCTGGAGTGAATTATGAGAAGTAATGCACAGATATTCAATATTATCTTTATTCATAGTTTCAATATGATATCCATTCCTCCGTATATCTTTGAAACTAAGTAGATTCCTCCTGGATCTACTTGAATATAATGCATCATCGATACATATTTTAGTATTGTTTGGTAACAATATCGTGGCTCTTCCAGAGCCTTCTACTAGATCCGTTGGACCTGATACTGTATTAACATTTGCTCTGAGTAAAGTTAAATTTGTAAAATATTTTTGGCTCCGCAGAATTGTATGAGTTGTTGCACTATCAACTAAACATATATCTTCTGCTTTTAGCTTTTCAATAACCCCCAATTTATCGTTTGGATTCATTTTGTATGCTTCATAAAGAAAAATAAAAAGCATATCAGACAAAGTGATTCAAAAAGTATATATATTACTTTGAGAAATATTTTACATGAACAAAATACATAACACTACTACTGTAAGTAGTATTTAATTGGTATGGACATTCCCATCACCAATTGAAGCAGCTGGCACGTCTTTTGGGTCTGAAAAGAAATCTGTAACATTGAGATGTGTAATATCCCTCGGATATGAATCTTCAATGAAATGAGTTTCAGGTTTCTTTCCCTTTCCACTGATTGATGCTTGATACAAATCCACCAAGTGTTTAGGTGTTTTACATTCATTCGACCAATGATTATAACAGCCACACCTAAAACAAACATTATCGTTTGTATTAGGCATATTCTGAACATTTTTTCCCTTATACTGTTTGGCATCATAAACATTCCACTTTTGTTGTGCGTTTTGATTATAGCCACCTGATCCAGGATTCCCACGCCCTCTTTTAAAATTACGACCACGGCCCCGGCCAATATTATTACCATAACCATGGCCTCGATCAGGATTACGACCATTACCACGACCATGATCAAAATTACGATTATATCCACGGCCTCGACCACGACCACGATCACGACCACGACCACGATATCCAACAGTATTAGCATTCACTTCTGGGAATGCTGTAGAACCAGTCGGGTGTGATCCGTGATTTTTTATCAGTAGCTCATTATTTTTTTCTGCTACTAAAAGGCATGAGATCAATTCTGAATATTTTGAGAATCTGCGTTCTCGATATTGCTGTTGCAATATTATGTTCGAGGCATGGAAGGTTGTGAAAGTCTTTTCCAACATGTCCTTTTCAGATACCTCTTCACCACATAATTTCAACCTTGTGGTGATTCTAAACAGAGCAGAATTATATTCAGAAACTGATTTATGGTCCTGAAATTGTAAATGTTGCCATTCATATCTAGCATTTGGTAATGTTACATCATGCTGATGATCATAACGATCTTTTAGCTCTTGCCACAGATCTTCAGGTTCTGTGACAGTAAGATACTGAGCTTTTAAATTTTCATATAAGTGATGACGAAGTATCACCATTGTTGTGGATTTATCTTGTTCATTAGCCTGGCTACCATCATCAATGGTATAATACAAGCATTGGGATTTTAAGTATAATCCCGCATCAATAACCCAAGACATATAATTGTCTCCCGAAGCTTGGAGTGCATCAAACTTCAGATTTGCAAGTTTAGCCATGCTTACAACTTCCTTTTTCTGTAAATTAAATTGCAAATTTAATTTAGTGTGAATATAATTAAAGAGCATAATGAATTAAACAATTTATCTGGAGACACAGCATAAGCCAGTCCCGAGACACAGCATAAGCCAGTCTCATATATTGCATAAAAATAAATACTGAATATTTAAACAGTTTATCTGGAGACACAGCATAAAGCCAGTCCTGAGACACAGCATAAAGCCAGTCCCGAGACACAGCATAAGCCAGTCTCATATATTGCATAAAAATAAATACTGAATATTTAAACAGTTTATCTGGAGACACAGCATAAAGCCAGTCCTAAGACACAGCATAAAGCCAGTCCCGAGACACAACATAAGCCAGTCTCATATATTGCGTAAAAATAAATACTGAATATTTAAACAGTTTATCTGGAGACACAGCATAAAGCCAGTCCTAAGACACAGCATAAAGCCAGTCCCGAGACACAGCATAAGCCAGTCTCATATATTGCGTAAAAATAAATACTGAATATTTAAACAGTTTATCTGGAGACACAGCATAAAGCCAGTCCTAAGACACAGCATAAAGCCAGTCCCGAGACACAGCATAAGCCAGTCTCATATATTGCGCAAAAATAAATAAGTATAAATAAATAAATCCAGAACTATATATATAGGTTCCGTTGACGGCATAGCCATTTTGTTATACGAAACTGTATATAGACCCAGAATGTTGAGATGTAAGTAAATCACCCATTAGGGGATCCTTTCTACTTACATACAATCGTGCTGATAACGTGTTATAAAATAATTGAAATAAATAGATGAAGAACAAAATGGTAAATTGAATAACAATTGAAAATGAAAGAAAGTGATGCCATAAGATGAAGAGAAAAGAGAGATGCGAGAGAGTGAGATTGAGAGAAGAGAATTACTTGTTTGAATTGAGAGTGCTTTCAATTGATGATCTTTCAGTAATCTAATACAATTGTGACTAACTTGTATTTATAAGCAAAGGTTGGTGATATAAGGGAGGGAGAGTGAGGCGGTGGGTTGTGGAAGTCATATGTGTTGACACATGTGGTAATTAAACCACATATATTATAATATGATCAAAATTATTCTATTAATTATTAGCCCATTATGCAGAAATTTCTCATAAGTCATAACAATGCGTGCATTCCCCTTGTTAATGTTTCTCTTATGGCGTGTTTACTAATCGGGAATGGAGGGAATTGGAATCAAGTTCCATTGGAAAAGGAATGGAGGAGAATCGGAATTAAGTTACTAAATTCCATTCCAGTGTTTACTAATAATTTAAGAATCATAAATGAAATCAAATTTATTTCCTTTCTAGTGTTTACTTCAACTAAAGAATCAGAATGATATATAGGTGATTACAAAAATACCCTTGTGTATATAATATGTTGAAATATATTTTTTATTATGAAAAACTATTTTTTATACCGCTCATAACACTGTAACTAATATTTAACATCTTTATATTGTAACCTTTCGATGAATTAGTCAATAATAATTAAAAATTGAAGAGCAATTCAGATTCTAAAGCATAATTAATTTGATGTCGAATTAATTTCTCACATTTAGGTGCTTCTTTTCCTTCTCTCAAAAATTAAAACACAAAATAACTTAACATATACAATCATTAGCTCACACAGTACTTAATTAATTATTAACTATATAAATGAAAAAAAAATAAAAATTAAAGTCACTGTAGTATATACATATGCAATACATGCTTTATGGAAAAAGAAAAAAAAAAAAAAAAACTTAAACAAAATAGTATATATAAAATTAAAGTCACTGTAGTATATATATATATAGTACATGCTTTAAGGAAAAAAAAAAAAAAAAAACTTAAATAAAACAGCGTACGTATATATATATATATGAATATGTAATATTATTTTAGTAAAAAGAAAAAATAAATAAATATATATATATATATGAATATGCAGTACATGCTTCAAGTAAAAAGAAAAGAAAAAAAATACATGAATATTATAAGTGAGAATATTATTCAACGTTTATTTTCTTTATGGCTACCCTAGCCTATTCAAATTGTTTTAGAAATGACCGAGTGAGAAAGCCAGCTTGCTTTAATCATTATTTTAAGCATCCAGCTCCTCTTTAAATAGCCCTCAAATACAAATTGAAAATCGCAACAGTTTGAAAAGGAGTAGTTTTGCTAGTAATTATTATAAGTGAGGATATTTTAGTAAAAATACATGAATTCCTTTTTTCATTCCCTTTCCACCAGTAACTTAATTATTGATTTGCGAGTGAGGTCCATATAACTTAATTCTCTAAAAATTTAGTAAACACTGGAATTCACAAATCAGTAACTTAATTCCCTTTCCTGAGTTTGATTACTAATTAATAAACACGCCCTTAATCTCACCAAAGTGCTTTTTAATAAATACAATCATACAGCTTTCATATTTAGCGATTTCAACTTTCAATGTTTGTGAATCTCTCATATTATCAAGGGTCCTTGCATTGATAGTCGGAGATTTTAAAATGAAACTCCACCATTAGGGTTTATACACCATTAGGGTTTATACTTTATACAATGATACTATAAATATAATTTTACATTTGTCAATTAAATCGTAAAGTGTGTAGAGCAGAGACGTAACTAGGATTCACTAGGGTAGGCTAGAATAAAATTTCTTAAGTAAACCTTAACGATACGAGGAAATTTTATTAATTGTAAAATAGTAGGGGGACATAACATGTAAAATGCATATTCTAAAAAAAATAAAAAATAGGTTATAATTTTTTATTTTGACATATCGATGGCGGCGATTCGAATTTGGGACATTGTTAAACTGAATTGCACTCTTATCACTGAGCCACATTGGGCGGTGGTAAAAATATGTTAAAATTGATAAATAAATAAAAAAAAGAGTTATAGACAACAACAACAACAACAATAATGGAATGCAAATACAATCGAATATTAATAAAGTTGTATCATGTGATTTTTAAAAAACATCGAATTTTATCAATTATAATATATGGATCAATAGTATCAACAATTTCTATTTCAATGTAGATAATTGTAGACTTTTTTAGAAATTCATTCTGCATAATGTCTTGATCATTTTCATTGTTCAAAAACTTTGTTCTGTCATCGTGAAAACATGAAGAGATTTAGTCAAATCTAATAATATAAAATTCATAAACTAAAGTTAGACTAACTCTAAAATTTTAAAACAAAATAAAATAATTGAGCAAATATAATTCCTAAAAACATACTCTGTTTGAAGACGTAATTTTTTAAAATTAAGAAACAGATTGAATCAAATTTGGGAGTGAGAGAGAAAGTTGGTATAAAAGTCCATATTAGTGAGTGTTTGTGATGCCCAAAAGATTGAAAGTATAAATGGTGTTTTGTATAAATTTAAATTGAGTGTTTTCTTAATATTTTAATTTTTTTTTCAATGAGTTAGGGTAGGCTTGGGAGCCCTTGCTAAGGGACGTCCCTGGTGAAGAGACTCCATCCCCTATGGTAAGAGTTGCATTATAGGTCATGCTTATAGAGCCTAATCTCATCAACTTTTTTATAAAAAAAAAATGTGAGATTGTAAATTCTTGGTAATTTCACTAAAGTCCCTGCTTTTTGACAAAATGTCACCTATTTAAACGTATTTGTCATATTAGCAACATAAATCCCTTATTTTTCCAAAATACTAATGGCCAACTCTAACTATTTATATATATATATATAAGTACAATTTTACCATTGTCAAAATGATTTATTGAGTTTCAAAAATAAATAATATCAAAATGGTTTATAAAATTAAATTAAGAACAAAAATTTATGATTAAAAAAACAACAAAAATATTTTTTCTAAAAAAACCAAAATTATATATAGAATAATTTTAAAAACATAAAAAAAAAACCTAATGTATTATGAAAGATATTAAAAAAAGTTAAAATAAATAATAAATTGAAAGTATTTCAAAAAAAAAAAAAAAGTTTTTTTTTTCTTTTAAGTAAATCGATCTCCACTGTTGGAGATTCATTGATTTTTTAAAAAAAAAAAAATTAATTCATCTTTTATTATTCAAAAGACCTCAATATCCATAATTACATTACTTTTTACTAACCTTTGACTAACGGAAGGCCTGAAGTGATGTATTTTGGAAAAACAAATGACTTTATGTTGCTAATATAACAAAGACGTTTAAATAGATGATATTTTACTAACAAGTAGGGGCTTTAGTGATATTACCCCTGAATTTACCTTGTTAAAGGTTTTTAACAGATATCAAACACATCTCTTATAAAGTCTTAAATGAGGATTTTGATGACAATTCTCATCTATATGAACCTTTTAAATTGAGAAATCACCTAAAACAATCCAATTTTGGATTCTGTGAAATCATACATCAATATGTTTAGTTATTGCATGATATATTCTTTTTCTCCTTAGTAAAATAGTGTTTAACACCCTTTTATAGTGTCTAAATTCTAAAGACCCTAGTGTTATATTTGAAGGAATCGAAGCATTTTTAATAGAGAAAAACACGGCAGAAGTTTGAAATCAAAATTCCTTTATAAAAACAAAATCCTCATTATCGCTTCTTAATAACAAAAATAGATTAGGAATTTACCTTGAATCGAATGTTATAGATTATAAATTCCCCTTTAAATTTGATCTTCCTTGCTTCGATGTACACTTGATGCTTTGTTCACCCAAAATCTTCCTTCTAATGACTTACCTTCTCAAGTCAACAACAGTGTGGTCACTAATCTTCAAGGGAAAGTAAAAGGCAACTGGGAGGCACTCCCAATTGAATGCGGTAGCTTTTCTAGAGAAAAAGAAAATTATTTCTTTTCTCCGGATGCTTTCAACTGTGTTTTAGTTACCATCGCCTCCACCATAAACTCCTTTTATATGTTGTGTTATCGTAATTAGGATTTTACACATTTCCTCTTTTAACTTTATTATTATTGACCAAATTTGTTTTTTGAAAGTAAAAACTTTATTAAAACAACAACAAAACACACTAGGCTGGAACCTCTGTTGGGCTTTTTACCCTAAAGCTTGTAGTTTGTAAATGTAAATTGAACAAGAAATAAAATAAGTAGTTTATTCATTCATATTGTCTCATACATTTATTTATATCATGTGTACTTAACATCCAAGATTGCCGGATGTAATCTCTAACTGAGTATATGAGTGTCGTATACAAAGGTATTCAGTTTGAGATGAGCAATCTAAAGAGTCTGTAGACAACAAATAGAGTTGGGTACTTTATTTGTGGTTAATCTATAGTTGTGGTCCGTTCCGTAATGTACGATGGTCTTAACCTAGACTATTCATATGGTGATATGAGAATGGAGGCACCTTATATGATGTGATCATATAGGACTGAGCCATGGTCTATATGAATCTCTCACCAAGATCCGTTACAAGATAAGATTCATATATATCAACAAATGATGGCTATATATGGATGATCTTAATCTTGAGTGTCTTATCGACTCCTTCAGGTTAAATCATGGTTTTTGATATACCATGGGTGAGATCGAAGTTGCATTCCTGGTCAATAAACTCCGTATGTTGGAATCGCGATTTAGCTTGTGGCTGGGAAGGTTTGCACACAATAGTGGAATCCACTCCTTCTTGTGAGAAGTGAATAGTAATTCCCTTAAGGGTTGATTCGGGGCTTGAACAATATGAGCGCTCTCTTAATTCTGTAAGGAATGTAGGATTTATTGTTCATTAGAGAATCAATGGTACTTAATGGAAAGATATAATTAGAGGGGTATAACGGACATTATGACCCAGCTCCAATTATGAATTACTTATGGAGGATCATACCATATGTAATAGCTATATCGATGGACACCAAAAGTTATTGGTTTGTGTAAAAACGTCTATAGTTGAGAGAGTGAAGCTTCAGGTTTTTAGTGGAATAACACAGAAGTTAATAATCATGAAATATTAATTAAATAGTTTAATTAATTATTTCTAAGGATTATTGGAGCTCAAAATACAGTGGGTCCATTAGATCCCCTTGCTAGCCCGATCGATTTAGGTAATAAGGGTCACAGTTGATTAATTGGATTGTCCAATTAATTGTGTTATGAAAGTGACACGTATATATTCGGGAATTAATTGAATAATGTGATTATTTAATTAATGAATAATGGTGATTTAATAAATTAAATAATAAGATTATTTAATTATGTTGTTAATCACTAAATGGAGGGTGTTAGTTGATATTTGATTTTGAATAAAATAAGATAATATGATTATTTTATTTTATTAAATTAAATATTTGAAATTAAATTTTAAATGTTGAAATTCAAAAACAAATGTTTAATTATATTTTAAAGATATGAGATATCTTTATAAAGTTTTAAATCAAATTGATTCGGTTTGTTTTTAAAAGATATATGAGATATATATTTAATTTTAAAAAAATAACAACCGAATGCATATACACTTGTAATCAACTTACACAAGAATAAAAAAAGAGGCATCAAGTCATTTTTATTTTTATTTTTATTTTTATTTATTTATTTGTAAGGGTGTGCAAATTGTGTGCGTGAGACAAAGAGAAGAAACACAACAACCCTGGTGCGGCCATCTGAGGAAAAATAAAAATAAAAAGAAAATATATTTATTTTCTGTTTTTGGTTCTTCAAAAAAGAGGGTGGCCGAACTTCTTCTACAACAAAGCAAGGGGTTGCTTTTGTGTTGTTTCTTCTACCTCCATATAAGTTCTTGAATACCGTGATGCGCCCACACGCCGTTGCTAGTTCCGGGAGATAGCGAGGAAGATTAAGTGGTTTAAATCATGAGTAGATCTTATTAAAGTGAAGGAGCCTCCTACGTTGGTATGAATCGTTTACCTTCTTTGTTGTTTTCAATTATTACTTTACAAACAGGTTTACTTGATGATTGCATAAAGAATTTTAAAACCCTTCTGCTATGCAATTTGTAACCCTAGGTTCCTACAATTGGTATCAGAGTCAATTTTTGTACAGTATAATCGAATTCGATTGCTCCTGATTGCATGTATGAATGTGTAGGCACTTTCTAATCATTGTATGATGTTTATAATTATTTAATTATTTATTATAAACATGGTTGGTTGTTAATTGTATGGTACAATGAGTTTAGGGTTTCGTTTTAATGGTTTTAATATTTCTGCTGTAATTTTAATCCCAAGATGTATAATATTTTTTTTATTTTGTTGATTTGCTGTAATTTGTTATTGATGTAATACGTCGATGAACAACGATCCGAAACGCATATCACAGAAGCCGCACGAACCTGTTGTGCGTGATTGTTATGCAAAACAATACTACTGCATGCAATAATTGCTTGCATGCGCAACACATGTGCAACACATTGAATTTGAAAGAACTTACATGCGCAAGATGTTGCGCAATGCACTGCCTCTTCGTTTTTAATATTGTGATGCATTTGTGTGATGCACTGTGACAATATGAAAATGTCATGCACACAACCTGTTATGCGTGCATTGTGTTGCAGATATCATGCGCAAGTGTTACAATTGATCCTTGTGATGGATCCATTAAAATAAATCAAGTTGGACTTGATTTTGGGCCCGAAAGATGCAGAAGATATTACCCAAAGATTTGAAGAATATTGGAATTACTTGAGGACCAAGGAATGCCTTGGATAACTTTTGTAATTATATATTATTATTTTAAAGTTAAATAACTCATTGTACTCGGTCAACTCATGTACGTTTTTATTATGAGATGATTAAAGCATTGCCATGTATATACATATCATTTAGATTAGGTGTGCCTACATATATATATATATATATATATGTTGATATGTCATACATACATTATAGCCATCTATATTATGGTTTTTTTTTTTTTTTTTTTTAATTTGATTAAAAATTGGTAATTCACATAATTGGCTATTAATTAATGGGATTAGTTTTTAGGAGTAAAAACTTGGTAATTCTCATTAATCACTAATCTTTATTATTAAAGAGTTTAATTACTTAGATTAGTAGGGTCCTTTATATATATTAGGATTAATTTGATTAAGCCCCGAATAATAATTGGCCCTAATAATGTGTTTAGTTTTAATAGTTAAAACTTGGTAAATACACATTGAATAATTCTAGTCTTAATAAATATTTTACATAGATTAGAATTATCACTAATGAACTAGATTTTTAAGAGTTAAAAATCAAATTAGTTTATTACTTATTGGAATAGGATTCTAATAATTTGTGATTAATGCACTTGATGCTTAGATTGAAATTAGCCGTTTAATCTAGTTTAATCTAGGTGCCTTAATGTTAATAGAAAAACCCTTATTATAAAATAATGAGTGGGAGAGGGATATATGACATTATATCCCGCGGTCTCCATCATTAGTTCAATACTGTGAGATTCGAGTGGGGCCTCGTGACGGCTTTGTTTTCGTCCTCCCTAAGGAGGGTTTCCATAAGAATCAATACCAAGGTTGACTTCCTAACGGATAGGATTTCTGAGGGGATTTCAAGATTGACTGACCCTAGGCGACAATTCTTGAGTTAAGCTCTAGAGATCTGAAATAATGGGTTACGCTTACAAGGTTTCAATTAAATTGGTTAATTATAAACCTGACTGAAATAAATGATGGTTGAATGTTAGAGGAATAAGAGTTATTATTGTATAACATTTGATTGAGAATGTCTCGATCCAACATGCAAGAATTTGTTTGACCCTAAGGCGGCACTTTCTTGTGGTATTTTGGATTGTCGTGGCGTAGTAACACTTTTTAAGGTTGTTCTTGATCATTAAACATTTTCATGCATCATGTTTAATTTTATGCTGAACATTCGCACATGTTTGAATGTATGAATGAATGAATTCTTTATTTATATTTTTTCAGCCATGTCAACTGCACTATTACAAATCATAGTCAATGACAAATTAACTGGTGATAACTACACTAAATGGAAACACAATGTCAATGCAATTTTGATCACCAAGAACCTTAAGTTTGTGCTTAAGGAGGAATGTCCTCCAACGCCTACTGCCAATGCTACACGAACTGTTTGTGAGGCATATGAGAAATGGGTCTCATCAGATGAGAAAGCCCGAACATATCTGTTAGCAAGTATGACAGACGTGCTTGTCACTAAGCACAAAGCAATGGGTATTGCATTCGAAATAATGGAGTCATTACAGGCTATGTTCGGGCAACCCTTTGAGCAAAAGCGGCACGAAGCTATTCGTTCCACTATGCTCGCTCGTATGAAAGATGGTACATCAGTTCAGGAACATATCTTGAACATGATGTCCTACTTCAACATGGCAGAAATCAATGGCGGGCCTATTAATGAACCCAGTCAGGTGAGCATCATATTGTTTTCGATCAATTCAAGAGTAACTATGGTATGAATAAGCTTAGGTTCAGTCTCACACAGTTGCTCAATGAGCTCACTACCTTTGAGTCCTTGACTAAGGACAGCAAGGGTAAGACCGGTGAGGCAAATGTTGTCGACCCATCTTCCTCCAATAACAAGAAGAGGAAGAGGTTTGTTGGGAAGGTGAAGGGTAAGCCCAAACCCAAGAAAGCCTATAGCAAAAAGAAATGCGCCTCTATCGATAAGAGCAAGGGAAAATGTTTCTATTGCGACAAGGTCGGGTACTGGAAGAGGAACTGTCCTCAGTATCTGGAGGAGGTAGCCAAGAAGAAGAAAACGAAAGGTAAATATGATTTACTTGTTCTTGAGTCGTGTTTAGTGGAAGATGATTCTTCACCTTGGATAGTTGATTCGGGGGCCACTAACCATGTTTGTTCTTCTTTGCAATGGACTGATTATTGGACATAGCTGGAGGAGGGAGCCTTCTCTATACGTGTGGGGTCAGGGGATGTCATGTCAGCACAAGCAGTGGGCGTAATTAGATTATGTTTTTGTAATAATAATTTTATATTGTTGGACAATGTATTTTTCATTCCTGGATTTATACGGAATTTAATTTCCATTTCTAAGTTGTTAGAACAATTATATTATGTTTCTTTTGATAATAAATCAGTTATTATTGCAAAGAATGGTCTGAATATTTGTTCAGAAATTAATGAAAACAATTTATATGTGTTAAGACCGTTAATACATATAACACTGCTCAACACTGAAATGTTTAAGGTTGAAAAACCAAAAACTAAACGACATAAGATTTCTCCAAAAAACGAAACGTGTCTTTGGCATTTAAGGCTTGGTCATATTAACCTTGACCGTATAAACAGACTAGTTAAAAGCGGATCTTTAAGTGAGTTAAAGGTTGACACCCTACCTGTATGTGAATCTTGTCTAGAAGATAAGATGACTAAGAGACCTTTTACTGGAAAATAACTTAGAGCTAATAAACCTCTAGAGCTTATACATACAGACGTCTGCGGACCGATAAATGTTAAAGCTAGGGGTGGTTATGAGTACTATGTCACCTTTATAGATGATTACTCAAGAAACGGATATGTCTACCTAATGCAATGGAAATTGGAAACTGGAAACTTTAAAAAAGTTTAAAGAATTCCGAGCTGAAGTTGAGAATCAGTTATGAAAGACTATCAAGACTCTACGATCAGATCGTAGAGGTGAGTATATTGACCAAGAGTTTAAAGACTTCATGGTTGAGTATGGGATAGTGTCCCAACTCACAACTCTTGGTACACCTCAGCAGAATAGTGTCGCGGAGAGGAGAAATAGAACCCTAATAGAAATGGTGAGATCTATGATTAGTTTCTCATCATTACCAAATTCCTTTTGGGGATATGCGTTACAAACAGCGGCATACATTTTGAATGTAGTGCCATCCAAATCTATTCCTAAGACTTCTCTAGAGTTGTGGAATGGTCGTAAAGTTAGTTTACGACATTTCTGTGTATGGGGGTGTCCAACACACGTGCTAAAAAACAAAAATGGAAAGCTAGAACCCAAGTTTGTGGTCTGCTTGTTTATACGATACTCCAAGGAGACCAAAGGTGGATACTTCTATAGTCCTGAAGATAACAAAGTGTTTGTATCGACATTGTAACGTTTCTTGAGGATAACTATATTAGTGACCATTAAGCCTCATTCTAAAATTGTATTGAATGAGTTGGAGCCTAGTGAGACCAGTTCTCAGTCAACAAGAGTTGTTGATCTATTAACATCTAACAGTCAGATGATTCTTAGTCAGGATACACTACCACCTAAACTTAGTGAGAGGGTTGTGAGACAGCCTGAACACTATTTGGATGTAAGTGAGGGACAAGATGTTGTCTCTGCTGATAGTGTGGATGATCTATTGACATTTAAGAATGCAATGTAAGATCCTGATAAAGAGGAATGGCTTAAAACCATGAATCTCAAGATGAAGTCCATGTACTCTAACTCAGTCTAGGAACTTGTAGACTTACTAGATGGGGTGAAACCCATAGGGTGTAAGTGGATCTACAAGAGAAAGAGAGGAGTAGACTAGACGGTAGAGACCTGCAAGGCAAGGCTAGTGGCCAAGAGTTATACCCAAAAAGAGGGGGTCGATTATGAAGAGATTTTCTCGCCAGTAGCCATGTTTAAGTCTATTCGGATTCTCTTATCCATTGTTGCCTATTTTGATTATGAAATTTGGCAAATGGACGTCAAGACTGTATTTTTGAATGACAATCTTGATGAGAGCATCTACATGATACAACCAAAGGGATTCGTGTCTCCAGATCAAGAGCAAAAAGTTTGCATGTTGCAAAGATCCATTTATGGACTTAAGCAAGCATCTAGATCTTTGAACATAAGGTTTGATGATGTGATCAAAACCTATGGCTTCGAGCAAAACGTTGATGAGCCTTGTGTATACAAGCGCATCATTGACAAGAAAGTAGTGATGAGGTCGTTTGTGTACTCAACAAAATAATAATATAGTTTTTGGTTGATTCTTGAAAACTCTTTCAAGCCACTTAATCCTTTTTAAAATGTGATAAGATAGCAAAATAGTGAGCAAGTTCGTTCCACAGGGAATGGAGTGTTAATTAGATAAATTGACTAATCTTTGAACAATAAAGTAAATCATAGTGTTTGATAGATGTGTGGTTTCTAAAACCACCAATGCTAAATACTAAAATGAAAATACACAAAAATGTTATGAAAAATAGAATACTCAACACCTTGATAAGAATAGTGATAAAATCAATTAATGAGATAGCTAGGGAATAGATCGATTAACAATTGAATGTGGGTAAGTTAACTAGCTACTTTAATGTACCAATCTCATTATGTTAACCACATAGAGGCTTAGATTAGTGGGATTGATATACCCACCACTAATCTATCCTATCCAATGGGTTCTTAATCACACAAGGATTGTCAATCCACATATGAATATATAACAAATTACTCCAGTCAAGATAGCAATCAACAAGTGATATACACGTCAATTATAATGAATAGAATCTAATTAATTTGAATGAATAGAACACATAAGAGATTCATTACAAGCTAAGCTAAACCCACAACCAATTGATCCTCAAATCTATCCCCTAGATTAGGGGTTTAGTTACACATATTTGCAATAAATGAAAAGAAGTAAATAGTAAGGAAATAACCCTTGGGTCACCTTCTTTAAGCTTGATCCTTCTTCTCCTCTATGCTCCTAGATGCAAGGAATGGAAGTAGAGGATATGTCTTGGAATGTGGGTGTTTTGGTGGGAAGTGACTAAGGATTTTGGTGGAGAAATGGTGGGATGAGGATTGATGTAGTGAAGTAATCAAGGTTTTGTGTTGAGGGTTGGATGGATTAAATGAGTTCAATGAGAGAAATGGAGGATGAGGAATAGTGTGCCATGGATGAAGAGCTAGATCTCAAATGTGTTCTCTGATCTCTTTCTCAGATTTTTGATGCCTTTGAAGAAGAATGGTCGTCCTATTTATACACACTCTTGGATATGTACTGATAACCGCTTGATTCGCTGATGTGGCGCCTTGTTCGCTATTTCGTCGCTATGGCGACCATGGTGCGTAAAACGGTTACAGGCAAGGGTCGCTATGAGAACCATCTTTTTCGCCATTTAGCAAGTGGCGACCATGACCAATTTGTGTAGAGGTTGCCACTTGCACCTCTAGGTCATCATGGCGACCATATGTGGCGACCCTACAAAATGTAAAAGGGTCACCACTTGCAACATCAAGGTCGCCATGGCGAACCTAAATGGAGACCATGCCTTGATTGAAGAAGGTCGCCACTTGCAAGGGTGGTCGCCATGGCGACCCCACCTGGTTCATTTGGAGACTTTCTGTCACCATGGCGACCAAATGGCGCCCAAATAGCGACCTCTCATGCCTATGTGGCGAAAATGCCCTGTTTCTTCCCATTTGTGAGGCATTTTTCACATAAGTCCTCCACTTCATCTCCATTGCTCTTGAAACCTGATAAAACCTGAAACACTCATTTTAACAACATTAAACACCGGGAAATGCCCGAGAAACAAGCGAAAAGAAACGGAAATGAGGGCCCAAAATCATACCAATTTTGGCTTGATCAAGTAGTTTTCTTGGTCCTATATGTAGATGACATCCTACTTATTGGGAATGATGTGGGAGTGTTGTCTAATGTAAAGGGCTGGCTGGCCAGCCAATTCCAAAAGAAAGATTTTGGAGAGGCGAGTTATGTTCTAGGAATACAACTTATAAGAGATCATAAGAACAAATTTATAGCACTGTTTCAGGTATCATATATCGATAAGATTTTTGTACGATTTTCGATGCAGAACTCTAAGAAAGGTAATTTACCTTCCAGCATGGAGTTCACTTGTCTAAGGAATAGTGTCCTAAGACTCCTCAAGAAGTTGAGAATATGAGACGTGTTCCCTATGCGTTAGTAGTAGGTAGTCTCATGTATGCTATGTTATGCACGAGACCGGATATCCGCTTCGCAGTGGGAGTAGCCAACAAATACCAGTCCAACATATGATTGGATCATTGGATTGTTGTCAAGACTATTCTCAAGTATCTTCGGAGAACGAGAAACTATATTCTAGTGTATTCTGGACAGGATTTGATCCCGTTAGAATATACGGATTCTGATTTTCAGTCAAACAAGGATTCTAGGATATCTACGTCTAGATCAGTATTCACCCTTGGTGGTGGAGCCATTGTGTGGAGGAGTGTTAAGCAATCTTGTATTGTTGATTCCACTATGGAGGCCGAATATGTAGTAGCCTGTGAAGCTACTAAAGAGGCTATTTGGCTCCGTAAGTTCTTGAGCGATCTGAAAGTTGTCCCAGATATGGATAATCCCATCACACTTTATTGTGATAACAATGGTGCTGTGGCTAATTCCAAAGAACCAAAAAGCCACCAGAGAGGTAAGCATATAGAGAGGTATGCATATAGAGAGGAAATATCATCTCTTCAGAGAAATAGTGTAGAGAGGAGATGTGACCGTGACCATGACTAAGGTAACATCACAAGACAATCATGTAGATCCATTTATGAAGACCTTACCGGCTAAAGTGTTTACGGGTCACCTAGAGAGTCTAGGTTTACAAGACATGTCTCACATGCTTTAGTGCAAGTGGGAGATTGTTGGGGTTTTTGCCCTAAAGCTTGTAGTTTGTAAACATGAATTGAACAAGAAATAATAATAAAAAAAGGTAGTTTATTCATTCAAATTGGCTCTTACATTTATTTATATCATGTGTACTTAACATCCAAGATTGCTGAATATAATCTCTAACTGAGTATATGAGTGTCATATACAAAGGTATTCAGTTTGAGATGAACAATCTAAAGAGTTCGTAGATAGCAAATAGAGTTGGGTACTTTATTTGTAGCTAATCTACAGCTGCGGTCTATTTCGTAATGTACGATGGTCTTAACCTAGACTATTCATATGGTGAAATGAGAATGGAGGCACCTTATATGATGTAATCATATAGGATTGGGCCATGATCTATATGAATCTCTCACCAAGATCCGTTACAAGATGAGATTTGTAAGGATTCCCATTATTGATTGGCTTATTTCGTGGACATACCACATATTGGGGTTTGAATTGTAAGGGTAGAATAGGAGTTTGAAGATCAAGCTCAAAGGCCCTTTTCAAGACCTCAAGGTGATAAGCACTCCAAAGGTATATTCTCTTGTGCTTAGTTTTCTTTGAAGAGATTTAGAAGCACACACACACTTAACATACTTGCATATGTGTGCATTCTCTTCATATGCCACATTTCATACTAGCACTTTGATCGTATATCTTGTTGTGTGTTTATGTGTCTTGCAATTCGTTTCGAAATGTGTTCGAAAACGTCCGCGCGTGCACGATAATGTGCTTGGTTTTACTTGAAGACCGCTCACGGAGAATGCCCTTGGCTTCTCCTTGGTTTCACCATTTTTGGTGAATCGACGGTGACAATCGACGGTCTGGCCACCGAATCGAAACCACCGATCAGACATGATGCATTTAATATCTCCAGTCTGATTCTGTGGTTAGATCAGTGGTTACGAAACCGCCGAATGAAACCACCGTTGCTCCCTTGTTTCTCTCGGGACCAATTCTGCGGTTATGATCGACGGCCTGGCCGCCGAATGAAACCGCCAATTGTGCATTTTCAGGGGCAAACTTGTCTTTTCACATGCCCTGTTCTTGATGTCTATAAATATCACACTTTCTTTGTTCTCTATCTTAGTTCTCTGACTCTAAAGAACCCTAAACTTCAAAGAGAGATACTTGAGAGAAAATCAAATCAAGAACTCATTTTTATACACTCAAACCACATACATGTGCATCAAAGATCATCTAAGCATTTTTTAGCATAGTTAGTTTGCTTATTTGAATGGGTTTTGATCAACACACATCCTTTGGTATGTTCTTCACTAATCTCATCTAAGTTTAGTATTTTATTTATCAAAGAAATCTCTTATATTATTTGTATGCTCTTAGAATATACTCTAGATACAAAATAGAGATTGTTGTGTTGACATGATTGAGTGTTGTATTTTGATAGCAACATCTAGGTTATTGAATCTATGATTTGCTAAGCTTTATGACATGTCATTTAGCTATTGATATCTAGGATTGCATTTATTGTCATCTAATCATCCTAGATAAGCATATAGAGTTGCCTAGTTCTCATTGCATTTGTTGAGTATTATATATATTCACATAGGTTGTAATCTCTTCATTGAGAAGTAAGTCTTGCGTGTAGCTTTCAGGATTAGGTTGCTTAGATCGCAAGTAATTAAAGTCTTTTGTGATAGACCGGGATTAGGTCGGACACCGGGATTAGGTGGTCACACAAGCAATTGGACTAGGTTCACTTATACCGGGATTAGGTAGGTGTGTGATTATATACCGGGAGTAGGTTGTAATCGTTTAACACATTTAGTGGATTCGAGGTTCGAGTGTGGCGCACTATACAGCCCATGGTGTTTCCCGTGAGGGTTTCCATGTAAATATCAAGTGTCATTTATAATTCCGCACCATATTACACTTGTTATTATTATTGACTAGATTGGGGTATTTTCGTAAATTGACTAAACGCGAAAATTGGGTAAAATTGTTAAAATCTATTCACCCCCCCCTAGATTATTAATATATTTGAACACTGAGTTATTAATTTCAATTGGTATCAGAGCCAGGTTCCTAGATATACTTAGGTGATCCTAGCTCATTTTGGTGTGTTTTGCATTTTGTATGTATTTGATTGATTTCATACATTTTGCATTCTTCTCATTTGCATTCATTTGACTCAAATACTATGAGTGAATTTGAGAGAGAAGAAATTGACTCTGATGAGGAGATGTCCCTCTAAGGTAAGAGAGGAAGGGCGTTGCTCAATCTCATCACCAAGAGCTCCAAGCCCAAGCCTTCCTCAATCTTGGTCTAACCAACCAAGAAGGCTAACTTCCCTTAACCTCAAATCCATCAAGGGAAGTGTTCAATCATGCAAGCTCAACCGAGCAAGCAACATTGTCTTGTTCATCAACAAAGGAGGAGAGATCCTATCCAACAAACAAGACAACCACAATGATAAGGGAAAGCACATATGCATGCTCAAGGGAATGGTATGATTTCTAACCTTATCCCCACTTGTCATTTTTGTGGTATTGATGGTCATGTTAGACCAAGTTGCTAGCATTGCATTGAAATGTGTAGATTAAAAAGCATGATTGAGAAAAAGAAGGCAAGAGCTAGAATGCATGTTCATAGGAAAGATAAAATCCATTTAGATAATACTATGACATTTAGAACTCTTGAACCTTTGACCACTAGGATTGGAAATTTGTCACCTAAGTGGATTAAATATAATGAACCCGCTTGCTACGAGACAAACATGTCTCACATAAGTTCAACTGAGTCCAATGGACTTGGTAGGTCCATAAGACCTCATGACCTTCATTGATGAAAGGTGGTTTGACCCCATATGGGGAACTCAAGCAAAGAGAGTTTTTGCATACTTGATGCATGCAAAATATTTTAAAGATCTTATGCTTCTTTGTTGATTGCTTGAGTAAGCTTGGTTGCACATATGTATATATGTTTTCTATTCAATAAGTGTGAACCATGCTTGTATTACAATCCATGTCATATTTATGTTCAAACATGCATTTTTGGACTAGGAAATTTACATAGGAAGTATGATTTGAATGACCTATAGTTATTTCCATGACATGATGATTCTTAAATTGACATGCTAAATGCCATATGAAAAGCATGAAATTCAAATGACATGCTAAAATGAAAAAGCATGAATTGATGATTACATTCTTCTTAAATGCAAAACTTGTGTGAAAAAGCTTATGAGACTCAAATGATTAAAGGATCTTGTATCCGGTCAAAGGATTTTATAATCCAAATGTCTCTCTTTCTTTATTTGTTGAACATGGCTACAATCATACGGGTTTCATATCCGAAAAAATCAAATAGGGTGTAAAGTCGCTCATGCCATGTTTCGCCTATAAAGTTGGATATAGTGTTTTTTATATTGAAAATCAATAAATTCCCTGTATCTTTACTTCTCTCATGACATTGGTGAAATTGGTTTGAATTCTTATTAGAAACCTTTGGCATTTGCTTTGCCAAATACCATTGTATTTTGGACTTGAATGCTACATGTCTTGTATGCAAAGCATTTTTGTTTCACACATTTTAATCAAAATAAATCTCCTTGTTACTCTTCAATTAATTGATTAGCATAAAGTGGCTTATATGATTATGCAAATATCTTGTATGCTACTTTCTCTCTTTGCCTTAAGTGACCTTATTGGGGACTACTCCTTTGCCTATATCATGACAAAAAGGGGGAGTAGAATGTGGTGAGGGTGAGATGCTAAATTGTTGTAGCAATTGTGCATATTGGAGAGAGTACATATTGAGGGGGAGTAACCCGTTGAGGGGGAGCATTGCATTCACATACATTGCATGATGTTGTGTTTAAAAGTTTAATATGCAAATGCTTGTTTTATTTTCACTTGATCGACTCACATACACTTGCTTTGGAAGTGTAATCTAATTGCTTTGAAGGTTTGGTAATTCTACAAGAGATTGAAGACTTGAAGTTTTATTTTCTTATCTTTTTGTAATGTAGAATATCCTGTAGCTTCATTTATGTTGTGAGGATCAATGTGAGTGGTGGTTTTGTCACGAAATAGCCAAAGGGGGAGATTGTAAGGATTCCCATTATTGATTGGCTTATTTCGTGGACATACCACATATTGGGGTTTGAATTGTAAGGGTAGAATAGGTGTTTGAAGATCAAGCTCAAAGGCCCTTTTCAAGACCTCAAGGTGACAAGCACTCCAAAGGTATATTCTCTTGTGCTTAGTTTTCTTTGAAGAGATTTAGAAGCACACACACACTTAGCATACTTGCATATGTGTGCATTCTCTTCATATGTCACATTTCATACTAGCACTTTGATTGTATATCTTGTTGTGTGTTTATGTGTCTTGCAATTTGTTTCCCGAATGTGTTCGGAAACGTCCGCGCGTGCACGATAATGTGCTTGGTTTTACTTGAAGACCGCTCACGGAGAATGCCCTTGGCTTCTCCTTGGTTTCACCATTTTTGGTGAATCGACGGTTACGATCGGCGGTCTGGCCGCCGAATCGAAACCGCCGTTGCTCCCCTGTTTCTCTCGGGACCAATTCTGCGGTTATGATCGGCGGCCTGGTAGCAGAATGAAACCGCTGATCGTGCGTTTTTAGGGGCAAACTTGTCTTTTCACATGCCCTATTCTTGATGTCTATAAATATCACACTTTCTCTATTCTTTATCTTAGTTCTCTGACTCTAAAGAACTCTAAGCTTCAAAGAGAGATACTTGAGAGAAAATCAAATCAAGAACTCATTTTTATACACTCAAACCACATACATGTGCATCAAAGATCATTTAAGCATTTTCTAGCATAGTTAGTTTGCTTATTTGAATGAGTTTTGTTCAACACACATCCTTTGGTATGTTCTTCACTAATCTCATCTAAGTTTAGTGTTTTATTTATCAAAGAAATCTCTTATATTATTTGTATGCTCTTAGAATATACTCTAAATACAAAATAGAGATTGTTGTGTTGACATGATTGAGTGTTGTATTTTGATAGCAACATCTAGGTTATTGAATCTATGATTTGCTAAGCTTTATAACATGTTATTTAGCTATTGATATCTAGGATTGCATTTATTGTCATCTAATCATCCTAGATAAGCATATAGAGTTGCCTAGCTCTCATTGCATTTGTTGAGTATTATATATATTCACATAGGTTGTAATCTCTTCATTGAGAAGTAAGTCCTGCGTGTAGCTTCCGGGATTAGGTTGCTTCGATCGTAAGCAATTGAAGTCTTGTGTGATAGACCGGGATTAGGTCGGACACCGGGATTAGGTGGTCACACAAGCAATTGGACTAGGTTCACTTATACCGGGATTAGATAGGTGTGTGATTATATACTGGGAGTAGGTTGTAATCGTTTAACACATTTAGTGGATTCGAGGTTCGAGTGTGGCGCACTATACAGCCCGTGGTTTTTCCCGTGAGGGTTTCCACGTAAATATCAAGTGTCATTTATAATTCCGCACCATATTACACTTGTTATTATTATTGACTAGATTGGGGTATTTTCGTAAATTGACTAAACGCGAAAATTGGATAAAATTGTTAAAATCTATTCACCCCCCCTCTAGATTAATATATTTGAACACACCGAGTTATTTGTTTCAAGATTCATATATATCAACAAATGATGGCTATATATGAGTGATCTTAATCTTGATTGTTTTATCAACTCCTTCAGGTTAAATCGTGGTTTTTGATATACCATGGGTGAAATCGGAGTTGCATTCTTGGTCAATAACTATGTATGTTGGAATCGCGGTTTGGCTTGTGGCTGGGAAAGCTTGCACACAATAATGGAATCCACTCATTCTTGTGAGAAGTAGATAGTAGTTCCCTTAAGGGTTGATTCGGGGCTTGAACAATATGAGTGCTCTCCTAATTCTGTAAGGAATGTACGATTTATTGTTCATTAAAGAATCAATGGTACTTAATGGAAAGATATAATTAGAGGAGTATAACAGACATTATGACCCAACTCTAATTATGAACTACTTGTGAAGGATCATACCATATGTAATAGCTATATCGATAAACACCAAGAGTTATTGGTTTGTGTAAAAACATCTACAGTTGAGAGAGTGCAGCTTCGAGTTTTTAGTGGAATAACACCGAAGTTAATAATCATGAAATATTAATTAAATAGTTTAATTAATTATTTCTAAGGATTATTAGAGTTCAAAATACTGTGGGTCCATTAGGTTCTCTTGCTAGCCCGATCAATTTAGGTAACAAGGGTCACAGTTGATTAATTAGATTGTCCAATTAATTGTGTTATGAAAGTGACACGTATTTATTCGGGAATTAATTGAATAATGAGATTATTTAATTAATGAATAATGGTGATAATAAATTAAATAATAAGATTATTTAATTATGTTGTTAATCACTAAATGGAGGGTACTAGTTGATATTTGATTTTGAATAAAATAAGATAATATGATTATTTTATTTTATTAAATTAATTATTTGAAATTGAATTTTAAATGTTGAAATTCAAAAACAAATGTTTAATTATCTTTTAAAAGATATGAGATATCTTTATAAAATTTTAAATCAAATTGATTCTGTTTGTTTTTAAAAGATATATTAGATATATATTTAATTTTTTAAAAAATAACAACCGAATGCATATACACTTGTAATCAACTTACACAAGAATAAAAAAAGAGGCATCAGTTTTTTTTTTTTTAATCTTTTTTTTAAGGGTGTGCAAATTGTGTGCGTGAGACAAAAAGAAGAAACACAACAACACTGGTACGGCCATCTGAGGAAAAAGAAAAAGAAAAAGAATATGTATTTATTTTCTATTTTTGGTTCTTCAAAAAAGAGGGTGGCCGAATTTCTTCTACAACAAAGCAAGGGGTTGCTTTTGTGTTGTTTTTTCTACCTCCATATAAGTTCCTGAATACCGTGAAGTGCTCACACGCCGTTGCCAGTTTCTGGAGATAGCGAGGAAGATCAGGTGGTTCAAATTAGGAGCAGATCGTATTAAAGTGAAGGAGCTTTCTACGTTGGTATGAATCGTTTACCTTCTTTGTTGTTTTTGATTATTACTGTACAAACATGTTTACTTGATGATTGCATAAAAAATTTTAAAACCCTTCCACTGCGCAATCTGTAACCCTAGGTTCCTACAACCTCATCCAGAATAAAATGTCTTCTATAACAGATAAAGCCATTTTGGATAGAGTGTGAGTGACAAAATTCTCTTTTCTAGAGACATACACAATTGACCCTTCCTCGACGCTCTGGAGCCTTGTTAAAATCTCCCCAATAATCAAACTTATATTAGTTGAAGAAGAAGTTCCTGCTTGAATCAAAGTCACCTCAGTCAAAGGATCTGTCTTAATCCCAAACAATGTCAACCTTGTCTCAATGGCTAAGGTAATGCCTTGCAAAACAGTAGCCGTTTCGGCAACCATAGGGCTATAACTCATATGAACTCGTTGGGTGCTAGTAACCATCACCAACCTGTGATAATCACGAACCACTAACCTAAACCCCACCACATGGTGATCTATATCAAGAACAACATCCGAATTGACTTTATAAACACCCTTCATAGGAGGATTCCATATAACATACCTAAATCAATTTAACTTCTGCCAAAATCACCCTTGTCATTTGTAGCTATAAAACTAGACATAAAATTTTCAGACCAAGCAATCACTGATTCCTATCAATACATGTATTCCCATGAATGTTCTAATTCCTTAAGCACCACATTCGCCACCACATAATACTGAAATGAGCCATCTCATCACCTAGTAAATTATTAAAACAAGATTGTAATAAATCTAGAAAACTCACCATGTCATTGTAGCGGATTCCTACATAAACCAACTGTTTTTTCAAATGTTCTTCAAGCTTGATCAACCCCAGAGAGCATGCACCGTTGTTTCATAATACTTCTCACAGATAGGACACTTACCATTATTTGGGACTCTTCGTCTGGCTAGGTTGACCATGGAATTTTTACAAGCTCTCCAAAGGAATATTTTCACCTTTGGCGGGACATTAATATGCCAAATGTTCTTCCACCACAACTCCCTATTTTGCAAACCAGAAGAACTAGGAACTTGAACCAAAGCCATACCCATTTTGTTACCACTCTTGACAGAGTACTCTCCATCCGTTAAAAAATGCCAAAAAAGAGAGTCGGCATACTAGAAATTAGTGATAGGGATAGAGAGGATAGCATCCGCATCATCACCCATAAAAATCTCTTTGATCAACAGGATATTCTAGCCACCAAACATGGTCTTCAATTGGCTGACAAGTACAAGTCATCTCTAATTTGAGGAGAAATGATTCTAAAAGAAGTTGGCCTAGAAACCCATTTTTCATTATAAATAGAAATTGATGTATCAGTCCCTATTCACCATCTTGACTTGGCATCTAACAATCCACAGCCCCAAATGATGCCCTTCCAAATAGAAGTATTAATACCAGAATCCTCTGCCTTCACAAACGAGGTTATCGAGAAGAATCGTCCTTTTAGAAATCTAGAAGCTAGCGAATTGGGATTTTTAATCAAATGCCATCCCTGTTTGGCAAGTAAGGCACAATTAAACACTTGTAGGTTCCGAAAACCCATTATTGACAAAAAATTAGTTAATCAAAATTAATTAATATATAATGAGTAGGAAGGGGTCTTAGGACTTGTATTATTTATGACTTCCGTTAAATATAATTATGTGCATAAATCCTTTCTTGTAGTATTTATCTATCCACTTATCTAGATCAGATATATTTTTTTGAAACTTTTATCATTGGTAGGATTTGAACTGCTAACTTGGGAGCCATTTGCCCAAACCCCAGGTTCGTCCATCTACCAGCTGAGCTACGCCCATGGGGGCTAACTTATATTTTTCTTAATAACATTTTATACCACTATAAAAATGTGACTAAACTCTAAAATAACATATTAATTATAACAAAGCAATTTTTTCAAAAAATTTCTTTTAATCCTCTACAAGTTAGATGTCATATGTGTAACGTTATTCTACACAAAAACACACGTTACTTAGAAAGGTGATCGAGTGTTGTCAATCTTTTGACTATATCTTTTTTTCCTTGAATTAAAACCAATCACGACACAAAGATCATCATGATTTATCACATAATTCAGAAGAAAAAATATATATTCTTGAATCAAATTTCATATAAATATTATAGTACGTTGACTAGAATAACTAAGTGCTAGAATAACTAAGTGCTTAAATTTATGACCATCCATCACATAATTATCCCAATAGGATGGCTATATCTCAATTTAATGAGACTTGTGGAATTCCTTTGAGTGTGCACGTTCTCCATGTTAAGTATAATGAGTTAACCAACATACTGATGTATTAATTATAAATAAGTCTTACTCATTGGTAAATAAAATCAAGTAATAAACCAATATGAGCCACCCTCTCCAAATTAAGATATGTTATCGATATAACTGCTATGTTACTTCTCATAAGTGTGACAATAATTTTATAGTGATGATTTTCATATTTACAGTCCGGTTCAATACATTTATCTCGGAATGTATCAACACATAAAATTTAGAGCCACCTCATGTTTTAATGACCTAGACAAGTCTAATTACCAATTTGGGAATAAAATAGGGATGTCAATGGGGGTGGGGACAACAAATCTCAACCCCGACCCCAAGAAAATTATGTGCCCCTAACCCTGCCCCAACCCCAACAATCGAAGACTAGGGCCGGGGTTGGGGAATTTCTTGGATGAGGGAAGGTGGCCTTGACCCCGACCCTACCCTACCCTGCCCTGCCCCAATTCTGTATAATAATTAGATTTTTTTTTAACATAAATAAAAATAAGGTTTAAATTGGATTAAAAAAAATCCATACTAATTTTTATATCTTAATATCATATATATTATTAATTAAAAGAATAAATTTTGATTTTTTTTATTGATTAAATTTTAATATTATTAATAAATAAATAATAAGCGAGATCGGGGGATTAAAAAAAATCCTTACTAATTTTTTTATATCTTAATATCATATATATTATTAATTAAAAGAATAAATTTTGATTTTTTTATTGATTAAATTTTAATATTATTAATTAATAAATAATAAGCGAGATCGAGGCTGGGGTGGGGTGGGGCGAGGCGAAGCAACAAATCTCAACCCCATCCCGTTTCTAAAACGAGGCGTAAGAATCGGCCCCAATCCAACCCCATTTATTTTGGTAAATGTCTATCTCGTATGGGGTGGGGTGGGATCCCTATGGATTCAGATTCTTTTTTAGATTTTCTTCTTACAATCATATTTTTTCTTTTCAAAATCATTTTCTAAAGACACTCAATTATAAAAAAAATTATAAATTTTATTATAAAAATATCTTTTTTATTTTAAAACACTTCATCCCAAAATCTTAATTTTATTTTATAAGAAATTAAAGATATTTTATTTTGCTCCAAAATTAGTTATTTATTTATTTATTTATTTTCATTGAAGAGTGAAATTGGTTTTATTTTTGTGTATTTATATAACCATATGTGGTACCGACGACTCAAATCTAGGACATTAAAAGACTGGATGAGGTTTTTTTTTTTTTTTTAATTTAATTTTATTTATTTTTTTAATTTTAACCATTTGAAATCTTAAAAAATACAAAAACAATTCTGAATTTTAAAAATTGAAACTTAAATTTTAGTAAGATTCATTTTCGCGCTTTACATACTTCCAAAATTTTAGTTCAAGAATAACAATAAAACATTAATAATAAAAGACAATTTGTCTATAGATGATGGAGGCTAATTTGATGGCTGAAAAAAATTGGGTGCAGCAGGATACACAATACATCCCCACCCAGATGTTACCACGTAAATAAAGTTGTTCATATGGCAACATCTGGGTGGGGGATATATGGTGCATCAGATGCACCCAAGAACTTCTCCTAATGGCCTCCTTCAACCGGAGATGGATGAGCACATTCGTCCTATGGTGATATCATATTTATAAAAATATATTTATTTTATTTTATATTTTTAAATCTTGCGTTATTTTGTATTTTTAAATCTTATTTTATATATTTATATTTATAATTTTATATTCTTATTTTATTTTGTATTTTTAAATCGTATTTTATTTTATTTATATTTAAATCTAATGCTAAACATCCTTTTAAAATAGATTTTGTTTTTTTTTTTTTTTTTTTTGGAGTTTAAAAATTGGTTTGGAGTGTGTTTAAAATATTTGTATCCAAATAGTGATTTTAATTGTGATAAATTATCATTAATAAAAATAAAATTAAATATAATATAGAAAGATATTCTACGAATTGCCAATAGCATAATTATTATTTTGAATGAAACACTCCATTTCATCTTTAATTGATGATTGTGAAGCCTTTAATCTATGTTTTGGAAGAGAAATACAACCAAGGAAGCATCGAAAGAGTCAATATTCAATAATAATAATAAGAAGAAGATACAAAACAGAATCAGTAATAAGTCAGGGCCATAATCACTTGTTGACCCTGCGGTTCAGACTTCAGACATTTCAGACTTCAGCGTTACTGCTTATAATTGCTTTTAATGCTCTTTTCCCAATCAAAAAAAATAAAAAAAATCAAATTTGGAGAGGGGACCATCTCTTTTCACCTGTGTCTCCCTTCATGACACGTCTCGACCCCAGCATATGCTACTGTTTGGGTCCACCTTTTTTTCATTTTATTTTTCAAAAAAGTACTTTTGGGCCTTTTTCGAGTGCTACTTAATTGTCGGCTCTTCCTTTCCTCTACTACCTATAAAATTATCAAATTTCAAATGTTCCAAAGGACTAGTAGTCTTCTTCTAATGATGATTCACATTTAAAAACATATATAATTTGATGATAGTTTTAACTATTTAAAAGCTCTTTTAAGGCTTTTGTAAATCAACAATTATGTAAATCAACTAGAATTTTTAACGGTTTGTCAACACTTCAACCTGATCATATAAGTTGTAAAGATTGATGATATAAGATTGACTAAGTGATATGTCTCTTACATCTACCCCGTTCATGTTATAAGTTCGAGTAATGTGCCCTCCTTGCCCCAAATTAATTATAAGTCATGTAGAGATTTCGGTTGGGCTAGGGGGGTTGTATTGAATTGGGTTCACAATGAGTTAATTTGGTCGAGTTACTATCTGTGATGGGCTAACAACAGCCCAAGAAAATTCATCACAATTATTTGATTTCTAAGGGCACCCTCAAAAAATGGTCATTTGAAGGTCGGGTTATTTAGAGTATAGTTGGGGGGTGTAGTGAAAATATTCATTAACTTTATATCAAACAAGCCCAATTTTTGCTAGCTAAGGCCCATTGATCGATATGTTAGCTTATTTGAAGATTGACTTGTGAACATTTGAAAAAAATTAGGTACTTATTGGAACCATTTTTAAAAATGGTTTTCTATTTTCAAAAATAAAAAAACAACTATAATGTTGTTTGGGTACATATTTTACAAAATTATTTTTGAAATTAAAAAACAACATTTTGAAATGTATAACTAAAAAGTTAAAAACAAATTTTTTTTTTTATTGTTTTTCACTATTTTAAAAAAACATCATTTCAAAACAAATGAGTAATTTCACTAAAGTCCCTACTTTTTGGTGAAATGTCATCTATTTAAACGTCTTTGCCATATTACTAACTTAAGTCCCTTATTTTTTCAAAATACACCACTTTAGTCCATTTGACCAAAATACTAACGGTCATCTCTAACTATATATATCGTTTAGAGAAATAACCCCAAAAACAAATCACAACTTTTCCCTCCAAACAATTACTTTCCCATTTTAAAAACAACAACCAAATACATTTATATCGTTTTCCGATTTAAAAAAACACTACCAAACACATCACATTTTTAAAAACGTCATTTTTAAAATATGATTTCCATTTTTTAAAATAGTTTTCAAAAACACCATTTTAAAAACGATACTAAACGCAATTTTTTTAATGTTTTGAGAAGGAAATATTGATTTAATTTTTAGAAAAAAAATTTCAAGTGGGTTGATTAAATTTTTTGAAGTGAGTGAGTTAATTAAATAAGTTGGTACCATGCCTTATTATTGACATGAGGATGTAACATAATATTAACTTTCTCAACCACCATGAATCCAGATTTGCCATAGAAAGATAAAAAAAAGGAGAAGAAGAAATATAATTATTATTATCTACTATTATATAGTTTGATAGACTAAAATTACATATAAGTATATACCAACCGATAGTTAAACATAAAAAACTAAAGAAAGTTGCCCAGCGTAGCTCAGGGAGTAGATAGATGAACTTGAAATTTAAGTAAATGATTTCCAAATCAGCGGTTTGAATCCTACCAATGATATAAAAACTTTTTTAAAAAGTATCTAATCTACTTATGTGGATAGATAAATATCATTAAGAAAAAAAAAAAACTAAAAGAAAGTTGAACAATATTTGATTGAATATATTCCAATCAAATTTGAACACCGGTTAAGATATCGTGGTGAATAATCTTGAAATAAGCGGTTGTAATCATGATTAGTGACACAGGAGATGACCATTAGTGATCTTGCAACAAATTATGATAAGCATTAGTGATTAGTGTATGGTAATAAAAGAAAAAGATGTGGACAAGCACACAAGAGTAGCTATAGGCAATAGCAGAGAAGTACTGTCCAGTTAGATAAGATAATAAATGTATAACACGAAACCAAAAAGTGGGACCAAGTGGGCAGTTTATGAAGAGTCAAGAGTGTTGTCCAAGTGCTCAGTGACATATAACATTATCAGGCACCATGAAGATGACTAATGATATGCAAGGCCTGTCCCTTAAACAATAACCAAAGACAACAAAATAACATTAAAGAACAGAGCAAAATCAAATAATATTGTATGGGCAATAATAAAAGATGTGAAAAAAAGGCCGAAGAAGTGAGAGAGATGGGGATGGAGGTGTTGAAGTGACTGACAGAGAAAAAAGTTGAGTTGGGTAAATAACACTGTTTGAAAAGAATCTGACCTCAAAAACTCTTTTTAAAGTTAGTGGGAAAGAGAATGAACAAAGTAAGTAATCAATGAATGAAGACACACTACATTTGAGAAAGACTATCTTTTTCTGTGGGACTTCCTTATACACTAACTTTGTCTCTTTGTATCTCTCTCTCTCTACTCAATTCACTTGTAGCTGTTGGGAGACTGGAAGAGCCCAAAATTCAACAAAATACTGTTCACTCTTCACTGCTCACTCTGTTATCTGCTTTTCTTTTTCCCCTTTTTTAATTTCTGACTTTCCTCCATCATCTTCATTAAAAACTTCTTCTTTCCCATAATTATTGTTTTGTACATCTTCCCTTTCTCTCATTCTCTCTCAAATTCTAATCTTTATCTCCATTCTTGTTCTCTTTTTCTTTGTATCTCCTGTTAACCACTCGATTTTTGGTACTAAAGAGTACCAATTAGTCTTTCTTGACTTTTTGATTTTGATGCTTTTCTTTTACTGAGGAAGCCTACTCTGCAGCATCAAAGATACCCTATTACCCTGTAAGCAACTCTCACCACCTGTATCATGTAGACTCTGGATTTGTTCTTTTCAGTAACCTTTTTTCCATGCCTTTTTTTTTTTTTTTTTTTAATTTTTATTTTTATTATTATTATCTGTTACTTCTGTGAGTTCAGTGTTACTTCATTTTTGTTGATTTTGCTATAACAGTTTCTAATTTGTAATGGGTTGTGGTAGATTTCTGCTTTCTGTGAACTTTGATAGTGCTTTGTGAGTTGTGTATAACTTAATTCTTTGCTTCTTAGATTTTGTTATAAATGGGGCTGATCTTGCTTCTTGTTGGTTGTGTTGTTGGATGAAATTGATCATGTTATTGCCTGTAAGTGAAAATTTGGGAGTCACTATTTAAGTATTTGTTTTATATTGTAATTCATATTTCTTTAGTACATGGTAGCTCCACATACTGTAGAAAACAATTGTTTCTGGTTCTGCTTTATTAGTGGGGTTAAATTATTTCATCAGATATCTGTGACTTGTAGTGAGTTAGTTGCAGGAAGTATGAAACCACTAAATTGGAAGATGTCAGTTTTAAGTCTCATATAGGATGAGAGGAAAAACATTTCAGGTATCATTTGGTTAGTACCCTGTTGAATTTAGTTCTTCTTTGGTTAAAACCTTGATTAGTGTCATGTTCTTAAACTTAATTTGTGATTCTATATCGATTCTATATCGGAAAGGTTCAGGACCATTAAAATTGATGTAGTTTTCTATGAGTTATTATCCCTATCCCGACCCCTTATCTTTATGGCTTTTCCCCCTTTCAGTTATTCCATATAGAAATGATTCATACCGAGAAAACTGTCCCCAACAAGGAAAGCAACCAAAGAGACAGGGAGAGAATCAGAGACGGGTTTATCTAAGATACAAAACAATAAAAATAAGTAAATAAATTAATAAAGAGGTAACTAAGCAGTTTAGGTACATAAGAATACTATACAAAATGATTCATGATGTTTCCTTACTCAATTTTGATGATTCTTGGTTTACTGCATTTGCAGTTAAAGATGTATGTCGTGACGTCGTCTTCTTCAATGAGTATTTGTAAGAAGTTTTGCCTCAAATAGTCTGGATACATGAATTTGGTCGTCATAATGTGTACACTTAGAATGTCATTACTTCACTTTTTTAGTCAAAAGAGTATCATGAAGTAAATTGTTGTTGCAGTTTTGTAGAAATATTTTCTTTATCCCTTTAAGATGTTGCAGATATGAGGATATGGTCTGCTAATATAATAGTTTCTTCTTTTTCTTTATAAACACTTGTGACTATAATTTCTTTGTCTCTCCTTTTCCTGCAGGATATTTCCAGCTCTCAAGTCTCTATGTGGTAAATTGAGCCTTTATTAAATTGACAAAATCCTGTATTAGTATTCAGTTTTCTCAAAATCCTTCATACCGCCATAAGAAGTGTATGATCATGGTATGGCTACCCCTTGACTATTATACATACATACATACATGTATAAATATATAATTCAATTCGCATAACTTATTTGATATGGCAAGTACATAATTCTAATTCAGTAATTCGGGTACAGTTGTGTCATGTGTGATTTAATTTATGTTTCATTGTTGTTTTTTCCCCTTGTTGCATCTGGTATATGGCAGTATTGAGCAGTTTATGCAACATATTGATAGAAAATTATTGATTCCTTAATTTTTCTGTTTGTATAATTCTTCTTAGGATTAGGAACTGTAGCTGTAAATAAAACACAGAGTATAGCTTGGATTATGTCTCCAGAAAATTTTCATTTGCTACTTTTGTCATTCTCACCTTCATCCTTGTCATTATAATCACAAATCTTTATTACTATTACTATTATCGTGATTATTTACACTAGAAGAAATAGAGCAAGTAAAGATAAATGTAATATTGAAAAACTAATCTATAAAATCGCTA
Source organism: Acer campestre (assembly GCA_954870605.1). Taxonomy (NCBI): domain Eukaryota; kingdom Viridiplantae; phylum Streptophyta; class Magnoliopsida; order Sapindales; family Sapindaceae; genus Acer; species Acer campestre. The sequence continues at coordinate 12,890,059 of OX940806.1, read as the reverse complement.
ATATTGATATTGGTGATGGTATATGCTGTTGCTGCGTGTGGTTGTTACTTTGTTGTTTTAACAAAGAATGACATTGATTACAATAGCTGCATTTTTGAGATGTTTCTGATCGAATGTTGATCCTAACACTTTCCAATTGAACCTTTCATTCTTTTTTTTTTTTTTTTTTTTAACTATCTTATTCTTTTGGATTTTGTGTCTTAGATGTTAGTGGCACTTCTTTTAGGAGTTATGTTCACGTCTGCCCTTATAAAAGAGTTAAAACTCATTAATTTTTTCAAGACACAATAAAGTTTGTCAACAAGCAAAATTTGCCAACACCAAAGTCAAAGATTCAACTTTGCCATGTAGGCGAAAGTTGAATAATCAATTAAAAGAATTAAGAAATGTATAAAAGTTTTGATATACGGCCCGGTATATAGAGAATAAGTGTCGGGATTATGGTTGTCCTGAAGGATACCTTTATTTGTTTTAAGTAAGAAAAATTGGTTTGGAGTGTCGACTGTGATCAGCATTTATACTCCAACGCCTAAGTCAACATCTGCTCTAGAGAGATAAGTAACAAATTTTAGAGAGCGTACTTCATTTATGAGGGTGGTTCATCTATTTATAGATGAGGTTCCGTAACCACCAATTCCCATTCAAATAGTAATGCTTGACATTGATTGGTTCAATCTTATATGACATAAGTTGTTTAGTATTAGTGCTTTAGGTTTAGCTCTCTGTTTGAGTGTTAGACTGAGACACCTTATGCATGCGTGCTTCATCTCTACTAACACTTATAGGGGGCATGATCTTCATAGCAAAATCAACGTCCCTACTTAAACCATTTGGACCCAAGATTTGATGAAGAAACTTATATGCCCCACAAATGTATTCCTTCTGAATGCCCCTATGGGCTCTCGCTAGCTCTCAATCTTGGGCCTAAAATAGGCTCAAGATTCTTTAGGGCCTTAAATAGGTCCCGTTGACATGTCAACTTATCTGACGTGACATATAGGCATGTGATATCTCTCGGGATGAAAAGGACTTTTCACCCTAGAGCTAGGGGGTTTAATGTTATACTTGAATTATTTACCGATGCCACATTAGAATAGTTGACAATGAGGCCTAATTAAGGTCTAAAGAACTTGGACCTATTTTAGGCCCAAGATTGATAGCTAGCAAGAGCCCATATTGGCATTCACAAGGAATATATTTGTGAGGTATACAAGTTACTACATCAAATCTTGGGTCCAAACCAGTTGGCCGAAAGTGTACACTTGGTTTTTGTATAGCATCGAGATATTCCACGAGTTACTCGGGACAATCAGCCAATAACTTTTAGGTTAAGTAAAAACGGTTTAAGTTGGGCCATTGGTTTTGCTATGAAGATCATGCCCACTATAAGTGCCAGTACTACATGCTATAGGGAGACGTGTCAAGCATGCATAGGGTGACCCGGTCCAACTCTCAAATAAAGTGCTGAACCTAGACCATTAATACTTAATTGCTTATGCTATGTAAGCCTGAACCAATCACAGTCAAGCATTACTACTTGAGTGGGAATTGGTGGTTATGCAACCTCATCTATAAATGGATGAACCACTCTCATAAATGAGGTACGCTCTCGAAAATTTATTGCTCTTTATCTCTATGGAGAGCCGATGCTGAGTTGGGTGTTGGAGTATAATTGCCAACCACAATCGGCACCCCTAACCTACTTTTTATTTCTTAAATCCCTTGGGACAACCATAATCCTGACACTTATTCCCTATATACCTAACTCGTATACCAAAACTTCTATACTTTTCATTGATTATTCAACTTTCGCTTACGTGGCAAGGTTGAATCTTTGACTTTAGTGTTGGCAAATTTTGCTTGTCAACCATGTGTATTCATATAGTGAAAGAATATCAGAGTTTTTTTATCAAGTTTTTGCATAAGAACACATGTAAAGAAGACCCTTGTTTAAGTACACTATTGATACATTATATTTGGTGTTGTTCTTGATTTTATTGTGGTTGAACAAAGGAAAACATTGAATGCCTAGAAATTGTAATACTAACTTTGTATGCATTTTGAATTGTTTATACTTTAATTGAATTCCATACTGCTGCCATTTTCAATGTTCGTTTTACCAGCTAAGTTTTTTTCATTTGGCATCCAAGGTGTCAATGTATTCTACGATATTGGATATTATGAAATGTAATACTGTAGAGGCAAAACAAGTTTTACTCTTTTCAATATTATTATTTTTTTTATAATTTTTTTAATAATTTTTTATAATTTTTTTTGAAACGTTCATTATTAAAAATTTAGTCAGCCTTCCTCAGTTCGAGCAATTTGTGACAATTCACCGTTTTCCAAGAGTTAAACTTAAGTTTTAACTCTAAATAATTTATATCACCCTTTTCACTAATAAAAGTTGGGAAGAAGTCTTAACTCTTTTAACCATTTGGTGTCTACATTGCTGAGAAGGCGCAATATAACTTGGAAGCGATCCTTCATAGAGGAAGTATGTTTCTTGCTAGAAGTTGTAGGATTTGTTTCTTGGTATTCTATGTCAAGAATTGGATTGAGCTTAGCTGCTTTTTGAAAGACTGCAATTGGTTTACTACAGAATATTTTGTGACTTGACCTTAGGCATGATCCTAGACTATAATATAGAAACAAAAACTGCCTGTTTATGAGCAGAAAAACATTATATTATTTCTTTTGGTTCTTAATTTAATAATTTGTAATTTTGTTTATTGTCTTTGTCTTGATTTGCCTTTCTTTGCAGTGTTAAGTGTCAAAGCAATGTCCAGGCTGATAATTTAATTATCTGGTTTACTTGGACTAGGAGCAACGTAAAACTGAACTATTTAATGTCTCTATGTAGTGCTACATACAGTTGTTAGTTTATCAGTGTGCTCTGTTCATCTTCTTCTTGAAATATAGTCTATAAGGTTTCTATTTCATGGTTTGTGCTTGTCCAATTCCTGTAACACTCTTCCAAAATCTTTAAAGCTTGTAGCTCAACTGTGTTAACATGAAGTTTCATCATGTGTGTCAAACTTGATCGTTCATCTTGGACTCTTGGTTCACTTCACCACCGGGTGGTATCATTGGCTTGGAAAAGTGGTTTAATGGGTTTGGAACATGTTTATGCTTATAAGTTTGTTTGGGGACTCCTGTTTTTCCTTCCACTTAGTGGGTTTTTGATTGACATGGGGGACTCCACTCTCCAGGCAGTGTTGCATGAAATGTGGAGAGTAGTAAGACATTGTTTGGGAAGAAAACAACATCGTGATTGTTGAATGGTTGTAGTGATAGATGGTGTCCATCTTGTGTGTATAAAGCCATCACACAAACAGTTTACGTAGATACTAGATTGTCATCTATTTATTGTATTATTCATAGAATCTGCAGGATGGGATCCTGTGGCTCAATCATTGGATGACCCGTTGGTGGAGAAAATCTTCAATGTACCTTGATGTGTGCACCCAGCCCAATGATATCATCCCAATTGGTATAGATAACCAATGAAATGTGTTTTTTGAGACATAGCATTATTTTAATGGTCGGTTGCATGCACCAGGTACATTGAAGATTTTTTCCCATTGGTGTGACTGGGCGGATCCTCTGAGGTAGGAAGTAAAGATTGACAAATACATAGTTCCGCCAATAGTGAGCCTAAATATAGAAAACTGAGTATTGCTAGAAGCGTGCATAGATTAAGAAACGTGTCTTCTTGGCATAACAGTAGAACATGGGCTGTATATGAGTATTCGATTAAGATTTTTAGAGCAAGATGCACATTCACATGTTTGTTTTTCATTTAATAATGAAGCTGAATGGTACTGATAATAACATATGTTTGACAAGTGTGTAGACATTGTTTGCATGTTGTGTCAATAAGCCATCACTCTTTGCATCTCCCTCTCTCCTCCTCCCAACTCCTTTGACATACAAATAATCCATCAAGTCATATATGCTCACAGGTGAAGGGAGCTAACTGCTTTCAGCAAATTGTATGATTGTTTCTGTGGTTGCTTAAATAAAAAAAAAACTAGCTCGTGGCAGTATTGTTTACTGAAACATGATACCACCAAATTCCAACTTGGAATCCGAAAATGATTCAGAAGCAAGCAGACGAGTAGCTTCCAATGTAGCTGTGAAACAAGCATCCCCTGATCCTTCCAAGGACAGCACCACCCCTTCTTCCTGTCTCACAAGTCTCACAAAGCTTCAACGAGATTCAGGTCTTGTTTCCCTCGACTTGACACTCAACTATAACTCAAATGTCATCGAGTTGAAGGGCACGAGTGAGCATAGTGGAGAAGTAGCAGCCCCTACTCCAGCAGCAACAATACCAAGGGTTTTCTCATGTAATTACTGCAGGCGCAAGTTCTACAGTTCACAGGCATTGGGAGGACACCAAAATGCTCATAAAAGGGAGAGGACAATGGCAAAACGTGCAATGCGGATGGGAATATTCTCCGACAGGTATACTAGCTTGGCTTCTCTGCCACTTCATGGTTCTGCTTTTCGGTCTCTTGGGATCAAAGCTCATGCCGCAATGCACCATGGTGTCATACCGTCACAGAGGCCTGCTGATATACGAGGCGGAGCAAGGTTTGAGCAAGGCTACTTTGGAATGCCGATGTTGGTGGAAGACGACGATGTGGACTTGTTTTGGCCTGGGAGTTTTAGGCAGGTGGGTGAGGGAGTTAGGGGTAGTAACTCAAGTATGCAGTTTGCTCAAAATTCTAATGTGAATTTTGTAGCAGTGGAAGCATCTTCAAGGCCACAAAGTTCATCATCTGCACCAGATCTTACTTTGAAGCTCTAACATTTTGTTCGTGACTTTTACTTCCATTAAGACTAGTGTTCTCTTTGTACAGTGAGTTGTGCATTGGCAACGGCAGCTATGGTATCGAGCTCTTTAAATTTCTTACAACTTTCTAATTATTCTGCTATTTTCTAGACTTGAACTCTATTATAAGATGAGATTGGTTTAGTGGTAAACCTCTTAGAACTATATCCAACAGGTTGTGGGTTCGAGTCATGTTCCCTCCGCCATCTCGAAATATTGTAATAGTTCTAGACTTGAACACTGTTGTGATTACACTAGGTTGTTGATGCTGATATACATGTACTGTTTACTGCTATTGCTTTCAATAATTTACAAGTTTTTGTGAGTCATGAAATCAAGAAATAAACAGCTATAGCTTTTATATTTTTAATTGGGGGAACTGTTTAAAATATGATTCTGCCAATTACTTGTATATCTAGAAGTTCAAGGGGTGAACCAATTGACCCCATCAATATTTTGGATTATAAAGGCTCATTAAATCCACAAATTGTTAGGTTTGATTTTTCATAATATAAAATCGATCTGATGTGGATGGATTCTCCCAGAACTTTGTATAGAATGCAAAGAAAAAGCCTGCTACTTTACACGAAAGCATTACAGATGATTGCCTAATTTCTTGGTGAACATAAGTAATCAATTAGTGACACTAATAATTATATATTAATTGTCTTTTACAAAGTTTAAATTATTTAATTCTCTGGAATCACATGTATTCTCTCTACCAATTTGCATTTTCACCATAAATAATTAATCACAAGATGATTCTTAATAGTCCCCCCTAGTGTCCTTCGTGGTCATGAATTTAAACGTTTTATATTACAGATTTACACTTAAACCCAAATTGTGTTTACTTAAGATAAGAGGGGCAAATTTGGTTTTTAACCAAATGAAATTTGTAAAATTCAATCCTAGCCGGACTGTGGTAAAATTTCGTTATTAACCAACATGACTTGTGAAAAAGATAAAATTGCCCTTAATGAATTATTAACCATAACAATTATTTTCATTTAGTTGGTTTTCAATTTTGAAAGAAATGGAGAGAGAGGATTTATGCGGTTGTTGGTCTTGAGAGAAGTTGTCGTGAGAGAAGCTATGCTTGAACAACTGTACTTTTGTTATGAAAGAATGATTTGTGCTTAGTGTTTGATTTTAGGTTGAATTCTCCATCTCAACTTCTTCATCATCATATTGAGAAAATAGTGTATCATTAATTGATGTTGTTGACGGTGGGTTTTTGCCAGTTGACCAGTCAACGATCTCTGGTTAGTAAGACCTTGCAAATATGAATAAAATATGCAATGAAATGCTAAACAAAATAAAAGAGAGATGTAATGTGGTAAAACTCTAATGATCAGAGAAACATCCACGGGTTGTCGCCTAAGCAACTTAGTCAAATCCAATATAATGTTTGAATGATACACACTTTGTTCTCTATCCCTCTTTCGTCTCGTTTTGTATTTTGCAGGCGTATTTATACATGGTACTGCTAGGGTTTTAGGGGTGCTATTAAGGTTTAACATTGTGACGTACAAGTAGGGGATTGTAGAATTGATTTTGAGATTCTTTCCTTTTTGGTGTTGATCTTGTCTTTAATGTGATTAACTTTGAATTTGTTTCGAATTCTGATAAGCTGGCATGAAGATCGTTTTGTTTCCTTGTGGGACTTTGTTTCTTGGTAGTCGATTTGTGATTGATCTTTATTAGCTGTATTGTCTGCAGGTGGTGGAAGAACTTCAATGGCTGGTTTCTTCATTCGTGCCGAGCGTGATTGGTCGGGCATTTTTAATATTCGGCACACTCGGCTTTTTATGCTCGTGTACTGTTCTTGCATTATACTTTGACAATTTGTCTGTGAAATGCCATTGTTTCCTTCCAACCAACTTTCAGCTTATGTGGCCAGTCTTGTCCATGCTATTTGCTGACGTGTCATCTACAACGAATTTTACTCATAACAATACCCCCTTAAATATTTAAGCCGAGTGGACTTACTCGTCTTGGGGATGAGTTTGTTTATTCGGCAGAAGTATTTAAATCCTACTCAGTTTTTTCCTGATCGGACAAGCTTTGTTTGACCCTTGGTCGTTTTCCTCATAAATGCTCCGTAAGTGCTATGATCAATATTCCTTATTAATTCAAGACATTAATGACGTGTTTTAATTGCATCCACACACATTCGATTTGCCCCTTAATCAAAGATCTCTTGATGGCGACGCTTGGGGTTTTTTTGACGGCTTAGGTTACCCTCGTGCTGCCACCTGCCCCTCTTGGGTTTGGTATGTCAATTTGCATTTATGGGACGTGACTTTTGCTCTGATCCATACGTCACTCCGCACATTTCCTCTTCTTCCCGCTCTTTTACTTTTTTTTCCCTATGGTTTCACTTTCGAAATCAAGTATCACCCATCTATTTAAACCCCTTCTAACATGATTCTTTTTTCTGTTTTTTAAATTTGAGACTCTGATTTTCTTTTTTTCCAGTTTCTTTGCCTTTAAATTTCTTCTTGATTCGACTTCTGCATCCTTTCTTTGCTTCTTGATTACCACCGTACACTCCATCATCTTTCGGTTTATTCTACACTTCATCAGTTTCTAGGTGATTCTTTAGGTTTTTCTCAGAGATTTGAAGCTTTTTCTCTTCTGGTTCCTTGTTCTTGTTTGAGGTTTTTTGCGGTTCATCCATCTCTTGCAATTTTCGAGCTTCTTTGAGGTTAGTTTTTCTTCCATGGATCCTTCAGTTAGACATCTTCTTTTCGTTGCTTCGATGATTGCTATTGAGCGCCATGATACCCGTTTGATTGAGTACCTTCAAAACTTGTTGGGAAATCCACCCCCAGACTAGCCTCATTTTTTAGATGTTAATATTTTGGGGTTTGTTCGCGAAGCTCCCCCTAATACTGACTCTCATAGGATCCCTCAATCTGAGATTCGTCATTCTAACCCTTGTTCTTCTACTTGCAGTGATATTCATCCCCCGATGACAAGATCCAAAAATTATAGCCCACACACGATTCATAAAAGTACGGCCAATCATAGCATGATTGGGCCTCAAAGGATAAACGAGGATGACATGGAAGAGGAGCATCAAGCAGCATGTATTCTTTTTTCGCCTGAGCGGGTCTGCGTCTATGATATCGAGCCAAATGTAGTTGACAAAAAGGAAACTCGTCAGTACATGGGGAGGTTCGATCTGGATAAGGATTGTGTTCAGCTTGAACCGGTTGGAGATAGGGCTGCATGGAACCCTTCACCCGGGATGGTAGCGATTTATGGGGTCATGTTGAGCTGTGGTGTTACTCTCCCTCTCCAGCCCTTCATTACTTGGTTCCTGGCTGAGGCTCAGATCTCTCCAGCCCAACTCGCTACTAATAGCTACCGTATTCTGATGTGCCTGTGGCATATGTGGTATAGAATGAAGTTGCCACCCCCTACTCGTGAGATTAGTCATTTTTACACCCTTAGACAGTTGGGTAGGTCGGGGACATATTTTCTCCTGTCGAGTAAACTCGACCACTGGATCTCGAAAGGCGTCGAGATTATAGGGAAGGTTAACTCAACTACGGATGAGAAGACTAAGGGTTTTGTTTAGGGGTTCCCCTCCTCCAACAAGTATTCGAAGAACAGTTGGTTCTTCGTTGAGGGTGATTGGGAATAGTTGATTGACTTCGATGTTGAGGGCATTCAAGTATCGCGTAAAGTCTCTCGCTATTTCTGCTCTCCCGAATAATGGAATAACACCGCCCCAATACTATCGGACGGGGAGTTGAAGAATCTGACTCAGGCAGCTATTCGGGCATTGAAGAAAATGGGAGAGCCTTATCTTCTCAATGAGGATAAGATGATAAAGCCAGTTTCTTCCCTCGTCTGTCCGCGGCTCTCAAACGATGTAAGTTCTAAAAGTTCTTATTTTATTCTTTTATCCTGTAGTCTGTTCCTTAGCTGATTCATGACATTGATGCTGAGTTATTTTTTACAGTGAATTATTTAGATGTCATTTGCAAGGCTCAGGCCGGCATATGGAAGGCCATTTTGGAGGCTCGTCAAAAGAAGCTATTAGTCAGCAATTTGAGGTAGACGCTCTAGACGAGCCAGAAGGTGAGGGCTCTGCTGAGGGACATGTAGAAAAGGACACTAGGGATGCTCCCGAGTACACTCCCAAGAAGGTTCACCGCGCCACTAAGACCGGGACTAGTGAGCGTATGGAACCGAATGAGCTGGATAATTTTGTCTTTAATGCCAGCAAATGGGAGCATTCTTCGAGTGAACGTAAGAGCTGTACTGCAGACGAGGCAGCTGTCGGGAGAAGTAGGTTAACCCTTACTGCAGACAAGGCAGCTGCTGAGGTACGCGAGCCAAGTCTTGACACCAGTAAGGGCAAGCAGAAGGTTGGGGAGTCCTCTGAAGCCGATGCCCCTGCAAGGCCTTCTGTTGTTGCCGCTCCTGTTTCTAATTCCTCCCTAGTGACTGGTGGTGAAGCTGAGGTTGAAGATCCCAATGCAGACCTTGATACCTGCGGGAGGCAAACTAGGAAGAGGAGAACTTCTTTTTCCCTGGTCAGCCTACCCCAAAAATCCCACGGGTGGTTGTCTATTTTGATTCTTCCTCGGGCGACGAGGGGATCGGTCTTGGGACCGCTAAGACTAGGGTGCAAGCTTCTTCGGAGGTCCAAGCAGAAATCCAAACGTAGAAATCACTTGGAGTTTTGCTTGATTCTCCCGATAGGGTGGGTCCCACAAGTGATGTGAATGCTACAGACCTGCCCCTTACGCCTAGAGTGAATATTGGTGGCTCGGGGACATCCGGCCAATCGGAAGACCTTTCCTCTCAAGCTATGCTGAGGGCCATGTCCTCGGGTCGTGCATTCTTTGGCGATGATCACTGGAGCCGTCTCAGGGTTGGCACTCCATCAAAGCAACTTCAAAACTTCTTCAACAGCGCCTCTTATGTGAGTTATTTGTTTTTTCTTTATTGCCATGGTTTTCGTTAGTATTTCATTTCATTATTTTGATGTGTAGATGGTTGCTGAGATGTCGGGGGCTTGCCTGGCTAGCCAAGCCCAGGTAGACAGAATAAGGTGCCTGGAGGCCCAACTGAAGGAAAGTGAGGATGGTCGTGCTCGGACCGAGGTGGCTTACCAAGAGAAAATTAAGTCACATCAGGAATTCATGGACCGATACTTGGTAAGTCAGATGAAGGCTAAGCAGAAGGCGTCCTTGGCTGTTGATGAAGTGAAAAATCTCAAAGGCTTGTTATCTTCTTCTGAAGAGGCGATGCTTCAGGCCGAGCAGAAAGTGGAGGAGGCCAGGCTGTCCTATGAGTGCCAGATTAAAGATTTGAAGAACCAAGCCTTAACCGTTAAATCTTTATCAAAGGTGGCTCAGTTGGAACTGGAGATCCAAGGGGTTGATCGTTTCAAGAGATCTCTAGCTTATGATGCCTTGCTCCTCAGGGAGTTCTACCGAGGGATGGTTTTGACCAGGGAGTTCTTCAATGTCAAGAATAGGGTGACCGACCGGGCTAAGGCTAACTGGAACTACTTGATCGAAAATCACGTGGACACGTCTTTAGATTCCCTCCGGGCCCAATGAAGGTGAGGCGCACATATTGTTGTAGCAAAGGTAAGGCACATCACCCTATGCATTTGGAGATGCCTACTGAGAGTGTTTTCTCTACATTCCATGCTTGTCAAAGGGCTGGGATAGATGGCGAGGAACCAGACGTTGGGCCCATGGTAGGGATTATAGTGCCTGGATGGATGATGCCGATGATGAGATTGTCTGGCCTTCTAATGCGAGCCTTCTGAGTGAATATGACATGGTACTGGAGCCGAGTCTCGTGGGTGGCAGCTCTCGACCTTGCAACGGTTCTACACTTGGTAGCAGTTCTCAACCCCTAGTGCTTACTTGAATGTATATTTTGTTTTTCTCTTGAATGTATATCTTTTCTTTTTAATCGACACATTCTTCATGTCTCGTTTCTTATTTTTTTTCTTTCTGCCTCGCTTTATTTTCCCTCAACTTAATTACAATGAATGTGATACCTGAAAAGAAGAATAACATAAACAAAAAACAAGTGTAAAACCAGGATTAAAAACGGGTGGGTTATTTTTTGCCCAGTCTTGACTGGTAGTCTCTCATTACGGCCAGTGTTTTTACGGACTAGCATTTATCTTCTTGGCTGAGTATCTTTTAACTGGCAGCTATCGTTTTTGGCCAAGTATCTTACAGTTGATTATTTTGCCGAGTATCTTATTAACTGACAATTGACTGCTATGCTAAGTATCTTATTTAACTGGCGGTTGTCTATTATGCCCAGTATCTTATTAAATGGCAGTTAACTGCTATGTCGAGTATCTTATTTAACTGATGGTTGTCTATTATGCCAAGTATCTTATTAACTGGCAATTGACTATTATGCCGAGTTTCTTATTTAACTGGTGGTTATCTATTCTCTCTTTTCTTTCTTTTTAAACTATGTGTTACGTCGAGGCTCACCATAACCATACACTTAGTTCCTTGCGCAAGTCACCTAAGACATCACCAGGTTTTTTCTGCCATAGGGTTTTACCGAATCGTTGGGGGTAGTGTGTACCGGCCAACACAGCTGCGCATCTCACCAGATCTATTCTGGCGGCGACCCGAGCAGTTTGCCAGGTATCTTGTTTTCTGGGTACTCTGGTACCTTGGTTTTACCTTTTCACTGGGTGATGCGTTTACATCGTCCCAACTAGGAAGGCATGCTACTTTATCTTCTCCGCCCCTCGGACACTATCCACTCATTCTTTACGGTTTTGTGGCGCCCGAGCTCCTTGTGAGACTAAATCTCACCCTTTATTTTAGAGAGCTTTTCCTTCTTTACTTTTAAAAGGCTTCCTTCATCTCCTTTCTGTTTGCCAATCTGCCAGTGTTTCCCGGGGAAGGTTTCCTTGTGGGATATTTATTGATTCTATAAAACTATGATGAATACAAACTTTAGTAGATAGCTATTTTTATTATCAATTGAATATCTGAATCAAGAAAAAACTAAAACAAGAATCTAAATGAGAACAATCGAATATTAGGAAATAAAGGAATCTTTCAAGGGTAGAACATCTTCAAGTATTGAGTATTGCATGGTCGAGGTACTAGCCCGCCACCAGGTCGGGTAATCAGGTAGGCCTAGCTATGCTGTCGATAATGTATGGCCCTTTTGTAGGGAAAAATACACGCGGCAGAAGCAAAAAAAGAGTTTAGTATAGTTTAAATTTTTTCAATATTTTGAACCTTAACCCTCTAATTAATTAACATATAATACTAAAGATATCATACCTTTGTTGTGTCATCCGATTGACGTTGCGTTGATGGTAATCCGCAAAATCCGCAAGATCTTCCAATCCAATCAGGAACGTGAATCACCTAGGAGTATAGTCTCTCTTCTCTTTGAATTGTGTACTTGAGGATGGAATAACAAAAACTTTTTCTTTTTCTTTAGTCACAACAAGTTCCAAGAGATAACAAAGAATGTTCCCGTCACTTTTGAATTCACAATCGTTAGATCGAAACTCGTGTGAACCTTATTCAAAATTGTGCATAAAACCTTTTGGTGTAAAAGTAATTAGTGCACTATCGAAATAAAAACAAACTTTTCTCTCTATTCCTCTTGGTTGAAAATCACACTAGTCTAAGAGATGGATTTTATTTTTCTCTAGCAAAAGAAAATAACTATCAAGTCCAAGACCTTAGGGTTAGCCGAATACCATATCAAGAATATATATATCGAATTCTTATGCAATATAATACATATATCTATTACCGTATTATTCTCGCCATATCAATATAAATATATATATATATACACACACATGTGAATTCTACCTGCCATATCAATATATTATCTGCATGAATTCTTCTTGCTATCTCATATATATCTTGTAGCCGCTATTAACTTGCATTAAAATATATAGTACAAACCATAATCCAACTCTTTAGTATATTTGTGACTATATAAAAGACTTCCTAATTTGACTAGATAAATAAATCCTTTATTCATCTACTTACCAAATAAAGTCTTTTATATTTAATATACTACTACCAATAATATAACACTAAGAAACATATTTCCTAGTCAGAATTTTGATTCTTAATTAAATAATTAATCAATCAATTAATCAATTTCCATTTAATCAAATAATAAAATAAAATAAAATAATATATTTAGACTATTATATAAGCCTTGCTGCCCATACACTAAGATATGCCAATATATTATTTTTCCATTTTATTAAATTCATTAGACCTTTAATTAAAAGGTCCACATGTGAACTAGGTTCATTCTTACTAAAAGAAACAAGTCCACATGCCTTAATACAATTTTAGATGGACCCATAATTAGTTCGGTAGAATATATCAAGTGATTCATGCAAATCCGTGTGGATTGGGGATCTTGGCGGGCCTATCTAAATTTAAGCTCTAATAGACATAACCCAATCACAATCAACAAATGATTCACTGAGGTTCAATCTATTAATTTTAGTTCATTCCACTAAAGAACTAAAATTGCACTCTTAAATAAAGATGGAATAAGTTAATGATTATCATTCATACCCTAGACAATCTTATAAGAGATAGTGAATTCTCGTGAAGAATATCAGTAATTGCCAAAAGCTCATAAACCGCCTATAGCTTTCCAAGTTACCATATTTACTCATATGACCACACTTTGAACTTGGATATATATTATGACTTGTCCAGAAGTCATCTTTCAATAGTCACTATTGAAAGCTCAACGTTAAGATTTAATATCCAAAACCTCAAAACATCCATATGATGATATTCTACTCATATTTAATAAATGGAGCCACGATGTCCATATCTATAAATGAAGTCCTCTATTGATTAGCGAATGAATACCACCAAACTATCGAGGATAGACTATGCTATATAATCGTACTCATTGATAGCTCAAATGATAACACTTGTAACCATAAGTCCATCATTTATCTCAAGATTAAGATAGACTCTCTGATTGTCCTGATAATAAAAAGACTTTTATCTATTGACGGTTCTAGATAAAGTATTTCATTGTGATTTAGTTCAATGCACCCAGTGCACTAGATTCTTTTACTCGAAGATCCTTCGATGATTTTTGACTCATCATAACACATTTAATCCCACTCAAATGCTAGCAAAAAGAATTCTACAACTTTAACCAGATAAAGGTGCCAAACCATTAACTTAAGTTGTGAACGTAATTCAAGACTAACTAAAGAATTGTGTCTACCTCATACATATCCAAATGTACGAACAATTCTTCTTTTCTCATGGTCTTTTGACCTTATGATTATTTACTTTGACAATTATAATTATAAATGCTATAAGATTTTGTTAAAATAGAAATCACTTTATTAATATGATTAGATTGTCAAATACAATATTATACTCTTGCTATTGAGCATAATCCTAACACCTTCTCATTTGTCCGTGAGGGATCCTTCTGCTCTATCTTTTGTGTTCAGGGATACCTTCCTTAGTACTAGATCTCTGATTTGGAATCTACGTATGTGGACACGAGAGTTGTCGTACCTTGCTACCCTTTGCTGGTATGCTGCATTTCTTACTTGGGATTTGTCTTTGGCCTCTTCTAGTTCATCTAGATTTTACAATAGTATATTGACATTGTGATCTAGGTGATACAAACGGACTCTTGGGGAGATGAAAGACATCTCAGTTGGGATAACAACTTCAGTTCCAAATGCCAAAGAAAAGGGGATTTCCCCGGTGGAGGTCCTTGCAGTTGTTTGGTATGCCCAAAATACCTCACGAAGTTTGTCTGCTCAGTTTCCTTTCTTTGCATCCAGTTTTGATGCTTGATCACCTTGTTTACTACTTCCGTCTGGCCATTAGTTTGAGGATGTGCAGGTGAGGCTTGCGATCTTATATTCTTTGCACATGTCTTTAAACTTCCTATTGTCAAATTGGGCCCCATTGTCGGTTATGATGGTACTCGAAATCCCGAACCTGTATAATATGTTTTTCTAGACGAAATTGGTGGTGTTTGCTTTGGTGATGTGTATGAGTGCCTTTGCTTTTACCCATTCGGTGAAGTAGTCTACCGCCACGATAGAATGCTTTGCTCATCCTTTTACACATATGGGCATCGGTCCTATAAAATCAAGGCCCCACATTGCGAATGGTCAGGGGGATAGGATTATGCTTAATAACAAGAGTGTAATATTGTACTTGATAATCTTATTATATTAATAAAGTGATTTCTGTTTTAACAAAATCTTATAGCATTTATAATTATAATTGTCAAAGTAAATAATCATAAGGTCAAAAGACTATGAGAAAAGAAGAATTGTTCGTACATCTGGATATGTATGAGGTAGACACAATTCTTTAGTTAGTCTTGAATAACGTTCACAACTTAAGTTAAAGGTTGGGCACCTTTATCTTGTTAAAGTTGTATAATTCTTTTGCTAGCATTTGAGTGGGATCAAATGTGTTATGATGAGTCTAAAATCATTGAAGGGTCTTCGAGTAAAAGAATCTAGTGCACTGGGTGCATTGAACTGGATCACAATAAAATACTTTTTTCTAGAACCATCAATAGATAAAAGTCTTTTCATTATCAGGACAATCGGAGAGTCTATCTTAATCTTGAGATAAATGATGGACTTATGGTTGCAAGTGTTATCATTTGAGCTATCAATGAGTACGATTATATAGCATAGTCTATCCTCGATAGTTTGGTGGTATTCATTTGCTAATCGATAGAGGACTTCATTTATAGATATGGATATCGTGGCTCCATTTATTAAATGTGAGTAGAATATCATCATATGGATGCTCTGTAGTTTTGGATCTGAAATCTTAACGTTGAGTTCTCAATAGTGTCTACTGAAAGATGACTTCTGGATAAATCATAATATATATCCAAGTTCAAAGTGTGGTCATATGAGTAAATATAGTAACTTGGAGAGCTATAGGCGGTCTATGAGCTCTTGGCCATTACTGATATTTTTCATGAGGATTCACTATCTCCTATAAGATTGTCTAGGCTCTGAATGAGAATCGTTTACTTATTTCATCTTTATATAAGAGTGTAATTTTAGTTCTTTAGTGGAATGAACTAAAATTAATAGATTAAACCTAATTGAATCATTTGTTGATTGTGATTGAGTTATGTCTATTGGAGCTTAAATTTAGATAGGCCCGCCAAGATCCCTAATTCACACGGACTTGCATGAATCATTTGATATATTCTACCAGACTATTTATGGGTCCATCTAGAATTGTATTTAATATATTGAGAATATAATTTGCACATTATTTATTTAATGGGCTGTTTAATTATATTAATATACTAATAAAAGGCATGTGTGCTTGTTTCTTTTAGTAAGAATAGGTCTAGTTCACATGTGGATTTTTTTATTAAAGTCCAGATGGATTTAATAAAATAAGAAAAACAATATATGGCTCATGTATTGGTCATGGGCGGCAAGGTTAATTTTATTAGCCTATTATATTATTTATTTTATTATTTAATTAAATGAAAATTAATTAATATGTTAATTAATTATTTAATTAAGAATCAAATCTTTTTCTGATTAGGAAATATGTTTCCTAGTATTATACTATTAGTAGTAGTATATTAAATATAAAAGACTATATTTGACAAGTAGATAAATAAGGGATTTATTTGTCTAGTCAAATTAAGAAGTCTTTTATATAATTACAAATACACTAAAGAGTTGGATTAGGGTTTGGATATTATATACATGACAAATTGAATTAGGATTGCTATACAAATATATAATATATATGGCAAGATAATGCCGAGATATATATGACATATATATATATATATTAATATAAGCAAAAGGAATTTAAGTGGAAGTCAGATATGTATATATATATATATATTAGCAAGGCATGCAGACAGAATGTATATATTATATATGCATATATGCATGCGGTAGATATATATTATATATGCATGAATACATGTGGAATATATAGATTATAAACATGCATGCGGAATATATAGAAAATATATACATGAAGGCATGCAGTACTATAGAATATATATTCTTTGTATTTTCGGCAAACCCTAGTTTTAAAAAGCAATTGAGAGTTAATTTCTTTTGCTAAGAAAAAAATAAAATCCAGCTCTTAGACTAGTGTGAGAATTCGGCCATGAGGATTTGAGAGAAAAGATTGTTCTTATTTCGATAGTACACTAGTAATCTTTACATCAAAAGGTTTTGTGCACAATTTCGAATAAGGTTCACACAAGTTTCAATCTAACGATTGTGAATTCAAAAGTGACCGGGACATTCTTTGTAATCTCTTGGAGTTTATTGTGACTAACAAATATCAGAAAAGTTTTTGTTATCCATTCTCAGGTACACAATTCAAAGAGAAGGGAGACCACGCTCCTAGGTGATTCACGTTCGTGATTGGATTGGAAGACCTTGCGGATTACCATCGACGCATAGTCAATCAGATCACGCGACAAAAGTATGATATCTTTTGGTGTATATGTTTAATTAATTAAAGGGTTAAGGTTCAAATATGGAAAATTTTTAAAATATACTAAACTTTTTTTGAGTCTCGCTTCCGTCGCGTGCAAACGTTTTTCCCTACATGTTAGACTCCTGAGTAACTCTAGTGGTTGCCGTATGTTGTTAGCGATTCGCTGATAGATCTCACAACTTTCTGCGAACCACTAGGCTTCGGCAAACAGGGTCAGCCAATAAAATCCTTACCTAAGTACTTTGTGTTCCAGACTTTTTCCTCCCATATGGTTATTGCATATGCCACTGTGGATATCTTTTAGGATTTGCTCGGTTTCCTCTCCCACAACTCACCTTTGTAGTGCTTTTGAGAATCCTTTCCTGTATAGTTCGCCGTTTATGATTGTGTATCGGGTCGACCTGTACCTGATACGCTTTGCTTCTGAAATATCTTCTGGTAAAATGTTTTCCTTCAGGTACCTCCTGAGTTGTATTGTCCAGTTACTTGACTGTGAACGGATCTCTGCCATTATAAGCTCTTCTGGCTCTACTGTGCTTGGCTTAGTCAGGTGAGCGACTGGTATTGTCTTTGACCTGATGCAGTTTGTTGCCGAAGCCAGCTTGGATAGGGCGTCTGCTCTTTCGTTCTCTTCGATATGAGTAATCTTGTATTCCTTGAACCTTCTAAGCAACCTTTTTGAAATTTCTAAATAAGCCATCATGCACTCATCTCTTGCTTGGTACTCGTCTAGCACATGGTTGACCACTACTTGTGAGCCACTGAAAATTTCTATTTCGTTCGCTCCCAATGCTGCACATACCCTTAAGCCAGCCAGCAGAGCTTCATACTCAGCTTGGTTGTTAATCGATTTAAAGTTGAACCTCATGGTACATTCTACAGAATCTCATTCTAGGGTTAATATTACTATCCTAGGCCCGCTGCTATGAGTGTTAAACGATCTGTCCACAGGTAGCTTCCAGTGGTAACTTTTTCCTTGGTCTTTCTCCATCATCCTATTTACTTTAACGTCTGGTTCTGTGAATTCTGCCACAAAATCTGCTGCTGCTTGGCCTTTAAATGCTACTTTGGGAGAATATTGGATGTCAAACTCATTTAGTTCTATGGCTCATTTAATTAACCGACCTGACAATTCCGGTCTTTGTAAGATTAGCTTGAGTTGATAGTCAATGTATACTACGACCGTATGTGCTTGAAAATATGGCCTTAACTTCCTTGTTGCTGAGACTAATGCCAGGGCCATTTTTTTGGCTGGTGAGTATCTTGTTTTGGCTGGGAGCAATGCTTTGCTTGTGTAGTATAGTGGCTTCTGTACTCCTTCCTCCAACCGAATCAGCACTGAACTGGTTGCTACTTTGGTGAGGGATAGGTACATGTACAGGGTTTCCCCGATCGTTGGTTTGGAGAGTATTGGTGCTCGTCCTAAATATTCTTTCAGCTTATGGAAAGCTGTCTCGCATTCCTCATTCCACTCGAGTCATTTCCTTTTTTTTTATTGCTTTAAAGAATGGAGCACACTTGTCTGTTGATTTTGCTATAAACCGATTGAGTGATGGGAAACATCTGGTCAGCCTCTGTACTTCTTTCAGCGTCTTTGGTGAAACCATGTCCTCGAGGGCTCTGATCTTCTCGGGATTTACCTCAATTCCTCTTTAGTGGACTTGAAAACCTAGGAACCTTCCTGATGGTACACCGAACACACACTTGTTTGGATTAAGCTTCATCTGGTAATTTCTCAAGATATTGAATATTTCCCTTAGATCTGTTGAATGTTTCTCTGCTGTGATGCTTTTGGTTAGCATATCGTCCACATAGACTTCCATATTTCTTCCAATTTGTCGAGTGAATATTCTGTTCACCAACCTCTGATATGTTGCTCCTGCATTCTTAAAGCCGAATGGCATTACCGCGTAGCAATATAGTCCCTGATCTGTGGTAAAAGTCGTTCTTTCTTCATCTGCTTTGTTCATTCGGATCTGATTATAGCCCGAGTAAGCATTCATAAAACTTAGCGGTTCATGTCCTGCTGTGGCGTCTAACAATTGGTCTATTCTTGGGAGAGGGAAACTGTCATTCGGACAGACTTTGTTTAGGTCCGTGAAGTTCATACATATTTTCCACTGATTGTTTTTTTTTTTTTTACTAGCACTACATTAGCTACCCACTGGGGGTATTTAATTTCTCTTATTAACCCTGCAGTGAGTAATTTTTCTATCTCTTTCTTGATTGCTGCGCTCCTTTCTGGGTTGAATAGTCATCTTTTCTGCACCACTGGTCAAAATTCAAGGTTGATGGCCAGGTAGTGGGATATTATCTTTGTGTTTATTCTCAGCATATCCTTATGGCTCCAAGTGAATACATCTTTGTACTCTCTTAATAGACAGGTCAGGTTGGCTTTGATTGCTTCTTACAAGTTGGTGTCTATCTTGACTACTTTGGTTGGTTCACCGTCATCCAGAATTACATCTTCAGTCGGCTCATCTTTCTTATTCTCGGGTTCTTCCCTCAGGTCGAGCTCAAACTCTTTTGGTATTCTGCTTGATCCTCTGATTTTCTCATGTCATGTTCGTTTGGCAAGATTACACATACTTAGTGCCCTTCCTTATCCCCTTTGTCTTTGTAAACCAATAAATTTACTCTTCGCGCCATCTCTTGCGATCCTTTGACCACACCTACCCTATATTCTGTTGGGAGTTTCATCATGAGGGCATAGGTAGCCATTATTGCCTTTGTTTTATTCAGAAATGGTCAGCCCAGTAAAGCGTTGTATAGCCAATTTTCCGTATCCATAACTACGAAATCGAGTAATACTGTTTTCTGACAAGGGGCACTTCCAATTTTAACCGGTAATTTTACCTTGCTTAAGGATCTTACTTCTACTCCACCGAATCCTTGGAGAGGAGTGTGAAAGGGCTGTAGGTCCTTTCTGTCCAGCCTTAGTTGGTCATATACTTCGGCACTCAGCATGTCTACTGAACTTCCATTGTCGATCAAGATTCGATGAACCTCCATGTGACCGATCCTAGCACTGATGACTAATGCATCATTTGGTTTGACATCTACGCCATGTGAGTCAGCTTCAGTAAATGTTATTGGGTCCTAACCCTTATTGATCCTCTTCGGGTCGGGCTCGATAGAGTTGACATCAAGGTCTCTTCTTGCCTCCACTGCTTCCCAAATTTCCAGGGTTCTTTCCCTATTGCTCTTTCCAATTATCGGCTCGTCAAAGATGGTATTTATTGCTCCCTCATCTTCAGGCCTCTTCAGACTTAACTTTCTTCCTCGGTTATCTTGCCGACTATCCCGTTGTCCATCCACTTTCTCTATCTTCTTCTGGATAATATCTTTTAGGTGCCCTTCTCGGATAAGAGTCTCGATATGGTCCCTGAGTTTTCTTTGTGAAATATGCAATACTTTGTTGTATCTTTTCGAGTGAAGAATGACTACCTGGGAAGTTCTTTAGACATGTTCTTTTCTTCTAAGATTGCGAGTACTTCTTCCTGACTTTTCTTCAAAAGAGTGTAGTTCGCGTAATCGCCCCGAAACCTATGGTATGGTTTGTTTGTCTTCGAGTCATGGTGTTTACATCCGTCCCGACTATCTTGGGTTTTGTTCTTTTGTTTATCCCCCTTTTGGTTGGGGATTTTGGATGTGTTGTCCTTGGCTTTGGAACCTTCTAGCCGTCCTTCATGCACAAAATAACTGTCTGTTGCAATCTCTTCCTCTTCAGCCAAGGCGTAACCCCCAGCCATGTCCATCATATCTGCATAGTTGGTCAAACGAGCTTTTCTCAGGTCAAAAGAAAGTTGACCATTCTATAGATTATTAATAAATGCTGCAACTATTGCCTCATCGTTCGCGCTTTCGATTTCTGATATCGCTTGACCAAATCTTCCTAGATATTTCTTGAGCGGCTCATCCTTTCCTTGCTTGAGCTGGGATAGGTGAGCTACCGACTTCTTTCTGTGTACGTTTCCAAGGAACTGTCGAGAGAATGCCTTACTAAACTCATTGAAGCTGTTTATGCTTGCTGTAAGATTCTTTATTTGTGTTGGCTTGATTCCATTGCAAAACTCTCTTTATTTGTATTAGTTGTTGCTTAGGTGATTCTTAGAAGAAAGAAGCCTCAAAGGTGAAGAAGCAACATCTTGTGCAAATCTCGTCTTTGAGGGGAACATCGCATACTTGGATGCTAAGGTATCAAGATTCTTCTTCCTCTTACAAGGCGTTAGCGCACACACACACAATTCATATATGTATGTCCCTGCATCGTAGTTCAAACATATGATATAACACTTTCACACACATTTAGTACGCACATGCATTTATCTCATTGTTGACAATCTTGTAGAATTGCATGATTTCTCACTATCGCTTAGATATGACATGCTTGTGTTGCATAGTGTTTATTTATTTATGTTTCTTATGTTTTGGACTTGAACATGATCTTATTTGATTCCTTATTGAGTTCCGGTCATTTCGATTACTCATTCATTAAGTTTCAAGTCCATACGACGTAGTTATGCTACTTTGCATTCTCATTCATTGAGTTGTATTCATCGTCATTTTCCGAGATGAATTCTCAACCTTTTATCAAAGTTTCATAGTCTTCGTTGTGCGTGAGGGAGTCACGGTTCATAATCCAAAAAGAGATTCGAATTCGGAGTTCGGATGCCCTAATACGGCTGAAGAATGCGAGAGGTGCGCAGGAGAAGTAAGCATGGCCACCCCGTGGGGAGGCCATGTGACCCACGTCCAGAACATCCCTCTGGTCCCGTGGGCCACACGCACCCCACACGAGAAGAGGGTGGCTTGGCCTCTTTTGATTGGTCAAAAAATTTCTTCCTTTCTCCTTCCTTTAAATACCTTCCCTTCCCTCCATTTTCATAGACTTGAAGTATATCAAATTGAATTTTCTGCAGAATTCTTCATGATTTTCGTTTTCTTATTTTGATCATAACTTCTTCATATGAACTCGAAATCAAGTGATTCAAAAGCTAAAATTGTTTGTCTCGACAAGAGCTACAAACCTCAAGCATTTTCAAAGCTATTTGACTTCGTCATTTTTCCCAGCACACTGATTTCAGTCTGAGGTTCTTTGATTGTATGTGAAACTTCTTCTCTTTCAATTTCTCTTGATCATCTCTATGATTCTTTCGAATTGATTATTGAAATATATTGAGAAGTATGTTAGATCATATACTAGGGTTGTATGATTGATTAGTTAATTGATTTTAGCTTGTGATCTCTCTTTGATGAGAATAAGAGAGTTGCACCAAGGGACCCATTGCATGTTCCGGTTGGGCCAATAACAAGGGCAAGGGATAAGAGATTCAAAGAGGCACTTAATGGCCTGATTCAAGACACTTGGGCTGATTCTGAAGTGTTGAAGACCAAGATGAGCCCACATGAAGATCAAGTGCTTATTAACGTCATTAAGGCCATTGATTGGGCCGAATAAGAGAATAATTGGGCATGTGGCAGAGGCTTAGGCGTGGAGCACAAGCTGGAGGACATTCAATTTCAGATTTCCTTTTTAGTTTTCTAAATAATAATGAGTTGATTTGTTTTCTGAAATTAAGAGGCTGATTTCCTTCCAAAATTAGCCTTCCAATTAGGAAATAAGTCAATAGTTGTTTGTTTTAGTTTGTTTTATTTTCTTTCCCGTTTTGTAAGGCCTTAATGGCCAAAATATTTGTTTCCTTGTTGAGTTAGGCCTGTAGCCTACCTTGTCTTCTAGGGTTTTAGTTTAAAAGGAACCAACTTATGTTTTTTTCGTTAGTTTTGAATTTTTAATGAAAAGTTGAGAGAATTTTCTCTTTTGTTCTTTAAGAACTGATTGGAACTTATCAGATTTTCTCTGTGGCGTTCCTCCTTGACTTATCAATCAAGTATTCCATCCTTGATTGTGGCGTCTTCCTTATACCAAGGTTCACATCTCGATATAGGTGTTGGGTCGCGGTTTCCATCCGAACCAGAGGTTAGAACGATCCGAGGCATCAACCTTGTTATAATCGACGAGGTTCGTATCACTCTTGAACATATTTTTGCTAGACTTGATTTTGCTTGAAATTGCTTCTAGAAATTGATTGTATGATGTGCTTCATGTTATCTTCTAGATTCAATTTCATGATATAAGAACTAAGGATTTTGTGACATATATTGAATATTCTAATCCTGTTCTTATTGTTTTGGCATGCTTTGATTTCTAGATAGATTTATGATTTTGTGTTAATAGTATATTCTAGATTATCATTAAGCATGTTCATAGAGTGTGTTTGATCTACTTACTCTATTTGTGTGTGTTTGCATCATTTGTATCACCTAGATCATTACCTTGTAATAGGTTGAAGTCTCATGTCAAGGTGAGTGAAGCCTTTACTTGAGCAAGAAGACGGCTAGGAAAGGTTTCCGGATAGCCAAGCAAGAAGCCTTAGTTAGAATCAAGGTGATTCAGATAACTAAGCAAGAAGTCTTAGCAAGGAGTTTGATACTCCGGATGGTTGAGCTAGGAGAGCTTAACTAGGATCTCTTGATCTAGATTACTAAGCAAAGAAATCTTTCTAGAGTCTTTTTAGTCTTGGATAGGAAGTTGCTCTCTAGAGGTGTAGGACACATCTTGGATAAAGAGTAGGCTTTGTGAATCATTAGCCCGAGGGTTGATTAGGATTTGATAGCTTGAAGTGGATATCATAGTGTTGATAGCTTTGAGTGTGTAAGTCTTTTTCGTATAGTGGATTTGCTTTGCTAGTGGTTGTGGATTCAACCCGTGGATTGTTTCCTCTTTGAGGTTTTACCACGTAAAAACATTGTGTCTCATTTTCACTTTATATTTCTTTATCTTCCATATGTTCACTTGCATTGATTCTTTTGTATATTGATGCTTACATGAATTGATTCATATTATACAATTGTTATATCATTTCAAGTATTCATTTCATTCTTATATTCCGCATTTTGAATATTGGAAGAATTTGGGACTATACATATTCACCCCCCTCTAGGTATAAAACACTATTGCTTTAAGGGAATTTCAATTGGTATCAGAGCGGGTGTCTAGAAGTAATTAGATAGATCCATATTATAGTGTTTGTGTTTTTGTTTTGTTGTATTTTGTGTATATTCCATTTTTGTAGCTATGGGTGATTCGATGCCGGAAGGTGCTTCAAGTGGTAGACCTCCACTATTGAATAGTGGTAACTACTCCTTTTGGAAAATAAGGATGAGAGCTTACATTAGATCCATTAATGAAAAATCATGGATGAGTGTTGAGGAAGGTTATGAGCTACCTACCAAAAGGATTGAAGATGGCAATATGATATCGAAGCCTAGAGCCGAATGGATGGCCATTGATTTTGATAATGCTAAGTGGCATCATCGGGCGGTGAATGCTGTTTTTGGAGGTATAGATAGTACTCAATTTATCTACATCCAAAACCTTGAATCGGCAAATGAAGCATGGGATACTTTGCAAACTACTAATCAGGGTACATTATCGGTTTGAAGGTCTAGAGTACAAATGCTTACTTCTCAATTTGAAAGTCTTGTTATGAATGAGGATGAGAAGTTAGTAGACTTCCAAACTAGACTCTTGAGTATCACCAACCAAAGTCAAACTTTGGGAGAGCCATATCCACAAGAGAGAATTAATTGGAAGATCTTGAGATCCTTGCCTAAGAGATTTAATGCAAAGGTGACCGCAATTGAAGAAAGCAAGAATGTCGATCTTATGAGAGTTGATGAGCTTCTTGGGTCTTTACAAACTTATGAGCTTGGGTTCAAGCCAAAGATTGAGGGTAAAGGGATAGCTTTCAAGGTAACCAATGAGAAGAGTGAAGATGATGTGGCTAGTATGATGAGAACTCTCAAGAAATTTGTAAAGAACATATGTTCTAAGAGAGAGGAAGTCAAGAAGAAGATCACTCCAAAAGAAGTGGTAGATTGCAAGGATAAATCTATGAAGAAGATAATTTGATGCCATGGATGCAATGGGATTGGATTTATCTCTTCCAAATGTGCTAATGGGAAGATAGAGTCTAAGAAAGGCTTAGTAATGGCGGCTTCTTGGAGTGATATGAGTGTGAGTGATGTAGAAGAGGAAAAGGAGTCCTCGAATGAACAAGATTATATTAGCAATTACATTGCCCACCCGGCTATATATGAAGGAAGATTTGAGGATAGTAGTGAAGACTCCTCAAGTAATGAGGAAAGTGAAAACTCTTCAAGTAGTGAAGATAGTGAAATCTCTTTCTATGATGAAGAGTTAGAAGCCTCCTCAAATCAAGATTTTATAAGCTTTAATGACAATATCCTTCAACAAAAGAATGAAGAGAACAACAAGTTGAAGTTGATAAATGCCAATTTAGTGGTGATAATTAAAGCTCTTGACAATGAAAAGAGAATGTCTTTAGAGAAGATAAGCAAACAAAGTGAAGTCATCAAGGAGAATGAAAATACCATTGAAAAGTACTTTTCAAAGGTAAAGGAAAGTGCTCAAGAGATAGATAATCTAAATGAAGACTTTACTATGAAATTGTTTGCCATAGAAGGAGAGATTAAGCAAAAAGAGAACTCTTTGACTATTATGAAGTTAAAAGAGTGTGAGCTTAAAGATGAAGTCAAAACTCTCAAAGAGTCTATTAATGGCATGAAGATTGGAGCCATTAAGCTTGATGAAGTGATAAAACTTGGAAAGTATCATGGAGATAAGAGTGGCTTGGGTTTTTTTAGAAGAAGTGAAGAAGACTCCTACAACCAAGAACAAGTCAAGAAATTCCAAGGAGAAGAAAGACTCAACTACAATTCCTTCCAACATCAAAGATAAAAACAAGAAGAGCTATGAAACTTCTCAACCGACTTCTTAACCAAAAGGTAACTTTTCTAAATTTATTCCGGTTTGTCATTATTGTAATGTGGTTGGTCACATTAGGCCTAAGTGTTATGAATATGTTAGGCAATGCAAACTAGGAATTGTGGAACATGATAAAAATGTGAAAATGTTACATAATCATTCTCCTAAGCATGAGTTTAAGTCTAGAGCTAGACATAACATCTCTAAGTTTATCCCGGTTTGTCATTTTTGCAATGTTGTAGGGCATATCAAACATAAACGCTACAAGTATATTAGACAATGCGAACTAGGGAATGAGATGTATGCTAGTGAGGTGAAAAGACTTCATTTGGTTGTTTCTAAACATGTTACGGCATTAGAGACTATGCATGATAAACATGTTAATGAAAAGAAATTAACAAAGAAAGTTTGGGTTAAGAAGGATAATGTGCATGATTGTGAAATAGATAAATCTTCTTTGAAAGTTTTTAAACATGATAATAGCTTTGATGCTTTGAGAAATGTGCATATTGATCATATTCAAATGAAGAAACCTACAAAGAAAATTTGGGTTGAAAAGAATAACATGCATGTTATTGATAATTGTGTTAAGAAAAATGTTGAGAAGATATTGGTTAAGAAGAGTGTTAACCATGATCATTTGAAGAGTCTTGATGATATATTTATGCGTGGCAACAATGATGAGTTTGATATGAGTGATATTTTCATAAAGAAGATAGTTGATGATTTATCTTCTAGATTTCATATTGCCATGCGTAATGATAACGATATTGTTTGTGTTGGTTCACCTACGACCAATATGGTCAAAGGTGAGTGCTCTCATACTTGATTGAGTAGCACATATGAGAATATCTTTGTTCTTTGATAAGAGTTCTAAGTTTGATGCTTGACTAAGCTATTTGTAATGTGCTAGGTCTAGTATTCAAACTTGGTGTCTCTAATCAATTCATGAACTTAATATTCTCATAATCACTATGATAGTCAAAATTTGTTGATTAACTTTAAAGAAGTTGAATTTTGAAATCTATTTGGTGAAATTTTTTGTTAAGACTTTTAGAGAAAGTCATTTTCATGTAATTGCTTGAGGTGAAAGTGTTTGGTCTTTATTCTCTTGGGATGACACACCAACAACTTGTTGTCATGAGGACAAACAAGCCAAGAGAGCTCATAAAAAGAACGGAGACCTTTCATTGATGAAAAAGCTTGCTAAGGTATTTCTCTATTCTAAAAGCTTGCTTTCTATTTCATCGTTTTAACTCTATGTATGCATGACATCATATCACGTAGATATTAGGCATCATTTCATTAGAGAACTTGTTGAATGTTCTATTGTTACTCTAAAGCAATGCCTACTAAATAATCAACTTGCGGGTTTGTTCACTAAGTCCTTGGACATAAGAGGTTTAAAACTCTTTGAAGATCCATTGGCATGATTTGTGATGATTATTGTCTATGTGTGATTGTTGAGTGGCTTGATGAGCAAAACTTTATTTGAATATCAATGTCTTGGAGAGCTACTCACTTGAGAAGTAAATGATCTTAAACAAATAACTTGTATTGTTTCTAGATCATGCACTTGAGCTTGAAAAATCTTATTTTTGAAAAGTGCACAAATGCTTCTCTTATATGTTTTAGTTTTGAGTATATGTGTTTGAATATGTGTAGATAATGAATGCATTTAGAAGCCTATTGCTTAGTACATGATAAATGACCTATGATATGTATCCATTTTGCTTCGGTACTACATAGTATTCAACGAGCACTCTCTTGGAAAGGGCTACGCCTTTGTGTTGAGTGAAAGCCGCCAAGAGGTGTATATGTTTTTGTTAGAAAAATCAAAGAATAGTTGAAAAGAATCATTAAAAAAAATCTTTGATTCTAAGCCTAAAAGAAATGAAAATCAAAAAAAGGCTTAATGGTGTATAGTTGAGAGTTGTGAAAAGCTCGAGTTGACAAACAGAAACGGGAAAACAAGCCACATGCACACACACGCTCACATGTTGATAACTATTCTTTTAAAGCAAAAATACGGATGAATATCGGTTTGACTTATTTTTGGAAATGCTTTAGTTGGATAGGTGTGGAAATTGTTTGCATGTTGGTTTCACAATTACTCCTTCTATATATGTGAGAAGCATTCACACACACACACACACATATTTTGCTTATGTGCTTGATTCATTAGCAATGTGAGAATATTTTTGAGAGATTAATGAAAATCTATGATTCTCTCTTGGACTTTGAAAAGTGATGAAATATTTTCTCTTATTGCTTGAATGTGTGAATGTTTGAGTCCCTTATGAACAAATCTACTTGGTGATAATATATGGAGCATATGTTAAGGGGGAGCTTTAGTTTATTCAACTACACTTTCTATACGATTTGTTTGCTTAATATCTCGTTATTTATCTCTTGTGCCCTTTGTCTATTCCTTGACAAAAAGGGGAAGAAACCTCACCATCTTTATAAGGGGAGAAATCTCTCCTTGGGGATCATATGAGGAGAGAGAAATCTCACCATGGGGAGAAAACTTCACCATGTTCAATATGGAGAGTGAGTTTTGTACCTCTTTGTGCTTATTGGAGACTTTGTCTTAAGGGAGTGAATTCTTGTCCTAAGGGAGAGAAAAGAATTCTTGCCTTATTATGTTAAGGATCTTAGGGAGAGCTTTTAATGTAATAACATTTATTCACTTGAGATAATGCATTGTTTATAAGAGATAAGGGAAGTTTTATTTTGTTTATGTGATAATTTCTCACCATTCTTCTTTGGAAAAAGATCTCTTGTTGGTTGTTTCTTTTCTCATAGGTACTTTGAAGTTCAAAGAAGGGATTCTTGAAGACTCAAGAAGACTTGAAGACCTTTTAGTCTAGGGATCTCTTTGTAATGTGAGGATAAGAGAATGCTATCAACATTGAGTTTATTTGAGTGATCAATGTATGGTGAGGATGAGGTCTTGCCATGGAATAGCCAAAGGGGGAGATTGTAAGATCCTTTATTTGTGTTGGCTTGATTCCATTGCAAAACTCTCTTTATTTGTATTAGTTTTTGCTTAGGTGATTCTTAGAAGAAAGAAGCCTCAAAGGTGAAGAAGCAACATCTTGTGCAAATCTTGTGCAAATCTCGTCTTCAAGGGGAATATCGCATACTTGGATACTAAGGTATCAAGATTCTTCTTCCTCTTACAAGGCGTTAGCACACACACACACAATTCATATATGTGTGTCCCTGCATCGTAGTTCAAACATATGGTATAACACTTTCAGACACATTTAGTGTGCACATGCATTTATCTCATTGATAACAATCTTGTAGAATTGTATGATTTCTCACTATCGCTTAGATATGGCATGCTTGTGTTGCATAGTGTTTATTTGTTTGTGTTTCTTGTGTTTTGGACTTGAACATGATCTTATTTGATTCTTTATTGAGTTCCGATCATTTCGGTTACTCATTCATTAAGTTTCAAGTCCATACGACGTAGTTACGCTACTTTGCATTCTCATTCATTGAGTTGTCTTCATCGTCATTTTCCGAGATGAATTCTCAACCTTTTGTCAAAGTTTCATAGTCTTCATTGTGCGTGAGGTAGTCATGGTTTGTAATCCAAAAACGGATTCGAATTCGGAGTTCGGATGCTCGAATACGGCTAAAGAATGCGAGAGGTGCACATGAGAAGCAAGCATTGCCGAAGGCCATGACTTGGCCACCCAGTGGGGAGGCCGTGTGACCCACGGCCAGAACATCCCTCTGGTCCTGTGGGCCACACGCGCCCCAAATGGGAAGAGGGTGGCTTGGCCTCTTTTGATTGGTCAAAAAATTTCTTCCTTTCTCCTTCCTTTAAATACCTCCCCTTCCCTCCATTTCCATAGACTTGAAATACATCAAATTGAATTTTCTGCAGAATTCTTCATGATTTTCGTTTTCTTATTTTGATCATAACTTCTTCATACGAACTCGAAATCGAGTGATTCAAAAGCCTAAATTGTTGGTCTCGACAAGGGCTACAAACCCCAAGAATTTTTAGAGCCATTTGACTTTGTCATTTTTCTCAGTACACTGATTTCAGTCCGAGGTTCTTTGGTTGTATGTGAAACTTCTTCTCTTTCAATTTCTCTTGATCATCTCTATGATTCTTTCTAATTGATTGTTGAAATATGTTGAAAAGTATGTTAAATCATATGATAGGGTTGTATGATTGATTAGTTAATTGAGTTTAGCTTTGTGATCTCTCTTGAACATATTTTTGCTAGACTTGATTTTGCTTGAAATTGCTTCTAGAAATTGATTGTATGATGTGCTTCATATTATCTTCTAGATTCAATTTCATGATATAAGAACTAAGGTTTTTGTGACATATATTGAATATTCTAATCCTGTTCTTATTGTTTTGGCATGCTTTGATTTTTAGATAGATTTGTGATTGTGTGTTGATAGTATATTATAGATTATCATTAAGCATGTTCATAGAGTGTGTTTGCATCATTTGCATCACCTAGATCATTGCCTTGTAATAAGTTGAAGTCTCTTGTCAAGGTGAGTGAAGCCTTTGACTTGAGCAAGAAGACTTGGCTAGGAAAGGTTTCCGGATAGCCAAGCAAGAAGCCTTAGTTAGAATCAAGGTGATTTGGATAACTAAGCAAGAAGTCTTAGCAAGGAGTTTGATACTTCGGATGGTTGAGCTAGGAGAGCTTAACTAGGATCTCTTTATCTAGATTGCTAAGCAAAGAAATCTTTCTAGAGTCTTTTTAGTCTTGGATAGGAAGTTGCTCTCTAGAGGTGTAGGACACATCTTAGATAGAAAGTAGACTTTGTGAATCACTAGCCCAAAGGTTGATTAGGATTTGATAGCTTGAAATGGATATCATAGTGTTGATAGCTTTGAGTGTGTAAATCTTTTTCGTATAATGGATTTGCTTTGCCGGTAGTTGTGGATTCAACCTGTGGATGTTTCCTCTATGAGGTTTTACCACGTAAAAACATTGTGTCTCATTTTCACTTTATATTTCTTTATCTTCCATATGTTCACTTGTATTGATTCTTTTGTATATTGATGCTTACATGAATTGATTCATATTATACAACTGTTATATCATTTCAAGTATTCATTTCATTTTTATATTCCACATTTTTGAATATTGGAAGAATTTGGGACTATACTTATTCACCCCCCCTCTAGGTATAAAACACTATTGCTTTAAGGGAATTTCACTTGCTGTTGGCAGTTTGTTGAACCATCGAGAACCTAGATCTCCAAGCGTCTGTGAGAAATTCAAACACAATATAGCATCGTTGTTGATGTACTGACTTTTGTACCTTCTGACGTGCTCCTTTGGGTCCGTGTCATTCTTGAATTGTTCCACGTGTAGCATTCTAAACCTTTCTGGGAATAGCATTCGAAGGACTCCATTGGTGAAGGGCTGCCTGACTCATCATCTGATAGTTCATTGCGCCCGTAACACCTGACCTGAGCATCCATTTGCTGGCAATTGTTTTGAACTTCTCAGGTCAAACTTTGTATGGGTATGTCCCTGTTGCCTTCTGATTTTCCCATAAGATCAAAGCCTTGACTAATGATTAGTCCTTGTCTTTGCTTATCAAGTCCCTACCTCTGGGATTTAGGATTCAGACCATGCAGTCGGACTATGCCTCTTTGGCGTTTCTGGTGAGGGAACTGATCACTCTCTCTGGATGATGACGATTGATCTCTTCGGTGAGTTTGTCGCTTTGACTGGCCCATGTTTTGCTCTGCTCGATTGGATTGGTACCTCCTACGAGGGTATCTATCTTCTCTGGGCTTTCTATCGTCTCGGACCTGTCTTTCTAATAATATCTCTGGCCGTTCTGTTGAGGTTCAACTATTTTTCAGAGGTGCATCCAGTGTTAGGCGAACCACTACAGAGTGCAATATGCCTTGTTGCTGGTCCGGGGTATCCAGTTGATGAGGCGAGGTAAATCCCTTCGTAGTCAAAAGACTGATTCCTTATTTGGCTGCATTGGATAAGAGTTGTTACAGAGATGCCCGGAACCGTTGTGCGATTTTCTCATTGGTTGAAGGGAAATGCTGGATGTTGGCGATGGCAATTGATTGATTTTCAGCGATTAAGGTTGCATCTGGTGTGATGTCCGCCTCCAACCTGTCATTCGGTAAATCTTGGTCATGTTTGGAATTGCTACCGTCTCTTTCGCCAGCTATTGTTTCACAAGGGATCTCGAAGTTTAGTTTGCCCCCTTCTTCTAGCGCCAATTGTTTACAGTAGTTTTTTGCCAGTTGACCAGTTAACGATATCTAGTTAGTAAGACCTTGCAAATATGAATAAAATATGCAATGAAACGCTAAACAAAATAAAATAGAGATGTAACGTGGTAAAACTCCAATGATCGGAGAAACATCCACGGGTTGTCGCCTAAGCAACTTAGTCAAATCCACTATAATGTTTGAATGATACACACTCTATTCTCTATCTCTCTTTCGTGCTTGAAAATTATCTCTCTCGTTTTGTATTTTGTAGGGGTATTTATACATGGTACTGCTAGCATTTTAGGGGTGCTATTAGAGTTTAACATTGTGACGTACAAGTAGGGGATTGTAGAATTGGTTTTAGGATTATTTCCTTTTTGGTGTTGATCTTGTCTTTAATGTGTTTGACTCCAAATTTGTTTCGAATTCTGATAAGCTGGTAGGAAGATCGTTTTGTTTCCTTATGGGACTCTATTTCTTGGTAGTTTCTTTGGGATTGATCTTTATCGACTGTATTGTCTGCAGGTGGTGGAAGAACTTCAATGGCTGGTTTCTTCATTTGTGTCGAGCGTGATTGGTCGAGCATTTTTCATACTTGGCACACTCGGCTTTTTATGCTCGTTTGCTGTTCTTGCACTATACTTTGGCGATTTGTTTGTGAAATGCCATCGTTTCCTTCCGACCAACTTTCGGCTTACGTGGCTAGTCCTGTCCATGTTGTTTGCTGACGTGTCATCAATAGCGAATTTTACCCATAACACATGCCAAGCCATACTTATTTCCCTACTTGAAAGAGACTCAGTTAAAAGATCAAATTCCAGTATTGGTACATGTCAGTGTCTATTAACAAGTTACATGTCAGGCCATACTTGTTGGTCACAATTCAACATACCATTTTTCTGATTTTGTTTTGATTTCTTATATCAGGATTTGATTTCACATCAAAAATCCCATATTTATTTAATTTTACAGGATTACTTGTGGCCGTTGGATTTGTTAGAAAAAATTTATAAAATAGGTCAAGCTAGAATTGGTGTAATGGATGATGCAGGCGTGCAGCAGTTTTTGACTAAAATCAAAGAGAGTGTGGTGATGTTAACAAAATTAAATAAAGATGAAGACTCTTGACAATTGGGTTGTCACACTCACAGGGACTGACTTAACTTGTTAATGCAAACCAGCTATTGAGAAAAAGTTATATCGGATGGTGTCACAAGGTAAATGGTAAATTGGTTTCAAATTGACTGTTGAATACTATTAAGACACATATCACATGAGTCAAAGAGTTAAAGTGCAAGCAAATGATTTAACTTGTCATTTATTATCTTCTTAACTGTCATCAATATCCACATTATCCATTAACAATATTAAACATTAAAAACTTCCATGTACCAACAAAGAAGATGCATGTACATGATAGTACATTCCAGCTGATAGTTGTAATCATTACATGTACATGACAGTTTTTAAACTTCAAAAACAAAGATGATACACCAACAAAGTTATAAATCTGCCGGTACATTATTTGTAAAACTCTCTCTGTATGAATTTACCAATTTTCCACCAACGGAGAAGTGCAACTCATTCTCTCCAGTCACACCGGATACATGTATTTGCCGTAACAAAAGGTTATAAAGTACGCTGGCAGAAAAAATTAAGTCCTTAGGGATAGCAACTAGGTGCCCAAAACAGGTGGTTTGAAACTCATCTAATTCTCTAAACTTTACGGAGAACCTTTACAATGTCCGTGAGGCTGTTCAAATTACACTAGACGTTAGTGGTGGATTTTTTTAATCCACGAATCCTTCGGTTTTATGAGGAAATCCTCATAATTTATATTTTCCATCTACAAAATCAAAAAAAAAAAAAAAAAAAAAAAAAAAAAAAAAAAGCGCATTAGTGTTTATGGAAGTTACATGCCAATACAATAGACAACTTACATGCCAGTACAAAAAAGATACATGTCAATACAAACAAGTTACATGCCAACGCAAGTAGGTCATTTTGTTTTATGTGATACTGCAAAGGCCACAACAAGATAAATTGTCTCAAGCTTAAGGCCATACTGATTTCCCTATTTGAAAGGCTATTATGTTATTATCAAGGGGACTAAACATGTAAACAAAGACAATGTGACACCTTTACAATCTTGATTAAAAGGAATAAAATTCACATTTAGACATTTAGACATCTGCTTCACAGTGAAGCTTACTTTGAGGAACAATTTCATGACAAGGAAAACAAATCATATAGATAAAGAATTATTTTGAAGCATAAAACACTACATCAAGGAACCCAATTAAAAAATATTAAAATTTAGATAGAATTTGGAGCTGTATGATTAAGACAAGTTGGCTGCTAAAATCATCAACAAAAGAAATCTCTGAATTTAGTTTTCTTCTTTTGACAGGAACAGAGATCAACCCATATATAAACTTTTTATACCCAAGTTTATACATCTTAAATTAACTTCATAATTAAATATTCTTATAAAGCATGGATGCTATATGTTTCAATCTGGTAGAAAGCCCACTTTCACAGCAAAGCAAGAAGAAATTTATTAAGTCAGAACCAAAATGGAAATATAAATTAAAGTGAACAGTAAACAAAAATAGGAGAAGAGAGAAGCGGACCTAAATCCTGATAAGAACAAAGAAAATCAAACAAAAAACTAATATGTATGACAACACAAATTCAAAAATTGAACTGAAATGTGATTAAAAGAAATAAAATTCACATAAACTTAAAAAACAAAGCAAAAAATCACAAAAAAGATTTGACATTTTCAACACATTTTGGGAGAGAGATAACAAGCAAACATGAAGAATAAAAGGGTGGATTCAACGACAGCGGCAGCGATGGGGAGAGGGGTGGCGAGCCAACGGTGAGCGGCAGCGACGACGAGAGAGGTGCTAGGCGACGTCACTTTTGATCGTTTTTACTGGAGGATGGTTTCAACCCTAAGAAAAAAAATACCTAGTTTTTACCATCCATCAACTAACATTTTTTTTTTCTTTTTCAAATTTCATTTAGAGGCTTTTTTGTCCGAAAGTGGTCAAAAGTGACGAAAACAATAAAAAATAAATTTGTGGCTAAAAACAATAAACCCAAAAAATTTTAGGCTCATTATGATTTCACCCCATAATTTTTCATCTATTTTTGGTAAGGAAATTAAAAATAAATAAATAAATAATTGGATATATCATTAAAAATAAATGTGTTTTAAACATAAACATTTGAGACCAAATGTCAAGTCTATATTTATATCACAAATGAAGTAAGTCACTTAACATTATTGTCATATCAACAGTTTTTTTATATGGAAGCCACTTTTACATTAGAGATGTGTAACATTTGCGGCTCATGTTTGGTTGGTTACTTTGATTTGATCCCTACAATCAATATGTTTTGTTTTGGGAACTTCAATAACACGCATGATCTATTTTTAGTATTTCATGATCATTTCTTGCATTGTTCAATAAATTAAACTCCAAAAGTATCCTTTATCTCTCCATACTTAACCATCGCGAAAAATTCTGAACTATGCCTCCAATCTACAAAAATCATATGATGTGACATTAATAATTTAGGGTGAAATTCATTTTCGTCCCTCTAGTTTAACCTAATAGCCAAACTGGTCCCCCGATTTTCAGAATTGTCTCGTTTAGTCCTTCTGTAACGTTTTCCGTTGAAAAAGTGAAATCTGACGGACACAGAGGGTCAAAAGACCCTGCTACTCCTTAAAATTAGTCAGATTGCTCAAATGACCCTACTACCCTCCATCTCTCTTTTTAATTAAAACAAAAACAAAAACAAAAATCTCCAAAACCAAACTTACCACCATTCATCTCAATCACCAAATCCTAACCCTCATTTCATGGAGGATCAAGCTCCTCTGCTTACTTGACTTTTTTCCTGACCTATCATAGGATTGTGACACGTGGTAAATGAAAAATTGAAGGCTGAGATTTTTGTAGCTTTTCTTTCTTTCTTTACTTGGCTAAACACTGTCATTTTGAAACAAATACACAAACACTCTATTCTTGATTTCTTTCAACAACATACAAAGACGTTGAAAACAAAATCTGAACAACACTCTTCACCTAGATTTTCCTTTTCTCTTTGTTTCTCTCATTGAAGTCAGAATCACAACCAAGGAAAAAAAAACTTATTTTTTTTTATTTATCGATATCCATAGAAGGCATGAAATCGGATTTATCAAGATATCTTCAATCAAAGTGGGAATAGAGATTATTGAAGAAGGATTTGGTGGGTTACTATATTTGGGTTTTTATTTTTTCTTCTTTTATATATATACTTTTTGGCAAGAAATAAAAAGGTTTCCAAGGTGAATATGAGAAGGTAAAAAAAACATTTTCCGGGATCATTTGTGTTTCTTGTTACATTGAAAACAATTTTCCAGGTCCTTTAAAAAAAAAAAAAATAGTTTTCCAGAAAAATCTCTGGAATCTTTAACTTACTCAGCTCACATAAAAATCCAACCTAGGTAAATTTTCCATTAATTATTAATTTACCAGCACAAGTCAGATTCCTAATTTCTATTGGTTTTGGAAATAAAGAATCCTGACACAGGGCGTTTGATTTCTTCTCTCACAATGGCCATGGGCATCCTTCGACATGGATGACCAACTTAATCCTACAGCAGAAGCTTCTTCTTTTCGTCGATGCCGAGAAAATCCTCATCTCTTGCTCCCAACCTTCTTCTCCTGATCGGCGCCAAAATTTGGAAAATGGGGGATTTTGAGTTTGTGATGTCTGAAAGCTGTGTATTTTGTTGTAAAAAAATATATCAACACCAGCTCCAATAGACCACCACCACCAACACCAACAAGTAATCGAAACCCAGAAAAATCAAATAAATAAAAAATTGAACACTCAAATCCAACCAGCACCCCCAACAACTGAAAGCACCCAACCATCATCGCCGGCGGCAACCCCAAATCGAAACCCAAAAAGAAACCCAACCACCACAATCACCACTACCCCATAAAGAGAGACAAGAAGAAGAAGAGGGGGTTTGTCGGCGAGAGGAGATCGAGTGGCGTGAAGGAGGAGATCGAGTGCCGATCTCGACTCGGAAGAGATCGAAGCTCATAAGGGTGGTGGCCGATGTGATTTTGGTGGGTTAGGGTGATGGCTATGGTTTGGTGTTTGGGTGGTGGTGGTTAAGGTTTAGTGATTGAGTTTAGGTTAGTGTTTAGGTGGTGGAGAAGATGATGATAGGGTAGATGATTTGGGTGTTTGAGTTTAGGTTAGTTTATTATTATTATTATATATATCTGTTTTTTTTTTTTTTTAATATTTGTTAAGCAATTTTTAATTTAAGTTCTTAATTCCATTAATATTTGTTTTTTTGAAAAAAAATTCGTTAATATATTTGTTTCTTTTTCTTTTAATTTATGTTTTTTTTTTCATTAATAAAAAATTAATTTTTAATTAGGTGGATCTCCACATTTAAATTTAATTTTGTTTGTTTCTTGTTTTAATTTTTTTTTATTAATTTATAAAATACCATTATACCCTTTGGTTAGATAAGATTCTAGAACCTCAATATTGTTTTACCCTTTTACCCTTGTTGACCTGACAGAATTCTGAGAAACCCTAACGGAATTGGACGGCAGGGACTGAAATATGTATTTTTGGAAACTAGCGGGACCTGTCAAGATAAAGATGAAAACCGGGGGACCAGTTTGGCTAATAGATCAAACTAGAGGGACTAAAATGAATTTCACCAAATAATTTATCCATGAAAATAGTAGCTTACAATAATATTGTAAGGATTCTCATATTGATTGGCTTATTTCGTAGACAAACCACATGTTGGGGTTGACTTGTAAGGGTAGTTTTAGATGTTTAAGGATCAAGCTTATTGCCCTCAAGACCTCAAGGTGACAAGCACGCTAAAGGTATATCTCTTATGCTTAGTTTTTCATTGAATGAAGAGATTTAGTTGCATACACTCACTCTGCATATTTTAATATGTGTGCATTCTCTTCACTTGTCACTTTCACACATGCACTTTTATGTATTGTATCTTGTTGTGTGCTTGTGTCTTGTAATTCGTGTTCCGTAGATGTTCGGAAACGTCCGCGCTTGCATATAAGTGTGCTTGGTTTTGCTCGAAGACCGCTCTTGGTGATTGCCTTGGCTTTCTCCTTGTATTCATCACTTTTGGTGAATCGACGGTTTAATCGGCGGCCCTGGCCGCCGAATGAAATCGCCGTTTTGGACCAGAGGTCTCTGGTCTAATTATGAGGTTATATCGGCGGCCACGACCGCCGATTTGAAACCGCCGTTCATACCTGATGCATTTATTATTCTCGGGTTTTGTTCTGTGGTTTACTCGCCGGTTTCGAAACCGCCGAATGAAACCGCCGTTTTCTCCCCTGTTCTCTCGGGACGAATTCGGCGGTCATGATCGGCGGCCTGGCTGCCGAATGAAACCGCCGATCGTGCATTTTCAGGGGCAAACTTGTCTTTTCACATGCCCTGTTTTTAATGCCTATAAATATCATGCTTTCTCTTTTCTCTGAGTTAGTTCTTTGACTCCTTAGAACCTTAAAGCAAAAAGAGAAACACTTAAGAGAAAAATCATCAAGAACTTATCTTTAAACACTCAAAGCTTTTCATTTGATTCATCAAGTTCATCTAGGATCATTCTTGCATAGCTTTGCATCATCACAACTTGCTTGGTAAGATTTTGACTAACTTCATCTAATTTTAGTTTCTTTCTTATCAAGAAATCTCTTTACTTACTTGTATGTTTTATGTTCACATGCTAAATACAAGTTAGAGATTGTTTGTGATGAATATGATTGAGTGTTGTATTGTGATAGCTATCTAGGGTTTGTTTATTCTTGAATAGCTAAGCTTTATGATATGTCATTTAGCTTTTGATATCTAGGATTGATTTCATTGATATATCATCATCCTAGATAAGCATATAGGGTTGCCTTGCTCTTATTGCATTTTGAGTATTCATATATTCACATAGGCTTGTTATCACTTCTTTGAGAAGTAAGACTTGTGTAGCTTCCGGGATTAGGTTGCGTAAACCACAAGTAATTGGACTAGGTTCACTCATACCGGGATTAGGTTGTAATCTTTCTCACATTTAGTAGATTCGAGGTTCGAGTGTGGCTCACTTTATAGCCCGTGGTTTTTCCCGTGAGGGTTTCCACGTAAATATCAAGTGTCTTTTAATATTCCGCACCATATTACACTTGCTATTTTATATTGACTAGTAAAGGGTATTTTCGTAATCTTGCCTATTAACGAAAATTAGGTAAAATCGGATAAAATCTATTCACCCCCCCCCCCCCCTCCTAGATTAATATTGAACACACCGTAATTTGTTTCAATTGGTATCAGAGCGGGTTCCTAGACATACTTAGGTGATCCTTGCTCATGTTGGTGTGTTTTGCATTTGTGTGATCCTTGTTCATTCATACATTTTGCATTCATCTCATTTCATTCATATAGAAAATAAGTGGAAACGGTGGCATCAACGAGGGTGCTTCAAGCACACGTCCTCCACTTCTCACCGGATTAAATTACTCCTCATGGAAAGGGAAGATGGAATCCTACATATGCCAAATTCATGACCGTGCATGGATGGCGGTTGAAGATGGATATGATCTTCCTATGATGACTCCCACGGGTGAAGGAGAAGAAGTTTTGAAGCCTAAGGCACAATGGAGTGCACAAGAGTTTGAGGCTTCAAAATGGAATAGGAAGGCAATGCATGCCATCCTATGTGCAATGGATGAGAATCAATACAAGTTGATTCAAAATACTAGGATTGCTAAGGAGGCATGGACAATCCTAGAAGTTGCACACGAGGGAACTGAAGTTGTGAAGGACTCCAAGCTCCAAGTTCTCCAAACTTAATTTGAGATGCTTAAGATGGAGGAGAATGAGTGCTTCAACGACTTCGAGATCAAGTTGATGGACATAGTCAACCAAAGTCATCAACTTGGTGATCCTTATTCGGATAGGAGGATCAAACAAAAGATTATGAGATCCTTACCCGATAGGTTTGAGTTTAAGGTGACGGCTTTAGAAGAAAATAGTGGA
Organism: Acer campestre; assembly: GCA_954870605.1. NCBI lineage: Eukaryota > Viridiplantae > Streptophyta > Magnoliopsida > Sapindales > Sapindaceae > Acer > Acer campestre. The sequence continues at coordinate 12,849,518 of OX940806.1, read as the reverse complement.
TATAAGGATATGAAGCCGAGCAAGGTCATTGGAAGACTTCTCGCCTACGAGTCTAGGAAAGCTCCTAGCTCTACTCCTTCTAAAAAGCAAAAAAGAATTGCTTTGAAAGCATCTAAGGATGAAAAAGGAGATGAAGAATGACTCGGATGAAGACATGGCCTTATTTGTGAAAAGATTCAATAAGGTTATGAAGTTTGGGAAGAAGGATTTGGTATGATAGGCCAAGACTTGAAGAAGAAGGGTCCCTTCAAGAAGTTTGAAACAAGGCAAGAGAAGACCGAAAGGAAAGGGGTCCGTTGCTTTGAGTGTGGTGGGATAGGTCACTTTGCTCCTGAATGTGCAAATCACAAGGAAAAGAAGAAGGGAAAAGTGATGGCCGCCACTTGGAGTGGAAGTAGTGATGACTCCAATGAAGAAGATGAGTCTTCGGATGATGAAGACATCATGGCTAACTTCCTAGCTTTTGCCTCCTCTCACAAAAGCAAAAGTGGTAGTGAAAATGAGGAAGAGAGTCAAAGGGAAAGTGACTCTAGTGAAGATGACTCTGATTCTAACTCCATAAATGGATATGTGGAGAAAGAGGTGTTAGTTGAATATCTTAAGGAGTTTAGAGGCTTAAAGATGAAAACCACTAAGAAGATCAAGATGTTGAGAGAAGAAAATCTTAAGCTTTCATCTCACAATGACCACTTAAGTGAAGAAGTGGAAAGACTTAAGAAGAGAGAAGATAAGCTAATAGAGGAGTTAGCTTTATCTAGGAGGAATGAAGAAGGTTTGAATAGGGAGCTTGATGAAGCTAAGAAGTCACTTACTAAGATGGACTCTAACACCAAAAAGTTAGACCACATGCTTGGTGTTGGAAAGAGTCCATGTGACAAGAGAGGTCTTGGGTTTGAAGATAGTCAAGAGACCTACTCATCTAAGAAGACCGTGTTTGTTAAGGGCTTGGGCAACATAGAAGCTTCACCGGTGCACACTCCTAGGAAGAAGATAGATCTAGGACAATGTTCTAAAATTGCACAAGTGAAAGTGGTGTCAAGAAGGCAACCTCAAGCCAACATTCCTCATCATTTGTCTCAAAAAGGGAAGAAGGCAATCATGCAAGTCCAACATTGGAAGCAAGATAGACCGATTCAACAAAGGAGATGGATTGAACCCACTCAACCACAAAGACAAGGGAAGGCTCCCATAAATGCACAAGGCAATGGTATGATTTCTCGTTTCATTCCAATTTGTCATTTTTGTGGTTTTAATGGTCACATTCGACCAAATTGCTTTCGATATATAAAAATATGTAGAACTCGAAGCATGATTGAAAAGAGAAAGAATAGAGCCAAGATGCATGTTCCTAGGAATAATAATGTTAATTTGCATGATCCTAGGATTACTAGAGCCCATGTACCAAAGACCATTAAGAAAGAAAATGTTGTTCTTAAATGGGTTAGAAAGAATGAAAATGTTTGCCATATTGCTCAAATTGCCTTAAAGACTAATTCTTCTAACATGTGGTACTTGGATAGTAGGTGCTCTAGGCACATGACAGGAAACAAGAGTTTCTTAGGGACTCTTGTTATGGAGGAATGAGGAAATGTCACCTTTGGTGATGGATCCAAAAAGAAAGTCATAGGGAAAGGAACCATTTCCGTTCTCGGATTACCCTTCTTATCCAATGCTTTATTTGTTGATGGCTTGAAAGCCAATTTGATTAGCATTTCTCATCTTAGTGATGAAGGATATTCCGTCTTATTTAGCAAAGATAATTGGTCTATCCTAAAGCCCAATGGACAAACCTTATTGAAAGGTATGAGATCTAGCGACAATTGCTATTGTCTTGAAGCTAGAATAGTCTCAAACAATGTGTCCAAGGATGAGCAAATTGAGTTGTGGCATAAAAGACTTGGCCACATGAACTTTCGGGATCTACAAACCCTTGGAAAGTTTGAATGTGTGTGTGGCCTCCCTAAGCTTGGGAAGAAAGCCAATGGTGTTTGAGGATCTTGTCAACAAGGAAAACAAACTAAAGGCATGCACAAAAAGGGCAAGTATCACTCCACCAATGAGCCCTTAGAGCTTCTCCACATGGATCTTATGGGTCCTATGCAAACCGAGAGCTTGGATGGAAAGAGTTATTTTTGTTTGTGTAGATGATTTCTCTAGGTTCACATGGACATATTTTCTTAGAGAAAAATCCGAAACTTTTGATAAGTTTAAAATGCTCTGTACTAAACTTCAAAATGAAATGAATTCTAATATTAAAAGCATAAAACGGATTAGAAGTGATCATGGGAGGGAATTTGAGAATGCTTCATTTGAAACCTATTGTGATAGTATAGATATCTCCCATGAGTTTTCAGCTCCTAGGACACCTCAACAAAATGGAGTTGTTGAGAGGAAAAATAGGGTCTTTCAAGAGATGGCCCGTGTGATGTTGCTTAGCAACAATGTGCCTAGGAATCTATGGGCCGAAGCCGTCAACACGGCTTGCTATATAGGAAATAGAGTTTTCCTAAGGCCCGGTACTAGGAATACCTCCTATGAGTTATGGAAAGGTAAAAGGCCAAATGTTAGCTACTTCCACACATTTGGAAGCAAATGCTACATTTTAAATGACCGAGATCAACTTGATCAACTTGGCAAATTTGATGCCAAGAGTGATGAGGGTATCTTGATAGGCTATGCCTTAAATAGTATAGCATATAGAGTTTTTAATTTGAAGACTCGAAGCGTTATGGAATCATCTAATGTTGTATTTGATGATGAAAGACTCAAAACTATTGACCATGATGAGGATATTACTAGAGTTGATGACTCTCCTTTGGAGAAGGTTGTGGTGACTCCTAATGTTGAGACATCTAACCTAGATAAAGAGGTCACTCAACCTCTTGATAGAGTTCCTCTCTTGGACTCTAATGAGCCCGCTCCATGGGTTAGAAGACTCCATAACAAAGATGATGTTATTGGAGATGTGAATGAGGGTGTTAGGACTAGAAGGCAAATAGCTAATCTTATTAGCTTTACTTGTTACACCTCTCAAATAGAACCCAAAAAGATTGATGAAGCTCTCAATGATGAGTTTTGGGTTCTTGCCATGCAAGAAGAGCTAAACCAATTCGAAAGGTATGAGGTTTGGACTCTAGTTCCTAGGCCTAAGACCACTAATGTCATAGGCACAAAATGGATATATAGGAACAAATCCGATGAAGATGGCAACATAGTGCGTAACAAGGCAAGACTTGTTGCACAAGGGTACTCTCAAATTGAGGGTATCGACTTTGAGGAGACTTTTACTCTCATTGCCCGCTTAGAGTCCATTAGGCTTCTCTTGTCCATCTCTTGTGTGCACAAGTTCAAATTGCACCAAATGGATGTAAAGAGTGCCTTCCTCAATGGCTTCTTGCAAGAAAAAGTGTTTGTTGAGCAACCCAAGGGGTTTGTGGATGCATACCACCCCAACCATGTCTATCGCCTCAAGAAGGCTCTTTATGGGTTGAAACAAGCACCGAGGGCTTGGTATGAGCGTCTCACTCAATTCCTTGTCAACAATGACTACACAAGAGGTAGTGTTGACAAGACACTATTCATTAAGAGAGACAATGATGAGCTTTTTATAGCTCAAATATATGTTGATGATATAGTGTTTTGTTCCACCAACAACACCAAGGTTCAACAATTTGTTGATGTTATGTCTCATGAATTTGAGATGAGTCTTGTTGGTGAGCTTAGTTACTTCCTAGGTTTGCAAATTAGGCAATTAAATGATGGGATCTTTATATCCCAAACCAAATATGCCAAAAACCTTGTGAAGAAGTTTGGTCTTGAAAAAGCCAAACATTGTGATACACCCATGAGTACCACTTTAAAACTTAGCAAGGATGCTAGTGGTAAAAGTGTGGAACAAACACTATATAGGGGCATGATAGGAAGCTTGCTTTATTTGACCGCAAGTAGGCTCGATATATCTTTTAGTGTGGGTGTGTGTGCTAGGTACCAATCCGATCCCAAGGAGTCACATCTCTCTTCCGTCAAGAGAATCATTGATATGTGAATGAGACTTCTAACTATGGGATTTGGTACTCGTTTGACACTAATGCTAGTCTTGTTGGCTTTAGTGATGCGAATTGGGTGGGAAATTGTGATGATAGGAAAAGCACATCGGGCGGTTGCTTTTTCCTTGGAAACAATCTTGTTTCTTGGTTTTGCAAGAAGCAAAACTCAATTTCCTTGTCCACGGCGGAGGCCGAATACATAGCCACGGGGAGTGGATGCACACAACTCCTATGGATGAAGCAAATGCTAGTAGACTACGGATTCAACCAAGGTACACTCACTCTCTTTTGTGATAACACGAGTGCTATTAATATTTCCAAGAATCCTGTTCAACACTCTAGAACTAAGCATATTGACATCCGTCATCATTTCATTAGAGAACTAGTTGAAAATAAATGCATTGTACTTGAGCATGTAGGTACAAATGATCAACTAGCAGGCTTGTTTACAAAACCTCTAGATGCTACTCGATTTAAAACTCTTAATAGATCTATTGGGATATGTCTTGTGGAGTGATGAGTTTTTTTATGATTGACCCCATAAGGGGAACTCAAGCAAAGAGAGTTTTTTGTATACTTGATGCATGCAAAATATTTGAAAGATCTTGTGCTTCTCTTTTAATTGCTTGAAGTAAGCTTGGTTGGACATATGTATATATGCTTTTATCTCAATAAGTGTGAACCTTGCTTTGTTTTCAATCCATGTCATATTTATGTTCAAACATGCATTTTTAGACTAGGAAATTTACATAGGAAGTATGATTTGAATGACCTATAGTTATTTCCATGACATGATGATTCTTAATTGACATGCTAATGACATATAAAAAGCATGAATTGATGATTGCATGTTCTTAAATGTAAAACAATGTGTGAAAAAGCTAGTGAGATTAAAAATGATAAAGGATCATGTATCCATTCAAAGGATGTTTCAATCCAAATGTCTCTCTTTCTTTATTTGTTGAACATGGCTACTATCATATGGGTTTCATATCCGGAAAAATCAAATAGGGTGCAAAGTCGCTCATGCCATGTTTCGCTTATAAAGTTGGATATAGTGTTTATTAAATTGAAATCAATGAAATCTCTATATCCTTGCTTCTCTCTTGACAAATGGTAAAATTGGTTTGAATTCTATTAGAAACCTTTGTCATTTGCTTTGCCAAATACCATTGTATTTTGGACTTGAATGCAACATGTCTTGTTTGCAAAGCATTTTTATTTCACACATTTTCAATAAAATAAATCTCTTTGATTCTCTCCAATTAATTGAGTGCATAAAGTGGCTTATTTGACTATGCATTATCTTGTATGCTACTATCTCTCTTTGCTATGAGTGACCCGGTTGGGGACTACTCCTTTGCCTATATCATGACAAAAAGGGGGAGTAGGATGTGGTAAGGGGAGTTGCATTGTAGTAGCAAATGTGCATATGGGGAGTTTATGGTTTAAGGGAGAGTAACCCTTTGAGGGGGAGCATTGCATTTTCATACGTTGCATTGGGCTTAATTTACTTAAATGCAAATGCTTGATTATTTTCACTTGATCATCTCACATACACTTGCTTTGGAAAGTGTAATTTTTTATTTTTTTTTGAAGGGTTGATAAGTCTACAAGAGATTGAAGGCTTGAAGATGTTTATTTTTTTTTTTATCTCTTTGTAATGTAGATTATCATTGATATCCCATAGTTTATATTTTGTTGTGAGGATCAATGTGAGAGGTGGTTTTGTCACGAAATAGCCAAAGGGGGAGATTGTAAGGATTCTCATATTGATTGGCTTATTTCGTAGACAAACCACATGTTGGGGTTGACTTGTAAGGGTAGTTTTAGGTGTTTAAGGATCAAACTTATTGCCCTTAAGACCTCAAGGTGACAAGCACGCTAAAGATATATCTCTTGTGCTTAGTTTTTCATTGAAGAGATTTAGTTGCATACACTCACTTTGCATATTTTAATATCTGTGCATTCTCTTCACTTGTCACTTTCACACATGCACTTTTATGTATTGTATCTTGTTGTGTGCTTGTTGTGTCTTGTAATTCGTGTTCCGTAGATGTTCGGAAACGTCCGCGCTTGCATATAAGTGTGCTTGGTTTTGCTCGAAGACCGCTCTTGGTGATTGCCTTGGCTTTCTCCTTGTATTCATCACTTTTGGTGAATCGACGGTTTAATCGGCGGCCCTGGCCGCCGAATGAAATCGCCGTTTTGGACCAAAGGTCTCTGGTCTAATTATGAGGTTATATCGGCGGCCACGACCGCCGATTTGAAACCGCCGTTCATACCTGATGCATTTATTATTCTCGGGTTTTGTTCTGTGGTTTACTCGCCGGTTTCGAAACCGCCGAATGAAACCACCGTTTTCTCCCCTGTTCTCTCGGGACGAATTCGGCGGTCATGATCGGCGGCCTGGCTGCCGAATGAAACCGCCGATCGTGCATTTTCAGGGGCAAACTTGTCTTTTCACATGCCCTGTTTTTAATGCCTATAAATATCATGCTTTCTCTTTTCTCTGAGTTAGTTCTTTGACTCCTTAGAACCTTAAAGCAAAAAGAGAAACACTTAAGAGAAAAATCATCAAGAACTTATCTTTAAACACTCAAAGCTTTTCATTTGATTCATCAAGTTCATCTAGGATCATTCTTGCATAGCTTTGCATCATCACAACTTGCTTGGTAAGATTTTGACTAACTTCATCTAATTTTAGTTTCTTTCTTATCAAGAAATCTCTTTACTTACTTGTATGTTTTATGTTCACATGCTAAATACAAGTTAGAGATTGTTTGTGATGAATATGATTGAGTGTTGTATTGTGATAGCTATCTAGGGTTTGTTTATTCTTGAATAGCTAAGCTTTATGATATGTCATTTAGCTTTTGATATCTAGGATTGATTTCATTGATATATCATCATCCTAGATAAGCATATAGGGTTGCCTTGCTCTTATTGCATTTTGAGTATTCATATATTCACATAGGCTTGTTATCACTTCTTTGAGAAGTAAGACTTGTGTAGCTTCCGGGATTAGGTTGCGTAAACCACAAGTAATTGGACTAGGTTCACTCATACCGGGATTAGGTAGGTGTGTGATTACTTCCGGGATTAAGTTGTAATCTTTCTCACATTTAGTGGATTCGAGGTTCGAGTGTGTCTCACTTAATAGCCCGTGGTTTTTTTCGTGAGGGTTTCCATATAAATATCAAGTGTCTTTTAATATTCCGCACCATATTACACTTGCTATTTTATATTGACTAGTAAAGGGTATTTTCGTAATCTTGCCTATTAACGAAAATTGGGTAAAATCAGATAAAATCTATTCACCCCCCCCTAGATTAATATTGAACACACCGTAATTTGTTTCAAATATTAATTTTTTTTTTTTAATTGGTTAGGGAGGAAGGGCCAACGACTTTTGTTATTTAACACAAATTATCACATAATTTTTCAACCATATGACTAAACACTTTTAACGATTAAAATTTAAACTCATATATAAATTTTAAAGTGCACTAATTATTGTATTATATTATATTATATTTTTGATGTTAAAAATGTTCTAATCTAATAATTAAGAAATAAATGAGGTTGGTTCAATGGTAAACATCTCACACATATATCACGAAGTTGCGGTTCGAGTTCTCCCTTCGTTTAAAAAAGTCCTGAATTGATGTAATATTGTAATACTTAAAAAAAATCTAATAATTAAGAATTTGTGTGATAATTAAATTATCCTTAATTGTAGGTAGGACTTTTAAATAAATTATTTTAAATTGATTACCTATTAATGGAGGAATAGTAGTGCTATGACATCATCTTTAAAGAAGCTTGACCCTTAAACTAAAAGTCAATGTATAAGTAACAATTCTCATGTATTCAACTTCAAGGAAAATGTTAATAAGTGACTTTAACACACATGTTAAAAATTACAAAAAAAAAAGTGCATAAAAAGATTATATTTATTATTTTAAATATAATATTAATGTATTTGATGATTCAATATGAATTGTTTACTTAAATTTTGGATCATTAACATGATAATATTTTTTGAGAGTAGAATAAAATAATAATAATGAAATAGAAAAATGTGTAGAGAATGAGTTAATAGAGAAGATGATGATATGAGTCATATGACCAAGTCCAATGTTTTTATTATCTAAAAAAATAAAAATAAATAAATAAATAAAAGTCCAATGTTTTGGCCGGCCTCGAAGCTATTCCACAGTCCACACCTTTGATTTAATTTAACTTATTATTTAAATGGTTTATCAACCTGCTGCACTCTGTCATATTAACAGTAAGCCGGCCGCCGTATCTTCTGAAAATTCAGTTTATTTGATTTTTGTTCCTGAATCACTGATTATCTATTTAACCTAACATTTTTTATATAAAAAGTGATATCATTTATGTGTATCATTTTACGATACATCATTAGTTATCATCACTAGAGATCAAGACAGGATAAAAATAAGTTTTATATATATATATATATAAACACACACACAGAGGCTACTCAAACCTGAACATTGTTGGACTGCTCTTCACCATCCAACAACATTGGATAGATGCAGGGGCGGATCTATGGCGGGAATGGATAGATGCAGGGGTGGTTCTATGGCGGGGTTGAAGGATAGAAAAATTAGAGACGGTGAAATAAAAGAGAACTTAATTGATAAAGGGGAAACAGAACTTTGGATAGAGTGTTACTGACATGTACAATAATTTTATTTTAATTTTTTAATTTAAATAAAACTTGATTGACTTGGTCATTTTTGTTGGAGCATCTTCCATTCCAATGAATACACTAAAATTGTAGGATACCTAATCATAAAAAAAAACTTAGATTTACGTGGATATGTAATAATAATAATAATAATAATAATAAACTAGATATAGGTTTTGCAAAAGGTTAAAAAAAAAAAAACAATTTACTTATACTCTTAGATTATGTAATTGAAATGGAAATGGAAATAAAAATTAGATAAATTTAATTATAAATTATTTTTGACATATAAAAGGGGAACACATTATATTTGTCTTGTGCATCCAACTTGAATATTAGTTTTTGTATTGGTCCCTCCAAAATCAAAATTCTGGCTTTACCTCTGGATAGATGTAGATGGGATATAAAGTTAAAGAGTGTCAATATTTCTATCTATAAAATTAATTAGTACATCCATATTTTATTAAATTTTTTAATTAAAATAATATACCAATAGAAACTTACCAACAAAGACAAATTACTTTAATTAAAAATAAACCAAATATTATATACATTCATTAATTACACTCATATCTTCAATTGTATCTTTTTGATAAACCTAATTTATGATAAACCCTGATTAAATTCTAATTTTATTTCAAATATCAAACTTTCTCATAATCACATGTAGTGACATACCGAGGGCTTTTTTGCTAGAGTGGGCTAAAATAAAACTATATATATATAGTCTGTTTATTGTCAGTTCATCATGATATAAAATATATCAGAATAAAAAATGTGAATCATTAGATTTGCATACTTTGATTCAAAGTGTATTCAACTGTCAAAACTACTCCATAATCTATGGTCCACATTCATTGTTCTGATATATTTTATATCAGGATAAACTGACAATAGAAAGACGATATATATATACAGAAATGTTCAAGCCAGTGCGCACTGATATAACTTCATCTGTGCATTGGATGTGGACCATTAGATTTACATATTTTTACTCAAAGTGTATGCATTTGTCAAAACTTCTTCATAATCAGTGGTCCACATGCATTGGTACTGATGTAGTTACATCAGTGCGTATTAACTATAACAGAACCGTATATATAAATTTATTTATTTATTTGGGTATGGGTGCCGATATTGCCACCCAAAAATATGATAAGCACACCCATATTTTATTAAAATTTTTAATTCAAAAAATATTTCAATAAAAATTTACCAATAAAGACAAATTAGTTTAATTAAAAATTAACCAAATACTATAGACACCTATAAATTATACTCATATCTTTTCATTAAAAAAGAAAAAGAAAAAAACTCTAATTCTATTTTAGGTATCAAGATCTCTCATTATCATATAACAAAGTAATGAAAAACGAATTTTCAAAGGACCTTGATCATACAAAAGGTACGTATTTATTTATTTATTTATTTATTTATTTATTTGTTATGAATTCTATCAATAAATACAAAATAATAAGTTTTTTTTTTTTTTTTTTTTATCTCCCATGCTTGAGATTTATAAAAGGTGAGAAGATATCTAATGGGTTCTTAAAGTATTAGCTCGTTGAACTTCTTTCTATTTAGATCATCACTTTAACATCCGTAGTCTGTCTAACTTGTATAATAAGTGAATACCCCAAGATGGAAACAATTGTTGGCAAGGAATTTACTATGACTGTGTTTTTGAGCCTGGAGAACTTAAGAATTTATCATTTGTGAAATTTGATGTGTTAATAACTTAATAGGCTTTATAAATAAAATATATTAAAATGAATATATTCATTTAAATAAGGGTACTATTGGCATTAAGATGAGTGTTTATAGTAATGATTTAATTTTAAATTTTAGATATGTGTGTACTTATAAATTTGGGTGTGCTTATCATATTTATGAGTGGCAATATTCACACCCATTAGTGATTGCTTCACTTCTACATAAAGTGTAGCCCCATTTACGTATCCTTTTGTGTTCGTTTCTAGGGTAAAACCAGGTTTCTAATGCTCTGAATAAGTCGTGTAGGGTCAAGCTGGTTTCGATACTCAATTGTCTTGGAAGGAGTTGAAATGAGGATCAACAAGGCACTTATAGCACATAAGCGACCTTAAGAGAGCTCACCAAGCTCGCCCTCAATATCGATATGCACTTGGTTCATCCTTCCCAAAACAGAGCAAAGGCGACCCTAGGGCGAGCTCACTAGGATCGCCCCAAGGTCACTCTGCACTCAGTCTCAACCCTCCTCAGCATTATCAAAGGAGAGCTCATGGAAAGTTCAGTGAGATCACCCCAAGCTCGCTAACTAATCGGGTTTAGCCCCAAAAACAGAGCAAGAAAGCGACCTCAAAGGCAAGCTCAGCAAGGTCACCTCCAAGATCGCTAACCACTTGGGTTCAGAAGAAATTCCCAACAGTCAACCTCAGGGCGAGCTATCCAAGATCACCCTAAGGTCGCCTCTGCCTAGATTTTTGTAAACTCTAAGAAAATTACTCCCTTGCCCCTGACCTAATAAGCTCCCATATATATTTATTTGCTCTCTCTCTGAAAAGCAACCACCTACCTACCTGCCTAAGAATATTCACTAAGTCATTCTCATACATCACCATATCTCATTCCTACACAATCCACAAGACACTTGACATCAATCCATGATCTTTTCTTATTCTTGGGAGATAGGAAATTGAAGAAGCTTGGAAGAGGAGAAGAGCAAAGGAAGAGGATCTACTCTACATCAATTTTCTCTAATACTTTATCTCTTTTGTTTTCTTTATTATGGCCATGTATTCATTTGAGCATATTTATTGTATAGCTACACTTTGTAATATGAGTTAAATACTTAATGTTAGGATTTAATGAAACCTCACCCATGACTATATATTTATATTGACCTTTGTGTATCCTTTATGTGCAATTGTAGTTTGTATGGATGTTTGCGTACTTAATGCTTTCAATAGACTGATCTCTTATTGACTAAGCTAAATACTTAGTGCTAGGATTTTATGAAACCTCACCCATGACTATATATTTATATTGACCTTTGCGTATCCTTTTATGTGCAATTATAGTTTGAATGGATGTTTTAGTGTACTTAATACTTTTAATAAATTGATCTCCTATTGACTGATTTTCAATTGTGTGTTATGAACCGACCGGAGGCACACATACATCGTGTTCGATGAAATGTCTTCTATGCATGTCTAGAAAAGTAGACCTACTTAGGCTAGCGTATATGATTCCTTAATGTGCTACTATTCTTAATAAACTCATACATGTATTCTGAGTAATCGAGAGATAGGCTTGGGTATGATTTGGGTGTAAACTATACTACTCGACCGAGATTATAGGTCAACATTTGGGTGCATGAATCTATGAATTACATGAGTATATTTTAGGTGTGCAATTGAGTCTGGGGAGGAAGTTAGGAGGGGGTAGGGTGTAGTCAAGTCCTAGCATCATTTCCTTCACTACTACGTTCGAGTTTATTACTTATTTATTTATTACAATAGCATAAATCCTGTTATTAGTTTAATTTAGCCTGCTTTAAGTATTGAAGTATGGAAACCTTCATGTATTACTCGGTTGAATAACACTTAGGCTAATCAATTTCGGTAATCAATCACTCAATCTTCGTGGGAATGAATTCTACTTACCATTGTACTACTCTCCGACCTCGTACGATTGCGAGTGTCACTAAGAGAATAGTCAATTAGGTGTGCTAATAATTTAAGAGGATTTATAAATAAGATGTGTGCTTATAGTAATAATTTAATTTTAAATTTTAGATATGGGTGTACTTATAAATATGGGTGGTGTTTATCATATTTATTTGTGGCAATATCCGTACCCATTAGGTGTGTTAATAATTTAAGAGGGTTTATAAATAAAATATATTAAAATGGATATATTAATTTCAATAAGGGTACTATTGGTATTAAGATGAATATTTATAGTAATGACTTATTTTTAAATTTTAGATATGAGTGTATTTATAAAAATTGGTGCACTAATTAGTTTTATGGGAGACAATACCGGCACCCAAAATTAAAATTTCTAGTATTATTCTTACAAAATTCATTTCACAAGATATATATATATATATTGAAGTTAGTGCGCAGTGATATAAATATATGAGGACATTGAATGTGAGCCACTCATTTTCCATGCTTTGACTTAGTGTGTAAGCACTTGTCAAAACTTCTTCATAATGAGTAACTCACATTTAATGTCCTTATATATTTACATCAGTGCACACTGATGCGAATGGGACGGTATATATATATATATAATTTTTCTATTATCAGTTCGTCATGATATAAAATATATCAGGACGAAGAATGTGGACCATTAGATTTACATACTTTGACTAAAAGTGTATGCACTTGTCAAAACTTCTTCATAATCTATGATCCACATTCTTTGATGAACTGATAATAGAAAGACTCTCTCTCTTTCTTCTCTCTCTATATATATAGTCTTTCTAGTGTCAGATTGAACTGATATAAAATATATCAATTCCTTACATGTATGCCATTGGATTTTAAAAATGCTTTTACAAATGCATGCAATCAAGTCAAAGTATTTAAATCTAATGACCCACATGTAAGGAACTAATATATCTTATATCAGACAATAGAAAAACTATATATATATATATATTTTTTGTTCTTTTAACCAAAATTTTAGGTTGAGTAGTGAGTAGTGAGTAGTGAGTACCATGGTTTTGATATATCTTTACTGTTCAAATGTATGAAATCAAATCAAAGTATTTAAATCTAATGGTTCACATGAAAGGAACTGATATATCTTATATCAGACAATAGAAAAACTAGATATATATATATATATATCATTTGTTCTTTTAACCAAAATTTTAGGTTGAGTAGTGAGTAGTGAGTACCATGGTTTTGATATATCTTTACTGTTCAAATCATGTCCAAATGAGTTGTAATTAAAACATAATCCATCATATCTTTTCATGACTTACATGGTGATTATAACTCACATGTCATGTTAATAAAGCTTGATTTTAAGAAAATAAGTTAGACAGCCTGACGGTATTCTTCTAAATTATACTGTTGTTTGTCTCGTTCTCATTTCTAGTTAAGACATGAATTGTATGGATATAAATAGGTATCCTAAAGTCCCTTTCTTGTGGAATATGATGCTTTGGTTTAAGTCCTTTCTTGGAGATAATTAGAAAACTGAAAATGGCCTTTACAAACTCTAAAAAATAATGTGACAATCTCTTATTTGTTTCTAAACAGTGAAACAAAGTTATAAAATCAATCTAAAATCTCTTCAAAATCTCTTCAAAGTTCTAAAATCTAAATCTAAAATCCCTTCAAAATCTAAAATCTCTTCAAAGTTCTAACAATTTAAAATCTTCAAAAATCAATTTAAAATATCCTACCTGGTTTTGAAGAGACCGTCATTGGAGCTGCTGCTGATGCGGCGCCGGCAGCGAGTTCAAGCGACCCCGACAACGAGAAAGCTGCGGTTGGTGGATGTAAGAGAGAGAGAGAGAGAGAGAGAGAGAGAGAGAGAGAGAGAGAGAGATGATCGGCTAATGAGTGAAGTGAGGATGAGAGATTAGATTTCAAAATTAGGTTTTTATTTTATATCTGGTATTTGTTGGTTGCAAAAGAGCAAATAAAATATTATCAAACCTTGCAATTGTACAAATCGTAAACGATAGCACAATAGGCAAGCAAGGGTCATTCCCACGAGGAATGAATTACCTACGGAAGTTATGAATTTGAAAACACTAAATTAAGACACTATATGACTCTCAAACAACTTGAATAAAACACAACTCACACACACGAATGAGGGGCTTTGAATTGTTTATTAAAAAACTAAGAATGTGAATTAAACTTAAATAAAGAGTGCAGCAGAAAATATATTTAGAAAAATCAATAAGGAGAAGCTAACTAGAGCTTCCTATCCACCACTAAATATTCATCCAATCCATAGACAATAACAGAGTTAAAGATATCAAATATGATGAAGATATTCACGACAAGGTGTTGGCATTCCACTCGAGTCGTATAGATTCTCTCTTAGTTAGTATGTAAGTTGCATGGCATCTACATAAATACATGTATTCCAAAATATAACCTAGCATGGGTATTTACTAGATTTAATGATAGGAATCCATTAAGAACAAAGAGAATATGAATATCACATGAACCCTAAAACATGGTATTTATTCTAGGTAATTTATGAAACAACTTCCCTTAATTGAATCATATTACAATTAATTGTTGCAACCAAGGATAGATTCGTATGGTGTCCGACTTGTATCCTTGCAACATAAATCCTAGAATCATGCTCCTAAGGTGATCAATCAAAGAAACATAATAAAAGAAAGACAATTCTTATGGGGAAATTGAATTCATCATGTAAGAAAAATAATACTCCATTAAAATATATCTATGAATTTGAAATCATGCCTAGGGCTTCAAGTTAACCCTAGCTATGAGAAGTTTAGTTACACATCATGACTATGAAAAGCAATTAAAGACATTAAAACTAAATAAAGGTAGACATTTAAATCATGCCTAGGGCTTCAAGTTAACCCTAGCTATGAGAAGTTTAGTTACACGTCATAACTATGAAAAGCAATTAAAGACATTAAAACTAAAGAAAGGTAGAAGAAGAGAGGAATTAAAACTTTGAAAGGTCTTCGGACTTCAATCCTCAATAATGATTTTCTGACCTTGGCTCTTGAAGAAGCTCTTGGCATTTATAGGTGTTTCACCTTGGAGATCCCTAATTTGCTTTGATGTCGGAGACATACCAAGTTGGAGGATGATTTGAACAAGGAATGATAATCCTTTCCTAACTTGGGTCTCCTCTTTTGATGATAGACTCCTAATTTGAGTTTAAGAAGTTTCTCAAACATGTCTTGATCTCTTGAAGTCATTAGGATTTGATATGGGAAGCTTTGGGACAAATCTGACCCAATTCGGGTTGGAAATACGCCAAAATACGTAATTACCGCTGTCCGGGTCACTACGGAGGTCACCATCAGTCTGCACCACAGAATTCCTCTGTTAATTTCCACTGCTTGTGTTGCTACGCATGCATGATCCACGAGCCGCGGTCTTGGCCGCGGTAGGCTTTTCCAGCTTTGACCTTTGGTCACTAAATCGGTCATAACTTCTTCTAAAAAATTCGGATTGATGAACCGTAAAGTGTGCCAGAAACTAGACTTCTGGGGATTTTTGAAAACATATAGATCTCAATTTGGTTCGATCTGAGAAGTGAGATATGGTCTTCACAAGCTAGATGTATTGCAGAGGCATTTCTCCAAACTTCACTAAAAATCACCTTTTTGCCAACAAACTCACTCCGAGAGCTATCTTCTACACAATTTCAAAACACACATTAAAACATTCAATTATACTAAAGAACATAACATAAAACATAGGAATTAGGGATCTCAAATATCAACATTTATCGACCTAACAGTATTTTTGTATTTTTTGGAAGTTTTGAAAGTAAAATGGTCTTTTGGGACTTGTCCCATGCATGGGGCAATGGCCAAGGATTTGGGTGGGACAATTTTTTGTGTTTTTTATCCCACGTTGTCTCATCTCATCCCATGTTTAAAATGCACCAAACGTGGGATAAGAGAAAGTTGTCCCACCATCCCGTCCTGCATACCAAACGCACCCTTAATGATTGAGAACACTAGAGAATGCAAATCATAAATCATAATGATGCTCTTCCTAGTTATCAAGGTTTTTTTTTTCTTAATTGTTTTTTTCTTTTTTTGAAGTCTGACAAGGGTTAGGTTGGTTAGGATCTAGGGTCAGTTGAGACCTGACGAAAGCAACCGCTGCAAGTACGATTTGAAATACAATTCCTACTATGGGTGTCTCTCCACATTTTGTAATTTTATAAACAAAAGTGAGATTTGAACCCCTATCACGAGAGTGGAGAGAAAGTGCACAAAGCACTTGAACTATGAGTATATAGCTTAACCTTATATATATATATATATATATTCCAATGAAAACTTTTTACGATACACACTTTAAGCATATTTGGTGAAATTTAATGGAATTTATTCTTGATGTGATTTTTTGTATGGATGTTAAAAAGAATGAATTACATTTATGGAAAAAAAAATGAATTTTTTTTTTTTTTTGGTACAAGAACTAATTTTTTTTCCGACATTTTTTGAAGATAAAACATTTAAAAATAAGAAAATATCTGGAAAAACAAAATAGTTCTCCAATCCAAAAAAAATTTCAAATTTCTACCAAATGTGTATTTTAATTTTATTAGAGCATCTCTAATGGTATCCTCAAAAGTATAAAAGTAATCAAAATTTAATTATTTATCCCAAAAACATTGTCCAACAGAGTCACTAAAATTTAGCAATAGCTTTAATCAATAATCAAATTTTCTCTTCAATAATTAAATTTGAAGATTGACTTTCAGTCATCAAATACAAACTTAGAGTATCTCTAATGGTATAAGAAAATTTGAATCCTCAAAAGTTGCCACTTCAGCATTTGATGATTGTTTTCAGGGATTACTAAAAAATTGATGAGTGTGTAGTCCACAATGGTATAGAATCATAATAAAATTTTCCTTCAATTTGTCATTAGCCAAACAGGGTAAAAAAAATATTAAAAAATAAAATAAAATAAAAAATAAAAAATAAAAAATAAAAAACTATAAAAGACAAGAGAAGGTATATGACATGGATATTGATTTATTCTTAATGAAGAGAGGAATTTTACCTGATTAAATTTTTTGGGGTTGAAACAATGATAAGATACATAGGTGATCAGAGAAAACAAGAGAAAATAAAAAGCCACAAATGAGAGAGAAAGAATAAAATTACAACAGCATTTATTTTGGGTTAAATTTGCATTTGATGATTGAAAGTTAATCTTCAAATTTGATTATTGAAGAGGCAATTTGATTATTGATTAAAGCTATTGCTAAATTTTAATGACTCTGTTGGACAGTGTTTTTGGGATAAATAATCAAATTTTGATTACTCTTATACTTTTGAGGATATCGTTAACTCAAAATAATGTAATTTTATTCTTTCTCTCTCATATGTGGCTTTTTTTCTCTTCTTTTTTTTTTCTCTCTAATCACCTATGTATCTCATCATTGTTTCGACCCTAAAAATTTTAATCAAGTAAAATTCGTCTCTTTGTTTCGAATAGATCAACACCCAAATAATATATATTCTTTTGTCTTTTATAGTTTTTTTCTTTACTCTATTTGGTAATAATAAATTGAAGGAAAATGTTATTATGATTTTGTATTATTGTGGACTAAACAATCATCAATTTTAGAATCCCAGAAGATAATCCTCAAAAGTTGCCTCAAATGATGAGGTGGCAACTTTTGATAATCCAAATTTGCTTATACCGTTAGAGATGCTCATAGGATGTATACAAAAAATCTCATCAAAAAACATTCAATTACATGCAATTTTTAAAATTTGCTCATTATATTAAAATAAATGGGTGATGTTAGGAAAAGTTCCACATATGTATATATATAAACACGTGTGTGTGTGTGTGTGTGTGTGGAAATGCTACTTTACCTAAATTTAATACCCAAATCTAGTGTCGAAATGATGTGGTATCACTATAATTCATTTATGTAATTCATGCAAATATATATAGTCATTTTCTACTCTGTGCGCACTCATGGAAAGAAATCTTAGAACATCCAAATATAAGCATTTGTTTCATGTTAGATTCGGTTTTTTTAAAAAAATATATATATTTATAAAAAAAAAAAAAAGGATATACAATAAAGAAGAGAGAAGAAAATAGGTATAGTAAAGATTTTTGTTTGTTTATTTTTTTTTATAGAAAGAGAAGATTTTAATTTGTTGGTGTCAAAAATAATTTTTAAAGACAATTTTATTCTTTAATGTATATCTTTTTTTATAAATAACTATTTTTTTAAACAACCAAATCTAACTATCAGATGAAACCAACATTTAGATTTGGACATTCTAAGATTTCTTTCTGTCAATGCTTACCGATAAAGTGAGGAGAAAAGGAATATATATATATATATATATGCTTTCAAAACCTTTGCAAGGGTCCTTTTGTGCTTAAATTGGTGAGTTTCTTGCCCTGAGAGAAGGACTGCTCCTTGCTAAGCTTGCAGAAGTTGATGCTGTCAATGTTGCTTTCAGCATTAAATCTTCCGAAACTGTTAATAGTGTTGCTAACTTCATAGTTAATGATATTAAGACCCTATTGAAAGAGGTAGGTGTTTACATGTATCATGCTATTTCTAGAATGAGGAATAATTTGGCTCATGATCTTGCCTCTTTGGCCTTCTCCTCTAGGGAGGAGATATCTTGGCTCAATGCTAGCCTTTGTTGTTCTTTTTTTGGTTATCTTTCTAAAAAAAAAAAAACAAAAAAAAAATATTTAGAAAAGACCACAAAATCCTTATATGGTGCTAATAAAGAAAAGCTTGACATCAGTTATAAATTGACCAATGCCAGAGTTTGCAACTCTGGAGTGTGTTACAATTCCAGTTTCCTTATGGTTAAAACTTTATCACAAAATGTCATCCTTGGCTTACCATTCTTATAACTTATCACTCCTTTTACCACCACTGACGAAGGATTAGTTACTGAGTATTTAGGCAAAGAAATTTTATTTCCTTTTACATTTCCTGTCCTTGAAAGAGAATTAAATTCTCTAAAAAATACCAACATAGGAAAAGATGATTCTATCTTTCTAGAACAACAGGTTAATAATCTTAACTTGAAAGAGAATCATTTGTCCTTCCTGAAAGATGATCTTAGATTTGAGAGACAAAGAAAGTATATAGAAGAACCTAGAAATCAACAAAAAATCAAAGACTTTAAGTCTAAATTAGAAAAAGAAGTTTGTTCTTCCTTTCCCAATGCTTTTTGGGATAGGAAAAAACACATAGTCAGTCTTCCCTATAATAAAGATTTCTCAGAAAAAGGAATACCTACCAAGGCCAGACCAATCCAGATGACCTTAGAACTCCTTGCGTATTGCAAAAAAGAAATCCAAGACTTATTACAAAAAGGACTTATTAGGCCTTCTAAATCACCATGGAGTTGTCCTGCTTTCTATGTTAACAAGAATGTAGAAACAGAAAGAGGAATTCCTAGACTTGTTATCAATTATAAGTCTCTTAATGAAGCCCTTCAATGGATCAGATATCCTATACCTAATAAAGCAAACTTATTAAAAAGGCTTTATAAAGCCAATATATTTTCAAATTTTGACATGAAATCAGGATTTTGGCAAATCCAGATTGCTGAAAAAGACAGATATAAAACTGCTTTTACTGTTCCTTTTGGACAGTATGAATGGAATGTTATGCCGTTTGGATTAAAAAATGCTCCCAATGAATTCCAATGTATTATGAATGAAATTTTTAATCCTTATACTGAATTCTCTATTGTTTATATGGATGATGTTTTAATATATTCTAATAATGTTGATCAACATTGGAAACATTTAGAGATATTCTTTAAAACTGTTAAAACCCAAGGTTTAGTAATATCAGCTCCTAAAATTGTTTTATTTCAGACATAGATCAGATTCTTAGGTCACAATATCAAAAGAGGTACCATTATACCCATCCAAAAAAGCCTAGAATTTGCTAATAAATTCCCATATGAAATTAGAGATAAGACACAACTCCAAAGATTTTTAGGATGCCTAAACTATGTAGCTAATTTTTATAAAGAATTAAGAATCATTTGCAAACCATTATTCCAAAGACTTAGGAAAAATCCATTACCATGGACAGACCAGCACACACAAGCTGTTAGAACTGTTAAAAAAACAAGTCCAAAAACTTCCTTGTTTATCCATATGCCACCCCAAAGATATTTGAAACAGATGCTTCAGAATTAGGGTTTGGAGGAATCCTTAAACAAAATATTGACGGAAAAGAATACCTTGTTAGATATGTTTCAGGATCTTGGAATGATACTCAGCAAAAATATTCCACTGTTAAAAAGGAAATTTTAGCCATTGTTTTAACTATACAAAAATTACAAGATGATTTGATAAATCAAAAATTTATTCTAAAGGTAGATTGCCAATCTGCAAAATTCATTTTGAAAAAAAGATGTCAAAAATCTTGCTTCAAAGCAAATATTTGCTAGATGGCAAGCTTTATTATCAGTTTTTGATTTCACTATTAAACATATCAAAGGATCAGAAAATAGTTTACCAGATTTCTTGACCAGAGAATTTTTGCAGGGTAAAAGCCATAAGTAGCAGCAGAGGCAGGCCCCGAGGCCCTAGGCCCACTATCAAGACAGACTTATCTACTGACTTATCTCCAAATAACCAAAGCCCAAAACCCAATCACAAAGACAAATATGCATTAACTTTACTATCTCAACCTGGGCCTTTTTCTCTCATGCCTACTCGTGCAGGACCAATTCAGATTTCAAACAGTTTTTCCCCCCTACGATCATAATCTCTATCTTTTAAGACTATTGCTTCTTCTCATATTAGTCCCCATTCTTCCAGACAAATTAAATTAGCCCAAGCAAATCAAAACCAAATTACTTCACCCTCTTTCCCAAGAGTCAATTCTCCCACTTATCAATACCAGATTAAACCCTTCTTTGACAGATACTTTGCTATAGAGACACCACTATTACTTGACCATTATTTTAAGGAACCTAAAAAACTTGCGGATGCAATTATTGATCCCATGTTTTGCAGGATTCTTGAAGACATAACAAAAAGACATATATTTTATGAATTCATTTTAGTGGATACTGATTTCATCTACATATCTGATGTTTTTGACAAAATAGACAAAGAAAAATTGATTTTCAGAAAAATTAAGCTTTGCAAAATTATTACTCTTGACCAATGGGGGGGTGACCCAAATAAGAAAAACAAGTTTTCCAGAACTTTTCATGTTTCTGAATATTCTTACTAGGATTATATAGATGCATGGACAAATGTTTTATATGGTCAAAACCCAGGGAATTCCTTATCCTGGTTTGTTTATTTTGACAAAGATTTTCCACTTCAAATTCCTTTTTGGTTTCTTGAATGGTGGGATAAATATGGCCCGACTATTGACCTCCTTCCTCATCCTGTAAAGGAAGGATATGCTCAATGGATGACTTATCTTAACAAACCAATTGATTGGGATTTTATCCCTTACTTATTGCTCTTTTTCAAGCATTTTAATCTGACCTGGATTCTAATGCTTGACTATGCAATCAGAGACAAAATGGTGGGAAATGTCAATGTTCCTTATTTTGAACAACAAACAAAAGTTAAATGGTGGAGCGGAATGAATATCTCAGATCATGGCAAAAATAGGGTCAACAAATGGTTTTCAGAAAACCCTATTCTTTACAAATCAACAGACCAGTCTCAATTTTTAATGGCAAAATCCCATAATCAAGCTAGAATTGCTGCTGCAAGCACCCCAGAAGAGCTAAGAAAAATAGCACAAGAGATGGAAAAGACAATGACCAATATGTCCCAAAAAGATTCAGAATCAGACTACCAAGATGATGATGATGATTTTCTTGATGATGATGAAGAGCCTACTGGTCACAGCCATTTTGGTCATGACGCATCACCACAACAGAGACTTTAGCCTTGTCAGATTTACCAGACTTATCCTACAAGAGCACGGGTTTCATCATTAGGTTTTATGACTCATCAGAGTGTTAAAAAAAAAAAAAAAAGTGTCAGTGGAAAATGACAAACTCCAACAGTTCCATGACTGTCGGCAGAAGAGAACAAGCAGTACCAGTCAACCCATCATCATTCTCCAGATAGAATCTATTGTAATTTCTACTTTGTAATCATTAGTCTTAACTATGGTTAGTTTTTATAACTGGGGTAAATCCTTCCTATATAAAGATTACTCTGGAGTAGCTGAAGGCAGGTTCAGTTCTCACGATTCTGATCCCTCTTTATATTTCCCCTTCCCCTTTTTAATCTTTCCTCTCCAAAACTTCCTCTCTTTGTAAAAATTCTGAAATCCTAAATAAAGTTTGCGACTTATTTTATCTGTATATTTATTGTTCATCACTGCTGTCAGACTTATACTGACTTTGTAAGTATTATTATTTTTTAATTTCGTTCCATTTTAATTTCATTTTGATTCCATCCAATTTATGTTTCTACTTTTGCTATATATTATCTTGTCTATACTATCCTATTTGATTATTCTACGTTTTGGTATTGGAATTCACTGTGAGCATTTTTTTATTCAAACGAAATAACATTCCATTCATACTGTCCAAAAGGAAAAGTAAAAGCAATTTTATATCTGTTTTTTTCAGTAATCTGGATTTGCCAAAATCCTGATTTCATGTCAAATTTTGAAAATATATTGGCTTTATAAAGCCTTTTTAATAAATCTGCTTCATTAGGTATGAGATATCTGATCCATTGAAGGGTTTCATTAAGAAACTTATAATTGATAACAAGTCTAGGAACTCCTCTTTCTATTTCTGCATTCTTGTTAACATAGAAAGCAGGACAACTCCATGATGATTTAGAATGCCTAATAAGTCCTTTTTGTAATAAGTCTTGGATTTTTGTTTTTGCAATACTCAAGGAGTTCTAAGGTCATCTGGATTGGTCTGGCCTTGGTAGGTATTCCTTTTTCTGAGAAATCTTTATTATAGAGAAGACTGACTATGTGTTTTTTCCTATCCCAAAAAGCATTGGGAAAGGAAGAACAAACTTCTTTTTCTAATTTAGACTTAAAGTCTTTGATTTTTTGTTGAGTTCTAGGTTCTTCTATATACTTTCTTTGTCTCTCAAATCTAAGATCATCTTTCAGGAAGGACAAATGATTCTCTTTCATGTTAAGATTATTAACCTGTTGTTCTAGAAAGATAGAATCATTTTTTCCTATGTTGGTATTTTTTAGAGAATTTAATTCTCTTTCAAGGACAGGAAATGTAAAAGGAAATAAAATTTCTTTGCCTAAATACTCAGTAACTAATCCTTCGTCAGTGGTGGTAAAAGGAGTGATAACGTATAAGAATGGTAAGCCAAGGATGACATTTTGTGATAAAGTTTTAACCATAAGGAAACTGGAATTGTAACACACTCCAGAGTTGCAAACTCTGGCATTGGTCAATTTATAACTGATGTCAAGCTTTTGTTTATTAGCACCATATAAGGATTATGTGGTCTTTTCTAAATATTTTGTAGGAACTAGTCCTTCTTTAATGCAATTTTGGTCAGCTCCTGAATCTATAAGAGCATTGACCCTAAGATTATAATCAGAAGAAATTCTAATGTCTATATCACAATACCATTTTTGTATCCTAAAGGCTTTATTAATATTGATTATATCAGCAGTATGTTCTATTTCATTTTTGCAAAGAATATTGGCCAAGGTCTGTTCAGGTCCAGATTTGCTGATATTATCTGAATCTGAGTCACTAGAACTCTTAAAGCTTGGTTGTTTAGATTTTGGTTTGCACTTGGCTCTTGTGGAATCTTCTAGACCTTGTTATAGTTTTTGTGTGAAGATTTTTAAGTCTTTTATTTCTTTTTTAATGGTTTGGATTTCTTTTTGAAGGTCTGGAATGGTAATTTTCTTTTGGTTATCATGGAATTTTCGTAAAACATTTTGGTCAAAATCTGGAACAATGGAAGAAGTGACCGGCTTATTTTCTTCTACTGGCTTACTAGGTTGGGTAGATGTTTTAGTAATTTTTTGTTGTGCTTGTCTAATAAAATTGGCTTTAAGAATAGGATCTTCAATGCTATCAATCATTCAAATTATTAAGGAATAATCAGATTGATCTAGAACATTGATCTCCTTACAAGTACAAGCTTGTTTCCCACAAATTTGTGATTCATTATCACTGTCTGTCAAAGATTCTGAATCTAAATCTTCTTGAACTAAAACTTGATTGTCAGATTCAGACTCCATTTCTTTACTGCTAGTTTCTGTATCTGTTCATATAGGGTCTGAATAAGTCTTTCTTTGGTTTCTTCACTAATGTCTAAGGTTCGTATTTTGTTTCTAAGTTTTCTTAATTCAGGGCAGTTTTTGGCAAAGTGACCTTCTTTTCCACACTTATAGTAGGCTTTATTGTTTTTGTTATGTTTTCTAAAATTTTTAAAAGGTTTGGATCTTTTGTGAGTTCTAACTTGGGGTTTTTGTTTCTTATAGGGTTTTATTTTCTTGTCATGGTGTCTTTTTCTACTATGGATAGGAAGTTTTTCAAAACCAAATTGCTTACACCAAGAACCAAGTTCTTTTCTAGTGGTAAGCTTTTGCTTCTTAAGTTGACTTTTTAATCTAATGTCTGTACATAATTGCATAGCAACAATATTGATTGTTGTTATGATTTCTCCATAAGTCCAAGTATTGAGATCTATTTGGGACCAGTCTGGGCTAGCCATCTGTTCCCTTATTTTATCTCTAACTTTATCAGCAAATAAAGAAGGTAGTCCAGATATGAACTTCTCCTTCCAATAGGAATTGGCATTATCAGTCCTTTGAAGAACTCTTGTTAGGAAAATATATTTATACCACTTAAAATCGCTGAGTTTTTTACATTTAAGATTCTGTAATTTTGAATATTCTTTGTCTTGGAACCTGTTAGGGTTTCCAATGAAATGTAAAATAATGGTATGACATAAAACATCTATACCATCTGGTTGGGAGGTTCTTGTGGTATAAGACGTGGCTGGTGGCGTAGTTGAGGTTTCAGGAGCATCAGTTGTTGCTCTGAACAATGGGGTAGAGGTGGCTACTTCTTTAGTATGGGTAATAATATCTGTTCTGGCAGTGGGTGATAGGGTATAAGTCCACCATCCCAAGAGTTGTCCTTCAAAGCCAGATGCTAGTGAATTAACAGCATCACTATGGGTCATATTTTGTTTTTTAATATAAATATACCCTATAGTATACATTTGCCTAATAACAGTCATAACCTGGTATTCAGACAAGCCATCAATATTAAATTGATAACAAGCATTACCAGTATAAGCTCTATATGGCACAGACTCTTCATATTGGAGATCTGGAGGTGTAGGTCTGGGATAGTAGGGTTTGGTGTCATTGTTGTAATTATTATAAACATGATTGTCTATCCTAGAGGTTGTCAATTTTTGAATCATATTGTCTAAGTCTGAAATATCAATGTCAGAGTTTGGGGTTGAGGAGATATGGCCATCTAAAGTTCGAATTTCTGGTTTGGGAAGCTTGTCTAATCTTTCTTGTAACATTTTGACAAGTTCTAAATCGGTAGTAAAACTGTCAAAACATTTTTCTATTCCGGTGGTGTCTGGGAATAAGATTGTTCCTGGTTCATATTCAGCAATTTTGGATTTCATTTTATAATCTCTGGGGGAAATATTAGAGGTTGAGATAATCGGTGTTTGAGATTGGTTGTTTTCTATTCTGTCTAGCTGTTCCCCTATGGTTATGAGGTATTCATTGGAAAAATTGTTTTGTTTTATGACAACACCAATCTGGTGGGAGGAAGCAGCAACCCCATGAGGTAATTCTTCATCAAACATGATAAAAGGGACGCATTGTAGGGTTCTACTAGTGTTTCCTAGTGTTTCATTGTCTATTTCAATAGTACTTGTTCTGGGTGGGGGATGTATTCTCGTTTCATCTCCTTTATTGGATTTATAAGTCTTGAAATTTTGTTGGTCTAAAACAAGACATTGCTCTTCTAAGTTGTGCTTATTGGTATACCATTGGAAAAATGGTATCTCTGTTTCTAAAGTATCAATACATCTCATCCATCTAGAATGAAATTGTTTCCTTTTATGACTTGAGTAATTTTTCTCATATTTTTCCCTCATGACAGTATTTTCTGGGTAGTAATATTTTTGGGATAAATAGGTTTCGTTGATCTCTTTGGGATTATTGAGAACATCTATAGATCTTATTCTGGGTTCGTGGTCAGGGATTTCTGTGAGGACTTGAGAAGGAGTTGGAGATGATAGTCGTTCATTATCATAGACATGAATTGGTTGGGCCACTTGTTCTGGTGTTTTATAGACACCAGTTATATGGGTAGGAGGTTCTGTTATTGGTATAATTGGTGGTGAATTTCTAGTTTCTATTATAAGTGGAATGATAGGTCTCCTTCTTCTATGAATAAGGTCTGATGGTGAAGATGATTCACTATGACTTGGCCTATAATGAGGTCTATAATCAGGTATTTGTTCAGCTATTCTAAGCTTGGAAGCACTGGATAAAGATTTTCTGGCTGCTTGCAAGTTACTACTAATACTGGCTGGTTCTCTGCTAGACAGGCTTCTTTCTAAAGGTCTGAAAGTTATTCTTAAGTTTCCATCATGATCAGTTATTCAATCATTTAAATCCCTCATAGGTAGTCTAAATATAAGTCGGTCAACTCTTTCTTTTGTCCAGGTATCAGGAAATTTAATCATATCCCATGGGATAGGAATTGGAACCATCGTGTTAACAGTTTCTGAAGCATTGTAACAAATGGTTTGGCCTGCTGGGATTTTAGGAGGTATGTAACTAGGAACAAGTCCAGATGGAATAAGTCCAGATGATAGAACATGATAATGAACTCTGTAAATAAGTTTATAAGGACTGGATCCTTTAACAAACTTATAGTTGTGAATTTGGACATCAACAACTAGGCATTTTTCTTTATGGTCATCAGCTTTAAGGCTTATTTGAAAGTTTGGATAACATTGAAAATAAATAGGTCCATAAGTAAGGCTTGACTCTGCTATACCAATTATGGATTCTTTATAATCTGTGATACGTCCGTCACGGAGACAAACAAGCATAGAATTGTTCAAACCAACTTTTGATAGGGGTTTGATACCAATTTGGACACTTCCTATATGCATATTATTATAGCCTAATTTATAATAATGTTTCACACTGCTTTTGTTAAAAAGATTGGTTGAAAACATATTGTCCTCTTGAAATTGGACATCGATTTCTTTGGTGATTTGTCCTAATAAAGTTTTAAAATTTAAAACACCATTTCTCTTATAGATGCTATGTTTAGCAACGTTGGGAAGTTGCCAAGCACTTAAGTCTTTATCACTCCAATTAGTCTCATAATTTGCTATAGACCGTCCTGTTGTACTATCCCCTTTGTCTGGTTCTACATCGGATCTAGAACTACTTGTAGACATGTTAAAGAACAAAATTAAAGAGAGTTAAAACCTAGGTTTTTACTCACAGCGTGTCGGTAGGTTTGCCTGTTGCCCTCCTGGCTGGTGGCTATCCTGGTGACTGCTGACTTTTGCACCTAGAATTAAAACCTAAATTAAACCTTCTTCTTCAACAAGTCTTAAGGCTCTGATACCAAAACGTAGAATAATCAAATAGGATAGTATAGACAAGATAATATATAGCAAAAGTATAAACATAAATTGGATGGAATCAAAATGAAATTAAAATGGAACGAAATTAAAAAATAATAATACTTACAAAGTCAGTATAAGTCTGACAGCAGTGATGAACAATAAATATACAGATAAAATAAGTCGCAAACTTTATTTAGGATTTCAGAATTTTTACAAAGAGAGGAAGTTTTGGAGAGGAAAGATTACAAGGGGGAAGGGGAAATATAAAGAGGGATCAGAATCGTGAGAACTGAACCTGCCCTCAGCTACTCCAAAGTAATCCTTATATAGGAAGGATTTACCCCAGTTACAAAAACTAACCATAGTTAAGACTAATGATTACAAAGTAGAAATTACAATAGATTCTGTCTGGAGAATGATGATGGGTTGACTGGTACTGCTTGTTCTCTTCTGCCGACAGTCATGGAACTGTTGGAGTTTGTCATTTTCCACCGACACTTTTTTTTTAAAAAAAACACTCTAATGAGTCATAAAACCTAATGATGAATCCCGTGCTCTTGTAGGATAAGTCTGGTAAATCTGACAAGGCTAAAGTCTCTGTTGTGGTGATAATTGTTGTGGTGATGCGTCATGACCAAAATAGCTGTGAGCATCAGTAGGCTCTTCATCATCATCAAGAAAATCATCATCATCATCTTGGTAGTCTGATTCTGAATCTTTTTGGGACATGTTGGTCATTGTCTTTTCCATCTCTTGTGCTATTTTTCTTAGCTCTTCTGGGGTGCTTGCAGCTTCTAGCTTGATTCTGGGATTTTGCCATTAAAAATTGAGACTGGTCTGTTGATTTGCAAAGAGTAGGGTTTTCTGAAAACCATTTGTTGACCCTATTTTTGCCATGATCTGAGATATTCATTCCGCTCCACCATTTAACTTTTGTTTGTCGTCCAAAATAAGGAACATTGACATTTCCCACCATTTTGTCTCTGATTGCATAGTCAAGCATTAGAATCCAAGTCAGATTAAAATGCTTGAAAAAGAGCAATAAGTCAGGGATAAAATCCCAATCAATTGGTTTGTCAAGATAAGTCATCCATTGAGCATATCCTTCCTTTATAGGATGAGGAAGGAGGTCAATAGTCGGGCCATATTTATCCCACCATTCAAGAAACCAAAAAGACTGTATAATATCTATATACAGTTTTTCTACTGTCAGTTCGTCCAGATATATCTGATATAAAATATATCAGAACGAAGAATATGAACTATTATATTTACATACTTTGACTCATAGTATATGTACTTATCAAAACTTCTCCATAATCTATGGTCTACATTATTTGTCCTGATATATTTTATATTAGGACGAACTGAAGTAGAAAGACTAATTGGAAAAATTTAGTGACAAACATGCATTTTATAGTAGAAAGATTGTGTGTGTGTGTGTGTGTGTGTGTGTTGAAAAAATTTAGTGATAAATACGCATTTTATAGTAGAAAGACTGTATATATATATATATGTGTGTGTGTGTGTATGTGTAAAAATTTAATGATAAGCATTTTGAGAGCATTATTTGAGTATGATTGATTTCATGAAAATGTATGATCAAAGTATATTCGAATTCTCCTCCGTGAGAGCATCAAATTGATATACTCAAACTCCTAAAATGATTATTAGGTGAATGAGAAATTGAGTCTCAAAGTAAGCCCATTATGTAAGGAAAAATTGGTTAGAGAAAACAATTATATGTAATATATAATTGATTGTGTGATATTAGCTTATCAAATATGTGAAGCATAGAGGCTCTCTCTTGTGTGCAGAGTGGGTGCAAATCACGGACCATGAACCTTTGGTTGAACGACTCATGTGTGGGTGCACGTCTTGTGTACATGAATGTCGGTACCAATTGGACTGTGAGTGCAAAACTGAGTTGTCAAACGTTTCAATGATAAGGAAATAATTAATTTTCGTTTTAGATTATGATACTTACTTGATCAATAAGAGAACATAATCATTGTTTAATTAGGAATAAATCTCTTGAAGATTAATCCTTAATTAATATCCTTTATCATTAAAACGTGATTATCAAGTATTTCCATATCAATCCTCTTGATTCAGTTTTATATAAACCCTAGTCTACTCTTCAAAGAAAACAGACTCAATATTATGAAATACATAGCAAATATATTTTCTTGGCAATGTCTTTCTTTCTAAGTTCGAGTTCTTTGATTTCTTGGTAAGTTTAAACTCAATTTGAGTTCATTGAAAATGGATTGTGCTTTTCACGACCACTGTTGAATCGTTGTATATTGTGAGACAATCGCCATTCACATACAGTGTTACATGACGAAATTGTCTTAAGGTCATTGTGTGAAACACGATCCTCGATTTCTCTAAATTATTATCTAACTTGGTGTTTTGTTTTGTTTTTATTTATTTTATTTTTTTTCAGATTTACGAACCATAATTATTTATTTATTTATTTATATTTACAAACAACAATATATAAGTTTCCTAAAGTGTTTCTAGGATATATCCAAGACATGTTACTTTAAACTTGGAAGTCAATTGACAATTTGACATACGTAGGTTGCTTGAACATTAATTTATCAAACGCGTTGCAACAAAAGACCTTAATCTTGACTTTGACTTCAATTTGTTTTCTATCAAAATTCAAAATATAGCATATTAACAATAATTTATTTTTAAAATATTATAATAATTCAGGGTTACAGAAGAAAAATGACTAAAATTCATAATCTCATGACGTATATGTGAGGGGATATCACTGGGCTAACCTTATCTTGTTATATTAACAAAAATGAATTGCCGATGATGTCTATGTGTGTGGGTATCACTGAACCAATTTTATCTTGTCATATTAACAACAATGAATTGCCATTGACCATTGTAACCTTACAAACATTAACATAATAAATAAAAATAAAAAATAAATTAACATGACTAGATGAGTAAGATAGATATTAGTCTACAGTCACTCATCATAAACACTATTCAATAACATAACAGTTATGCAGCAAGCCTGCAACTGCATCCTTTAGGATTGAGGTCAATAACATAACAGTTATGATGTGCTACAACTGCATCATTTAGTATAGACGTCGTTTAATATATATATATATAGTTTTTTTATTGTTTATTTGTCTTGATATAAAATATATCATGACAAAAAATATGGATCATTAGATTTATATACTATGACTCAAAGTGTATGTATTTTTCAAAACTTTTCAATAATCTATGGTCCACATTCTTCATCCTGATATATTTTATTTCAGGACAAACTGACAGTAAAAAGACCAAATTTTCTATTGTCAGTTCGTCTTAACAATAAATATATCAGGACGAAAAATATGGATCACTATATTTACATACTTTGACTCAAGGTGTATGCACTTATCAAAATTTCTTCATAATCTATGGTCCACAATCTTCATCCTGATATATTTATTGTTATGATGAACTGACAATAAAAATACTAGTAGAAAGACTATATA
This sequence comes from Acer campestre, assembly GCA_954870605.1. Classification (NCBI taxonomy): domain Eukaryota; kingdom Viridiplantae; phylum Streptophyta; class Magnoliopsida; order Sapindales; family Sapindaceae; genus Acer; species Acer campestre. The sequence goes on along the minus strand of OX940806.1, from coordinate 12,817,921 downwards.
TATATAATGTAAATTAGGACAAGAGTGAGGTAACTAGAAGTAGGAAATATAACTATAGAAGTAGTTGTTAGAAAAATTATATTCATTTACGTTTACGCGTATATTAATTAATAAGTAGGTAAGCACATTGACGATTGACCACAAATAGAATGAGTAGCATAATTTACCAATTAAAAAAACAACATGTGTCATGTGTCATTTTTACATGTACCCCCAAATTTCATCATTTTGAATCACCACACCGTTTCATCATTGGATTAGTGATGCATTTGTCACGTACACCAATAAGGGACTTGCACCGGTTACATGTGAATCAATGTCATTCAACTGTTTGACTTGTATGGAATAGTTACTGATGTTCCATTTTTATTATGAAGAAAATAAAAATAGATGTCGGAAAAATTAAACTTTCGTTTTAAACCGCATATAATAACATTGTTTTTAACCACGTGTTGGGGAAGATTTTTATGGTGATACAAGCAGCAGTGAAGCTATTTTTGTATAAGTAATTCTACATTGTCCAAATCTGGTGTCTAAATGATGTGGCAATGTAGACTATTTATTTAAATCATGCAAATCTAATACAATTTAAATGAATGGTCTATAGTGTTGCCACATCATTTAGGCACCAGATTTGGATATCAAATTTAGACAATGTAGCATTACTCTTTTTGTATTACTTGTTCAATAAATAAATAAATTAAGAGTAATAATTAATGTTTTTAATGTGTTATCATTAATACTTTAATATTGTATTATGTTATCATTAATATATTACCATTGATATATTTTTTAAAATTTACCATAAATTCCCTAAAAAATATATTACCAGATATTTCAATTGATATTTTAATTTGTTTTGAAAAATATTTATTTATTACCATTTATAAAAATAATTAAAATTAAAAAATATTTATTTTTAGAAATAATCATATTGTATTGAATGCATATTTAATACATAGTAAAAAACACAAAAAAGAAAATAAAACAAAAAGGATAAAAAGAAAAAGAAAAAAAATTAATTTAAAAAAAACCCAGGTAAATTTCCTTTTATAAAAACGGTTATAACCAAGGTCAACTTCGGGTATTGGATACCCAAAAGCTCAGGTGGATATCTCTTGGATGGATACAAGTGCGGGTTTCAAAAACCCAACTACTTGGTCGGATATAGATATATTTGAATTCGGCCCGGGTTTTTACTATCTTTACTTTTGACTAAACTTGAGATTTGAGATTATTGCAATGTGGCTTGATGATCAATGACACTTATTTAATTTCTTAATGTCTTAGGTTTGAGTCAATTCCACCACACACCTGTGGTGGTGGTGGTGGTGGTGTGTGTGTATATATATATATATATACCTTCTCTCACCTTTCAACTATTATTGGATAACTAGAGAAAGATGTTTTTATTCAAAAAGCTCCCCTAAAACTGAACACCGTTAGAGATTCCTTTATTTTAATTTCGGTAAGGACTTTAATAAAATCGCATTGATTTTTATAAATTTTGATCTAAATTTTTTTGTGGATGATAAGTTTATTGAAATCTACTTATTAATAAAATTTGAGAATTTTTCAAGTATTTAAACTATTTTTCCTTGAATATTTCTATATTTCGCTCATTTATTTGATATCTTCATATTTTTTAAAAATCGAGATAAATAGTTCTAGTTCTTAAAAAAAATATTCCAAATTTTACTCATATGTACATCTCCTTGAATTTATTTTCCACACAAAAATTCAGATCAAAATTTATAATAATTGATATGATTTTATAAAGATCCTTACCAAAATTAAAATAAATGATCCCTTATGAGAGACTCACTCATATATATATATATATATGTATGAAAAAAATTTCAAATTTTATATACAATTATATTTCATTGAACTTATCATTCACAAAAAAAATTAAAATTAAAATCCATTCAAATCGATGGATTTCATAGAAGTCTTCTCTCTCTATATATATATATGATTACCAATGTAGTCCTTAATAAAAAATGTCACTTTTCGATACATTTTTACTTTCTTAGCTCACATGATCTCTAAATTATCAAAAATGTACCAAATATAGGTCTTTTTAACTAAAATTTTGATCGTCGAATGTAAAAAAAAGTAAATTAACTATTTTTCTCTTTGAATTAAATCATTAAATTACAATGATGCTTTTGCCCTCCAATTTTTTACAATAGGACAATTTTACTTTTTGATAAAGTATGATCAATAATTAATATGATATATATATATATATATTTATATATATACCACATGCAGCAATGACGGCGACTCGAACCTAAGACGTTGCCTGTTGAATGAATGCTTTTAAAAATAAGCCACATTAGGCAGTGGTAGTGTTATGTGATACTTATTGATAATAAATGAGTCCAAATTCAATTTATTTTATTATTGTTGTTGTTGTTATTATTTATATTTTTAAATTTTAGTATTTTTTTAACTTATCCCCCGTTGAATGGAATTTCTATCTCCACATCCTCCGTAACTTTTTTGGTGAAGGCTATTGCCTCAACCATCATCATTCCTTCACCAACCATTTAATTTAATTTTTTTTTAAATGTTTATATATTTAATTATAACCGATGATTTTTTTTTATCATGTTGACACATGGCATTTTGTTTATTTTGGACAATGATTCAAATGACGAAAATAAGCTGATAACATTAAGTTTGATTGGCATAATGATCTGCGTTTGATGTATATTTTGAAAATGTGGGACCAACCGAGCCAAAAAAGAGATAATATGTCAAAACGTGACATTTCCAAATACATTAGGGACCAATTTGATAATCACCCTTATAGGAAATAGGACAACTTGACAAATTGTCTTTAACTCAAAGGGTCAACATTAAATAATTCTAATATTTTTCTTAAAAAAGAAAAGCATCGCCGTTTTTGTTTATTCGTGTAAACGCTTTGAAATTTATATATAAAAAAAAAACCAGCCGTTGTTGCAGAGAAAGAGAGAGAGAGAGAGAGAGGGCTATGGTGTGGTGGGCTTGATGTGCTAAAAAAGTTAATCTACCCAGATTCCTTCAAATTTTACTCTTTTGCCCCTCAAAAGCTCATCATCTTCACATCTCATTTTCTGGTAAGTCTTCTATCTCTCTGTGCGTGTGTAGGGCGGCGGCGGCGGCGGCGGCGATGTATGTAGAGAAAGATCTGTCTGGTGATGGAGAGAACTCTGTCAGTAACAAGTTTTCTAATCACAAGCACAGCTTTTTAGAGCAGAACAAAGTAACCCCAGATGAGAATATGAGTTTCTCAAAGAAAAGTCGTGATTTTCTCAGAGAATCAAGCATGAATCTTGACGGTTTCCCTTCAAAACCCTCAAAGAACACCACCTCTGGCTCTCAAGAACTCACTCTTAGATACTTGTGTGAGAATTCCAAAATGGGTGCTACTTCTTTTTCTGAGAAATATAATAATTGTCAGAAGGGGAAGGAGGTTGTGGAGAATTCAGTTCAAGATGACAAGTGGGTGGAGAGAGATTTCTTGAATTTGAATGAGAGCAGAGTGAATTCTTCTTCCAAAAGAGAAGCTGAAGAAGAAGTGGGTGAGTTTGAGGGAGAGAATAACGTTAATAGAGAGAAAAAACCTAAGTTGGAGACTCTCAATCTGTCTCTCTCTTTGCCTGATGTGTCTCTCTCTTTAACTGCTTCAAAGGGTTTGCAAAACAATAACGGTGAGGCTTCTTTTTATAGAGCAAAACCTAGTAGGAGTATACAATCTTGGGCACCTTCAAAGGAAAACACACAAACAACTTGTTCAAATGATTTCACTGCTGCATCACTTTCATATTCATATTCTCACCCGTTTTCGCATAATCCTAGTTGTTCGTTAACGCATAATTCGACAGATTATGATTATTCTGTAGGGAGAGATGATCAAATTTGGTGTGGTGGTGAGGGGACTAATGGATCGGTTCATAGTCGGTTTAAGCCGATTGGAGATGGGGTTGTTGCTTTTAACAATCATGTTGGTGGTGGAGCAACAACGTTGCAAGATGGTCGTTTGATGAACAAGGATCCATGTAATAATAGTCTTTATAAGACTACTAGTTCGGATAATCTTTCGTTTTTCCCATCTGAATTGCCTGCTAGGCCGCGGATAGATACCAATTCTGGGGATTCGAGGAAGAGAGACTCGGAGAATCTAAGGGTTTTGGAGAGTATTGATGGAGGGAGACTGCGGAAGCTTTCTAGGCCGGAGAGAATTCTTCGAGAGATTGTAGCAGAGACTATTCCTGTCATGGCTCAAACAGTTGAGGAGTTTTCTGAAGAAACTCTTGAATCTATTAAGGATTATCTGAAGAATGTTTTTGTGAAACCTGAGAAGAGAGATGAATTCGTAGCTCTGCAAAACCGACTTGACAGAAGGTCCGATCTTACCATGGAGACTCTCTCAAAGTGTCACAAGGATCAATTAGACATATTGGTTGCCATAAGGATGGGGCTTGGAAGCTTTTTGTCTGCAAAGATTCGGCTTCCTGTAAAGGAGCTCGTGGAGATTTTCATGTTTATGAGGTGTAGGAATGTGAATTGCAGGAGCTTGTTGCCAGTTGATGATTGTGACTGTAAAATTTGCTCCACCAACAAAGGATTTTGCAGCTCATGTATGTGTCCGATTTGTTTGAATTTTGATTGTGCTAACAATACTTGCAGTTGGGTTGGCTGTGATGTTTGTTCACATTGGTGCCATGCTGCTTGTGGTATACAGAGGAATTTGATTAAGCCTGGTCCAAGCTTGAAGGGGCCCTCGGGAACTTCTGAGATGCAGTTCCACTGCATTGGATGCGGTCATACTTCAGAGATGTTTGGATTTGTTAAGGATGTTTTTGTGTGTTGTGCAAAGGATTGGGGTCTAGAAACCTTGGTTAAGGAGCTTGACTGCGTGAGGAAAATTTTCAAGGGAAGCGATAACATTAAAGGCAAGCAGTTACATATTAAGGCTGATGAGTTGGTCTTAAAGCTAGAAAAGAAAATGATGTCTCCTACGGATGCTTGCAACTTCATTATTCAGTTCTTCAATCGTAAGTCCCCTAACTTAATTGTATTGCTTTTACAGTTCATATCTTATTTATCCTTGTCTGTTAAAGTGGGGGTGTGTGTGTTGACCATATTCCAGTGAAGTATGTCGGAGATGTTGTGGACAGCAGATATGACCTGCTTCAGTTTTTTGTTTTGTTAATCACCTTTCAGGCACCTTTACAAATAAATTTTGTACATTCTTTTCGGTTACTGGGAGTTAAATTTTACTTTGATTTAGAAATTCATTTATGTATATATTCAATGGTTTATAATAGTATGTAAATAACACATTTCAAACCGAAAGTTAGATACTACTAAACCTACAAGAACACATACTTACAGTGTGCATTAGGCAAAGTTTGAATGGGAAACCTCATCCAAACACCAAACCTGATGTGAGCAAATCTCAAGCTCGATGAACCCTGTAATGGGCTGAAAGTCCTTGTGCTGACGTTATACCATTTTTATTTAGGAGGGTATGGTCCTAGATGTCATGCCCTGCTTATATGGGTCATATAGTTTGGAATTACTGTTGAGGGAAGAGTAAATTATATTTCTCTTAAGTTCTTTCGCTGCTATTACTTTTGTTTTTGGATACAAATGGATAGGCTACACAACTAGGGGTTCCCCGATCCCTGGAAAGGTGAATGAACCCCAAGTACATCTTAATCTTACAACTCTGCACAATGATACAAAGAATCATATCCTTTTGGGGTAATGCAAGTAGGAGCATTTGCATGCAACTTCCAATTGTTTCATAAAGCAAATCAAATCATCTTTGTTATCCAAGAAACTAAATGGTGTTATATAGTTTTAGAATTTAGATTAGGTAGATACTAGATACGGATACTAACGGATCCCACATTATTGGAAGCTGTGAGCTCTAACATAAAATAGCCTCTGGAATTGGCAACAGGTTTTAAACCTTCAATTTTTGAAGTTGTGCTTGGTCCTTAACTGTAAAAATTTGTCGACTTTGTACCTCTTCAATCTTCATGCTGTGTGCTAGTACTAGTGCAGTAGAAAGTCACTTCTGTTTTTTGAGTTTGATTTATTTACTGTAGTTTCCTTTTTCTTGAAACTTATATTTGTTGGCAAGCCTGATCTGTAAATCTTGAGAAGAAGAATCTGAAGACGCAATTACTGTCAGCAGTTTCATTCAGTCTAGATAATCTTGCTGATAATCAATTTAGCATTTTACTAGATTGCTCAGTAATGCCTGATTTTCTACAAGTATCAATTTGATTTATATAATTTGTTCAATTCTCTTTATGGATGTTTTTCCTTTGTTGGGATAAATAGATATAGATAATATGCCAGACTATCCTGCTTCTGGTGCTTTGCTGAATGACTTGATGGCAACTCAAGCTAGCCTGAAAAAGGATGCAACTTCTATTCCACCACCAGCTTCTTCTCTTCCTCCAAAATATTCTATTTACAACATGTCCTCTTCAAGTGGGCGGCACAGTTCATTGTCGAGTGATCTCCATCAGAAAGATCTCAGAGGTGGTGACCTGAAAATTGAAGACAATTTCCAGTTTGGTAAGTTATCAAAGAATGATGGTTTCGACAGCCTGGAGAGCATAGTTCGGATTAAAGAAGCAGAAGCTAGGATGTTCCAGAACAAGGCAGACGAAGCACGAAGAGAGGCTGAGGAATTCAAACGGATGATTCGGGCAAAGTCTGAGAACTTGGAAAATGAGTATGCTGAGAAGCTTTCAAAACTGTGTTTACAAGAGACGGAGGAAAGGCGGAGGAAGAAACTTGAGGAATTGAAGGTCTTGGAAGATTCACATTGTGATTACTTCAAAATGAAGCTGAGAATGCAATCTGAAATTGCTGGTTTGTTGGAGAGAATGGAAGCCACAAAGCAGCAGTGGGTGTAATTCCTACTTCCTAATTGTTGTTGAAACTTTATAATCTCTTCTCTTTTGGGTACAATTATGATGCTAATGGTGTGTAATTTATTCTTGTTTTCACTGCTTTGGATATCAAATGAAAAATTAACAGATTGTGAAACACGGGGTTGTTTTTTGATTTTGGTCAAACTTCAAGGACGGATTTTGGAACTCTCTCTTGACCTAGAATGATATTATTCAATTTCATTGTTCATTTTTATTTTTCTTTTTTTTGACAATATCTACTAATGCGGACCGGGATCAGGTATTTTTTAAAAAGTTTTTACCATTTGTAAGATTTAAACTGTTGATCTAAGAGTCATTTATCTATCTATGCTCAATTTCATTGTTCATGTTATTAGGATAATGATGTTGGAGATGCTTGAGCATTATTGAAGAACAAGTGTCAAACAATATTGAATTGCTTGTAGTTGTCAAATATGAAGATATAATAAAATATTTTCCATTTCTGATATAAAAAATGACATATTCTTCGATTGAGAATTGAGATCGTTGAAGTTGTTATTTTCTAAAGGCCGGTGATCACGGTTTCTTGCAACAATCAACATTAGACATCTCTAACTTTGGTTTTAAATTAATTCAAGGGCCCCATGCCACTACCTCATATCATAATTTAATGCCATCATCTTGTGTTCACATTTACATATATCATATATGGAGAAATTTTCAACGCTTTGGAAGTTAGGTAATTAAATGTTGTCACACCTACGTAAATGGGAATGTAGGTTCGAAGCATCTTCCATTGCTCTGATTTTTTAAATTATTAATAATTCAATAATAATAATATATCCCAATATTATTTTTTGGGATAATATCGTTTTAGTCTCTATAGTTTGCCATATTATCCATTTTAGTCCTCGTCGTTCCAGCTTTCACCACTTTAGTCCTTCTGTTACGTTTTCCGTTGATAAAATGGTTTCTGATAGGGACAGAGGGTCAAATGACCCTACTGTCCCTTATTATTTCTGATATCAGTGAAAAGACCCTAATGCCCCTAATATTAAAAAAATCAATTGATTTAATACACCTCATTCATCCATCTCATCAATCTTCTTCATCCAAACCCAGAAACCAAACCCCAAATCCACCCATTCATAACCGTTGATTAGAATCAACTAGAATTCTCTCGCAAATTGGTCAATTCAACTGGTTTAGAGATGTTGAAGAACATAATTAATTTGGATCCAAATATTTACACCTACACGTTATCCATCTCATATGAATTTTCTTTAAATACAAATGAATTCATATGAATTTTCTGGGCCTTTAAATACAAATCAACAAAAAAAAAAAAAAAAACACGAATCTCATTCATTAATCCATATTTTTTCGATCAAAACCAAAAAATTAAAAACCCATCATCATCATCTTCATCGACCATCATCATCATCCACCATCATCGACCATCACCATCAGCCCACAACCACACCACAATCCATCTCCAATCACCAAACCCTAAAACTAGATTTCTTCAATCAAATCCCACCAAAAAAATAATAATAATTTCAAAAAGCCAAATCGCGATCGATCGCGGCCACCTACCCAGTTCGACTTCAACGATGTGCAGCGCCAATCGTGATCGGAGCCGGCGGAGCGACGGCGGAGCTTCAATCGCTGATGTGCAGCGTCGTCATTGGAGATGATGGGTGGTACGGTGTGGTGGTGATGGTGGTGGTAGAACGAGAAGAGAGGGAGAGAAAGAGATAAATCGGGGAGAGAGACAGAGAGAAAGGAGGAGAAGAGAGTCAGAGAAAGAGAGGGTTTGGGTGTGTTGGAGAAGATGACATAGACATTGACTTGTTTTAAAATTAGGGTTTTTTATTTATTTATTATTATTGTTATTTTTTTCTTGAAGTATTATTAATGGTTTTTAATTTGGATTAGGAAACAGTGGTTTTTGGAAATGATTTTTTTTTTTTTTTTTGGATTTGGTGGAATCAAAAGTTAAAATTTTGTTATTTTTAAACAAATTAAATATTTATTATAAGGGAGGGTATTAATAGTTTTTAAAAAAAACCATTTGTTTTTATTTTTTATTTTATCAAATTTTAATTTAAATGAAGTTACAGTTTTACCCTTCTTATACAATATTCTAGAAGGGGTAGGGATGATTTTACCATTTTACCCTCACTCTATTAACGTCAGTTTCAAAATTCCTAACGGAATTGGACGGCAGGGATTATAAGAGGAATTAGTTGAAAACGTTTGGACTAAAGTGGTGAAAGCTGGAACGATGGGGACTAAAATAGATAATATGGTAAACTATAGGGACTAAAACGATATTATCCCTTATTTTTTTAAATAGAATTTTTGCCATTGTTTTCTCACAAATTGAATATTGGAAAGTAGAGCACTTTCTTTCATGCTTTTGTTTCCTTCTAAGATATATACCTCTTCAAACAAGATATCATCTATTATTGATGAAAAAAATACGCTTATTCAGTTTTACAATATTCCATATTCAAGTCGTATATATATATATATATAGACAGGATCCATAGCTCCAACTTTTTACATAATTTCTTACACACTTTTTCAACCCTTTGATTGAAATGAATTAAAAGGCTATGATTAATGATTTAATAACTTCACAATTTCTCTCTCTCCTCTCTCCATCTTTTCTCACGTGGCAAAAATGATACAAAGTTTCATATTTTACTAGTGTTTGAATTTTAAATTGCTTCTAGTAGAAAGATTCAATTATTTCAATTATATTGATTTTTTTTTAAAAAAAAAAAATTTAAGCATTGCCTAAGCTTAAAGATATACAGAAAAAAGATTTTTTAAGTTATATTTTTTGTTTTATTTTTAATATAATCTTCTCTTAATTTAGTACAGTACCTTTTAGAAAGGAAAAAAAAAAGGTACAGTATCCGTAAAAAGCAAAGATAAGAGTAACAATCAAGACAAGAAAAAAAAAAAAAAAAAAAAAAAAAAAAAAAAAACCTCTATTTAAAAATGTAAAAATGTATTTGGGCTTAAATAATCATGTTACCGTGCGAATATTGGATTCAATCCTAACAAACCCATTTTGGACTTAAAAATAGTTCCAATTCTGTTAAAACCAAGGTAACAAATAAGGCTTCACAAGTTAAGACTACCGGGCTGTTTGTTTTTTTGTAAAGTCTTATAAGACCTTAATTTATTAGATATATGGATAAGTCTTATAAATTAAGATATTATGATATGTTTGTTTTTTTCATTTTAGATGACTTATTACAAATATAAAATTGATTAGGTTGTGTTAGGGTTTCTTCAAAATTGGGAATTTTTGGAAAATTGATTTTTAGTATTTTATTATGTGTGGATAAAATCATAAATGTATGAATTGTTATAAGATATTTTTGGAAATTTATTAAAAAAACTCTACTGTATCACTTTTTGAATAAGATAAAAGTAAAAAAATTTTACTTTTTCTAAAAGACATATATATCTTAAAATAAGATATAAGTTGAAAAAACAAACAAACTGATTTATCTTAATTTAAGATATAAGAGGTAATAAGTCTTATTGGGAAAAAAACAAACAGCCCCTACATCTTCTTGTGTAATTTTCAAAAGTAAATATTGCCAATTTAGTTTTTGACTTCTATTTATATGGGTAATAGTATTGGTATATTGCTTAACAAATATTAATAGAATCCACCGTTCAACGTGGATTGATGGTAAATAGCGCTCACACAGTGCGACAATGTCTCAAATCCGAGTTGTCATACTCGTGAATGATACATAAAAAATACATGTGGAAACAAAAATGACTTTTTAACAGGAAATGAAACAAAAAAGATAAAATTACAAATTTGACTCGAAAATTCTAGCATTATGGATTTATTTTATTACAGCGATGTCGCTACTTATTACAGTCAAGCATAGATTTAATATAGGTAAGCCAGAACAACACACAGTTTCACTTCATCTACATAGGTTCGATTAATGCAGACAATATTTTGATCTTAAGATCCTCTTGCACGCCGTACCCATCTCCATCTTGATAAAACCAATACGATGCTCGTGGATAGTTTGCAAGAACATTCATAAATGGTTTCAGCGAAGCTGATATTGGAGCAAGAGTTAGTCCATTAACTTTTGTCAAAGTTTTACTTATCAAGTTTGTAATGTGATTTCGAGCTATCTCCTCTGAGACATTTGCTTCTCGCATGTAACATTGGATCGCTGATGGAGCATCACCTCTTTCACATTCCGCCTGCAATTAGATGTATATGTATTGATCACATTGTGAGCTTAATTTATCGAGGATAAGTGTTTAAGTAATGACCGTACATAGTTATTTATTGAATATAACAAATATTAAAGTTATAATTATGGATAAACAATGGAATTTGCTCTATTGTTCATCTACAATTAGCTTTTTGGAAAATCTTACTGTACTATGTATTTCTTTATCTGTGGAGTACATTTAAAGTATAAAAAGAGAAAATCTTCGGTGCACGTTGCACCCACTACTCAGATGGTGATACTTCGGCATGTGTTAGTTTTTTTTATTTGGTATTTTTATTTTTTTATTATTATTTTATTCTTTTCTCTTTCATCCCATTAAATTTATTATTATTATTTTAAGGTTCAACACTCAACTCATGTATCTGATGCACCGAAGATTTTTTTCGTATAAAAATGGCTATATCAGAATTTCTTTTAATCATATTAAAAGATATTCTAAAAGGAGTGTTTTTAGCGGTAATTATAATTTATAAAGCAGTACTGACTTGTCAAATGTTGCAATGAAGTTTCAAAAGGAGAAAAAAGAATTATTAAGTCCTAAAGGATGATTGACGCGACCTTGAAAGTTGAAAGACCTCCTGATTTGACATGTCGGCCCAATAATTCAAGAACAATTAACAAACTAATTACCTTATGAGTGGATAAATCATTCAATAGTCGAAGTACTAAGCTCGGATCATGCAGGATTTGCTGATGATTATTTTCCAGAAAATGTTCCATCTCATGTGAAACCTCATTCATTATAGAAAAAAATGAAAGGATTCCAAGAACCAAGAATCCAGATGTCATCCATGCATTACTCAGATACTCTTCTAGGGATGGGATATATCCCTCGTTGTACCACTTCGCTTCCTTGAGTATTGCTTTTGTGTGATCTGCCCACTATATATATATATATAGATGAAAATAATTATCTAATTAATTAACATTAATGATGGTCATGGTTTCTAACTGTTTTGAAGATATCATACGTACCACTTTCTTCAAATAAGGCAACACTTGATTCCAACCCTTTTCATTTCGAATTTCATCAGCCATTTCATTGGTAGTATCGTACAATGCTTGAAAAAATATCTTCATATATTCCGGCAAATATTGAATTTCCTTTGAATCCCACCTAAATTGAAAATTAAAAGAGATAATATATTATCAAGATCAATTCTATGTTAAAATATAAAAATATCTCCAAAGTATATATAGACTAACCTATCAACAGCATTGGTGAAGTGTTGTAGTTCTTCCAAGGAGCCATAAACATCATAAATATCATCCATTACAATAACGAAAGCAGTGGCTTTAGCAATCCATTTTCTATAGCTGCTTTGTTTAGGATCATAAACAAATCCAAGTCCAGTCATGAAACTTTCAATCATTCGATCCCTAGCAAAGTTTAATTTCCCAACCAACCCCAGATTCTCCCACCACCTAATTCATTTCACAAAAGGGCGCCCACAAATGTTACTTGAATTGATTTGATCTACATCAGAAAAATATATATCATGTAATTAATATATATATATATATTGGTTACCTGGAGACCTCTTTGAGTTCATTTTGATGTGTGGCTTGAACCATATTGAAGTTAAGTTTTGCCAATTCACATAATAAATTTATTGTAGTACTACTGTTGATGTCTTTGTTTCTCTCATACATTTTTAGATGCCATTTGACTTGGAACCATTGCAGTCTACAGTGCGATGGAAGTTCCAAAATGTGGGCCACTTTTTCTGCAAGTTCACCATCCAAAGTAGAATAGGCTTCCCTCAGAATTCCATTTGAAAAACCTTTAGCTTCTTCCAAGACGTTTTCACCTCTTAAAGCCAGATGTGAAGCCTCAAAAAGTTCAATCAATCCTTTGATATCTCCGCATTTACTTTTTGAGAATGAGCCGTTTCCATCCATGAACCCCCTAAATATATCTGGAATCACACATTACATAAGGTTAAAACAAGTTATTATAAAGCTAAAATAACAAAAAACTATTACCTGATCATAAAAGTAAAGAATGCAAGAATACAAGAATACATCGTATTTGACTGGATTAGTGGACTGGACAGTACTATTCAAGACTATCTAACCAAATTAAGAAAATTAAATAACCAATATTTCAAAATAGAATTAAATAAATATTCAAAAGAAGATAAGTGTGTATCACAAAAAAAAAAAAAAAAAAAAAAAAAAATATTAAATTTAATAATTTGATAGTTACAAGCAATGGCAATAGTTAAGATGTGAACGTTATTATTACAGATATTATATATATATATATATATATATTTTACGTTGACTTATTATTTAGGTTAATTGGCACAAATGACCCATAAACTCTTTAAAAAGTTGCATTATGCCCTCTATATTTTTTTTTCGGCATTAAACCCCCTGAACTCTCATAAAAGATTATATAACAATTATTAAGTGCAGGATCCCGTATGTTTTTTTTTTTTAATCACTGTCTAAAGTTAGAGAGTCATATAAGTTTATTGAATTTTATTAGGATAGCTATATGATGACATTTGTCCAATACTCTGATATTGAATTTTAATACTTATATATTTTTAAGTGTTTTTAAGAAGTGGTATACATATACCGGTGGATAGCTCTAAAATCCAAAATACTAGTCTATTAGGTTGTGGGATCCAAGAGATTATATACTGATCTTCTTATGTTTTATTTTTTCCGTGTGAGATTTATTCTCATCATGTTTAGCTATACATGTGGTTCTTTAATGGAGTTGAGATTCTGACTTTATAATGTTATACTTAGTTTATAGTCTGATCAGACCTCAAGAGATATATATATATATTCTCTAAAAAATAAAAAATAATAAAACTAGCCAAAGAAGATATGGGGCTTGTTTATATAGTGTTGAGACTTGTTAGATACAGACCTTGTGAAATTTCATGGCCATGCAGTCTGAGAAGCCTGAAGCATAATGCAGTAGCATAGAGGTCTTCTTCTAGGGTGTGATAGTGTATGGAGTCTAAAGCTTCCAAGATTTCCTTCTCAAAGAGGATTGAAAGTCCTAGTTTCATGACGATGTCAATTAGCTCAAGCTTAGCTAAAACCTCCATTGATTTAGAAAACATCAGCTTCACTTCCTCTTTCAGCTTCTCAGCCCGGTTCTTATGTTCCTCTTCCTGCTAATTAAAAATACATGCATCACTACATTATTATTCTAAGCAATCACTTATCTGTATTTGCATAAATATCAAAACCAAATATAAGGCCAAAATGCCATATTATGCATTAATTTCAAGGTTAGTGATGACTAGAAAATATTGTTAATATATATATCCTCGACCATCTTTGCGCAATGAATTAAATACAAACGACTTAGGTTGGTTTCAAAATTGGTTTGAAAATTTTCCTAAATTTCTGGAACCCATTAAAAATCTATTGTATCTCCACTCTAGAAGAAATGTGCATGGTGCCAAAAAATTAGAAAATTAATGTAAGTGATATTGACCATACCCAGGAGCGTACCCAGAATTTTTTATTATGGGGCTAAAACAAAACTATATATATATATATATAAAAACTTTTAATAAGACAACATTGTTTTTATGCTATTGAAATGAAGAGGACAAACTTAAACCCCCTTCTCTATTCTTATGTAGAGAACTTGATTCACTCCCATCCGAAAAATATATATATATATATTTTCCAAAATTATGAAAGCATAGTTTTTATTGGTTTTGATGTATGGTTGATTGATATTGTAACCCAAAATTATCAAACAATTTGGTTAAATTTATATTTTATAAATTATAACACTATAAATAATAAATTGCAGTTGAAAAATAAATTCATAAAAAAAAAAAAACAACAATACACTAACTTAAAATTTTTAATAATAAATCCAAAACTCTAACTTGTTAATTAGAAAAATTAATTTCTAAAAAAGATCAATTTTAACTAAAAATCCCGAACTGAAGATCCGAATATGAATATATATTTTTTGTATTTAATTTTGTAACCAAAAATCTTAAAAGGATTGAGATAACTATTAAATTGGAAGAGAGAATTGGGATTTGGGAAGAGAGAGAGTGTGTGTAAGAGTGGGAGAGTTGGGAGAGAGAGAGAGAGAGAGAGAGAGAGAGAGAGAGAATGGATGAGGTGTGATGGGAATGAAATGGACGTGTGGTATCAGGTGTGATGACCAGGAGAAGAGAATTAAATATAATTTTTTATTTTCAAAAGGCTGACCCGGCTATAGCCTGGGTCAGCCCTCCTTTTGGTCCGCCCTTGATCATACCCATTGAAAAATTAAATGATATAGATATCAAAATGATATATAGATAAGAAGCTAAATAAAAAAAAAGCTCAAAGAAATAGAAAACATAGTTAGAAATAGATATCATATCCATACATCAAATTTGGTAGCATTAAGGGACCCTATGAAGTCGTATTTCCAAACGTTTGGCTTGTAATTGGCAGACCGCCTTTCTGGTATGGCATCATAGTTGGCTTCAGACTTCATCCGGCAAAAAAAAGAATTGCTTGCTGCTGAGCTTCAAAGTGTTTTTAGTAATCTCTGTTATTATTAAATAGAGTATTATATCAGATCATTGCATTCATATGCATACATTATAACGTTTATATAGGAATGGACAAAAGTTTTGGGTCCCTAGTACGATGGCGTTGCACTACTGATTTTTTTTTTTTTTTTATATTATTACAAAAATTATTACAGTAACTTCGGTCGAATTAAGGGTTTGTTAGGACTTGTCGAAATCAAATAATATATATACGTTATGAATATCTACTTTTATAATGGGAGATATACAGGGGCGGACCCACGCTTAGCCAACATATTGTTCGTGCCATACCTAGATTTTTTTTTTAAACAAGTTAGTAATAAAACTTATAAAAGAGGAAAGTGATGTGATGTACTGGTGGGCCATGTGTTGTCTCCAGCTATCCTTATTACCAAGGAAGCACGGATACGGATACGGATACGGGATACGGATACGGCACGATACGGGGATACGGTAAATCTCTAAAAACTAGGATACGGATACGGCAGGATACGTCAATTAAAATAATATATATTTATATTTTTTTAAAATAAGAATATATAAAAGGATATTTGATAATTCATTCAAAAATCAAAACATATTCATATCCAATCATCCAAATAAAACATGTCACATAACAACCTAAGTTATAACAATGTAACATATTACAATATCCAAATTAAGTCGTAACATATTACAAAATTGAAAATCCAAATAAAACATATGTCACATAAGTTATAGTATATTACAAAATCCAAATAATACATAAAATAAACTCATAAAATAGATATTAAATTCCTAATTAACTTCATTATCATCATTCACATTGTTAAAGGATCTAAATAATTTGGCATTTAACTCTGGTTCATCAAGTGAAAGGTTTGCAATCTCAAGTATCTCGTTATTTTCCATGTCAATGGAATCAAAGCCAAAATTTCTTTACAGTTTCATTTTGACCCCTAATATTTTGAAATTATAATTTGACCCCGTTTTATACTAAAATAATTATAATATTGCCCCAAACGTATCATCCAAGTATCCTCAAAGTATCCCTCAAGTATCCTCCAGTCAAACTTGTGAAAAAGTCAACGGATACGCCATTTGGTGTATCGGATACGTATCCTGGAGTATCCGGGAAGTATCGGAACTGGATACGAGTTCGATACGAGTTACCTCCACCAAATGAAGTATCCGTGCTTCCTAGATTAGTTATATGTGCTCAAGGAAAGTCCTTTCGTTTTATTACCATTTTTTTATTACAATTACAGTTTTACCCTCACTATATAATAAGTATGAGAACAAATCCTTTCCAATTTAGTATTGCTCACTTTTTTTTTTATTATATTCTTCCTCTATTTTCGATTTCTTATTTCATTAAAATATTTTCTCCTTCTCTAATTCTAAATTCCTTAGATCTTTTTTTTTTCATCAATTACTATAAATACTTCAAAATTTTGTTTTCTTCTATAGTAAAACAATTCATTCTCTCTTTTCATAATCATTGTCAACATCTGATCTATACTCAATTTCTGGTAAGTTAATTCAATTTCTATTTTATATTAAATTATTTATTATTCTTTTGAGTTTTTCTTATTTTAAATTGTTTTAGTTTGGTATACATCCCATATTCTCATCAATAAACCCTAAAACCTCAAATATTTTATTTATTGTATTATAATTGTTCATTTAATATCATGATTCAATTATTTTGATCCCTAGTATTTTTCCGTATTTTATAATCTTAATTTTTTTTTATTATAGATTACATTGTGATTATGTTCTGTATAAATATTATGTTTTGTTTTATTTAGATTTATATTTTTTTTTTCTATTGGTATTGATGATTATTTTAACAAAAAAAAAAATGGAACAATTATGGAGAAGTATTTGAAAAGACCATCGACACTTGAGATGAGATCATCTTCAAAACAACATTGTGTTGAAATCAATCTAGCTGATCTTCTTGCTGATCCGGGGCTTCGAACTGTAATATGGAATTATCATCCTAATGTTCGTGAACAAGTTCATAGAGAATATGCATTAAAGGGTCCTTGTCAACCTCGAAAACATAATTCACTACAACAGATTGGGTCTTTTACGGCTTGAGTTTTACGGCGCACATAAATAACACGTTGTAAATGTTATCATTCACGACTTATGTTTAATGCACGTCATAATTGTGATGCATAATTTCTTAAAGACGGCACACATTTGAAGAACGGCGTAAAAAAAAAAAAATTATGACGTGCATTTGAAGAATGCCGTAAAAAAGAGATTATTTACGGCGCGCATATGAGGAACACCGTAAAAAGTGAATGACTATTTACGACATTAAGTGCAAGTCGTAATTGTGATGCATAATTTCTCAAAGAAGGTGCGCATTTGAAGAACGCTGTAAAAAAGAGAGTATTTACAAGCGCATATGAGGAACACAATAAAAAAGAGATTATTTATGGCGTGCATATGAGGAATGCTGTAAAAAAAAGATTATTTATGGCGCGCATATGAAGAACGCCATAAAAAGTGAATGACTATTTACGGCATTAAATGCAAGTCGTAATAGTGATATATAATTTCTCAAAGACGACGCATATTTGATGAACACCGTAAAAAAGAGATTATTTACGGTATGCATTTGAAGAACGCCATAAAAATAAAAAAAATAAAAAAAATAAATAAAAAAAAGATTATTTACGGCCCGCATATGAGGAACGCTGTAAAAACGATATTATTTTATGCGCGCATATGAGGAACGCCGTAAAAAAGAGATTATTTATAGCGTGCATTTGAAAAACGCCGTAAAAAAGAGATTATTTACGGCGCGCATATGAGGAATGCCGTAAAAACGATATTATTTATGACGCGCATATGAGGAACGCCATAAAAAGTGAATGACTATTTATGGCATTAAGTGCAAGTCGTAATAGTGATATATAATTTTTCAAAAACGACGCACATTTGATGAACGCCGTAAAAAAGAGATTATTTACGGGGCGCTCATTTGAAGAACGCCGTAATACATAATTTCTCAAAGACGGCGTGCATTTGAAGAACACCATAAAAAAAGATTATTTACGGCTTACCTATTGCGTGTCTTTCCTAAAATGATGCAATATATGGATCATTTTGTTCGTCCAAAGTGGTTCTCTATCATGATGAATTTTGTTTTTTCCCAATAAGTTCTTCATAAGGATCAATAACTATTAGTTTTGAGAGGTTTTCTATTATTTTTTTAAAAGAACCGAACAGTCGGAATCGAAACTGGAACCATTAGAATCGGAATCGAAACCGTTGGTTCCGAATTGAAAACCAAAACCGTTGGTTCCGAATTGAAAACCAAAACCGTTGGTTCCGAATCGAAAATCGAAACCGCTAGTTCCGAATTGAGAACCGAAACCTAGGTCATGTCTAATTTCGAGTACAATTAACAATTGACCCTTTGATCTGACAATATATGATTTTAACAAAATAGTTTAATTAAATGTTATAAAAAATGTTTTTTAGTATCAATTTGTTTATCATATAAAAATAAAATTTAAATTAGTGGAATTGATCTACAAATAAAATTTTGATTGAAAAAAATCAATAAAAATTTAATAACAAATAGAGGTTATATATAAAAATTATGTTTTTATTAGCACATTCAAAGCAGCAGCAAGATGGATAAGGCTTGGCTAATGATCACTCATGAGTGTCAGGTTCAATACACCATGAGAACACCAATTAATTGTGATTTATGTGTGATGAGCTGGTGGGTGTGGGCGAGCGGCTGGATCTGCGTGGGTGTGGGCGTTGGTGGGTGGCTGCAGGGTCGTAAATACAATTTTTTTTAAAAACATATTAACGGCGTGTTTATTATGCCGTATTTGAGGGATATCATTCACGATATACTGCTGAACGCCGTAAATGAATCATTTACGACGTTCTTTGCACACAGTAAAAGGGGTCTTAATACAATTCCGGCGTTTTTTTAAAACATATTAACGGCGCGTTTCGTATGTCGTATTTGAGGGATATCATTTACGACATCATCTAACACGGCTTGCAGCTGAACACCGTAAATAGTCATTTACGGCGTTCATTGGGCGCCGTAAAAGGCCTAATCTGTTGTAGTGATTTTCATTTATTACTTTGTGGAGACAAGCCAAGGCGATTCAATCGTGCTTGGTTTGATAGATATTCTACTTGGTTGGATTATAGTATAAAAAAGGAAGCATTATATTGTCTATGGTGTTATCTTTTTAAACCACATAATGGGAAACAAGGAGGTGGTGACTCTTTTGTTGGTGAAGGGTTTACAAATTAAAAGAACCAAGCTTCGTTATTAGAAAAACATGATAAGTCTATGGTTCATCAACAGGCATCAAGAAGATGTCTAGATCTAATGAATCAAAATCAACATATTGAGACAACTATCAACAAACAGATAGATCAAGCTCGAATTGAATATCGAACTCGTTGGTTTCTTTTACGACAAGGGCTTCCATTTCGAGGATATGACGAATCAGAAAAATCTAGCAACAAAGGCAATTTTCTTGAGCTTTTACAATGGCTATGTGGTCATAATGAAAACATAAAAGCTGTGACACTCAAAAGTGCTCCTGAAAATTTGAAAATGATAGCACCTAAAATTCAGAGAGATATAGTCAGTGCTATTTCAATTGAAATTATTTATACAATTGTAAGAGATTTTGGTGATTCATTATTTTCAATTCTTGTTGATGAATCTCGTGACATATCTTCAAAGAGCAAATGACTATTGTATTGCGATATGTGGATAAAAATTGCAGTGTAATTGAGCGTTTTGTAGACATTGAAAATGTTACTGATACTTCTGCTCTCTCACTAAAAGCAGCTATTGATGGGTTTTTTTTTTTTTTTTCTAGACATGGTTTGAGTATTTCTAAATTGCGAGGACAATGCTACGATGGAGCAAGTAATATGAGAGGTGAGTTCAATGGTCTTAAGGCACTTATTTTAAAAGAGAAAGAGAGTGTTTTTTATGTGCATTGTTTTGCACATCAACTTCAATTAGCTCTTGTAGCTGTGGTAAAAAATCATACAGATATTACTGGTATTTTTTTTATTGGATTACTTATGTGATGAATGTTATTGGATCATCTGCTAAATGCCATGATATTCTATGAGAAAAACAAGCGGCTAAAGTTTTTGAAGCATTAGAAAATAATGAGCTTTCAAGCGGTCAAGGTTTAAATCAAGAAACTAGTCTTCAAAGTGCAAGTAATACACGCTGGGGTTCACATTACAATACTATACTCCGAATGATTTCCATGTTCTCATCTATTTTTGAAGTACTTGATATGTCAATAGAGAATGGGTCGAATCAAGAGCAAAAATATGAAGGAAAGATTTTATTGAATTGGATAGAAACATTTGATTTTATTTTTGGTTTGTATTTGATGAAAACAATATTTGAAGTCACAAATGAGTTGTCACGAACATTACAGAAGAAAGATCAAGATATTGTGAATGCCATAAACTTGGTACAAACAAGTAAGGAACGACTTCAAACAATGAGAGATGATAGGTGGGATTCTTGTATAAGTCCGGTTTCTTCCTTTTATGTAAAGCATAGAATCAGAGTTGTTAACATTGATGCTATGTTTATACCTCAAGGCAGATCAAGGTGTAAAACTCAAGAGATCAAAAATATGCATCATTATCGAGTTGCCTTATTTATGCTGTGATAGATAAGCAACTTCAAGAGTTAAATAGTTGTTTTCCAGAGACGAATACTGAGTTACTTCTTTGTGTTGCATGTCTTACTCCAAGGGATCAATTTTATGCATTTGACAAACATAAATTGATTTGGCTTGCTCAATTTTATTCGAGAGACTATTCTCCTATTAAGCTCTCGGCACTTGAAGATCAACTTTATAAGTTCCTCATTTTTTATTGGCTTATTTCGGTGACAAACCACAATTGGGGTTTGATATGTAAGGATAGCTTTGGCGTTTAATTATTGGTGATCAAGCTCAATAAAGGCCCTCTCAAGACCTTAAGATAATAAGCACCTCAAAGGTAAATCACTTGTGCTTAGATGACATTGAAGAGATTAATTGCACACACACACACACACACACACACACACACACACACACATACACACCTCTCATGTATGCTTGTGTGTTCATTGCTTTCTATTAACATTCTCTTCACATTTCACACTTGTACATCTTGCATGTAGACTAAATGTGAATTGTCACTTTGAAAAGAGAAATTTTCTCTTTACCGCTCCTGGTACACTTGCATGGGCAGCGGTCCATGTCAGGTGCAACGCCTAATGTTTTACGATGTGCATACCGTAGCTGAGACACTTGCCTCTAGAGCGGTCCCTACAACGGTAGTCTTCAGCGCCTACATGCTTGGCATACCGTGCACATACACCTTATCTGTATCGCAGTACGCACAGCAGTTGTAACAGTGTGTGTTTTTAAAACATGACCAAAATGGTGTTGCTTTGTAGAGACCACATATATAAGTGTCACTTTGTCTCTAGGTCAGTTTACAAGAGTTCAAAATCATATTTTTAACTTAGAACTTTTTCTAAGATAGAAAATCATCTAAGAACTCACCTTTGATCACTCAAAATCATCTCCATATGCATCAAGCATCATCTAGCATCATCTAGCTTCATCTAGTATGCTTTCTTGCATGGGTTTTCTTCAACATATGTGACTTGGTAAGGTGAACACCATTTTCATCCATTTTTGTGTTCTTCCTTAGCAAGAAATCTCATTTATTACTTATATGCATCTAGATTAGATTTTATATACAAGATTGAGATAATTATGTTGATTGATTGAGTGTTGTATTGTGATAGCTATTGCATCTAGGATTGCTTTATCTTAAATAGCTAAGTCTACTCATGACATGTAGACATATGATATCTAGGATTGATTATTGACATCATTTAATCTCTATAATTATTTGCATTTTGAATATCATGATATTCACATAGGTTGTTGATCTCTTCTTTGTGAAGTGAAACCTTGTGACTAAGTTGTTTAGTGCGCAAGCAAGTAGGTCTAGAATCGGTATTAAAGGCCCGTTGGGTAGTAGTGGTGGGTTAGTGATCGAGGATAGTTGAGGTAAACCTAGGTTGTAAACATCATTACAAGTAGTGGATTTGAGAACCGTGTGTGACTACCATGGTAGCCCATGAGTTTTTCCCAGTTGTGGCCTTGTGGGTTTCTCATGTAAATCAATAAACGAGCAATTTATTGTTTTCTACATTTAGAATTAAGTTGATTGAATTTTGCTTAGTTTGAGATTTTTATTGAATATTGACTAATCTAGAAAAATCGGTAATTAACTTGATTAAAACCTATTAACCCCCCTATAGGTATATTTAGACACACCTATATTTGTTTCAAACTTGATAATTATATTGCAGACATGCGCTCTAGTATTGAATTTTCAGAATTAAATGGCCTTACTATACTAGCACGAAAAATGGTTGAGAAAAAAAAAAAAAAAAGATAAGATTTTTCCATTAGTTTACTTGCTCTTGACATTGGCATTACTACTACCCGTTGGAATTGCTACAGTAGAAAAAGTGTTTTCTGCTATGAATATTGTGAAGATGGACCTACGTAATCGAATGGGAGATGAGTGGTTGAATGATAGCTTGCTCGTGTATGTGGAGAAAGATATTTTCGACACAATTGATAGGGATATGAAGCCTAGTTGAGGAAAATTGTAACTTTACATTGTTTATGTTTTTTTTTTTTTTTTTTTTTTTTATGTTGTTATTTTTTTGAATGTTGCTTTTCTTGTTTTCATTTTTTTTTTAATGTAAGACTATTCATCTTGATTAGATATTCTATTTGTTTTATATTAGCTAAATTTTATTATAAAATCTTTAATTTTTTTAATACATTAATACTCATTTTATTTTGGTCTTAAATTTTTCAATATTTTTATTGCTTTGTTCAAGTGCCACACCTGAATAAAATTCCTAGGTCCGCCACTAGAGATATATAGTACTCTCACAACAGGACCGATGAGAGGTCTTCATTTGTATACACTTGTATTTTTAAAATATATATGGTTGCGACGACTCAAACATTGGTCATTGTTATACTGAACGGGTATTCATTCTATTAAGAGTAATATATACTATACGATCCAAATAATTAATCAAATGATAGGACAAGTTAGTTTATTAATTACACAGAAATCATGGGATAATGTGATTAATGAAAAAACCACTTGCCACGTCATTTTGATTGATTTTTAGACTAATTTGTTGGGTTATCTAGCATTTGTTTTCTATTAAACTATATTGGCGGACAACGGTAACTGTATACACTTGTTAACTTTATCTTTGGGATTAGAATTTAAGAGTTGTATTAGATCGCATAATTGACAATAAAGTAATAATTTCAAAGTGAAGAGAAAAAAAGATTGGTCCAGTGGTATGTATCTCATACTTATACCACCAGATTGAGTGTCTCTCCTGCTCTCTAAATCTCGAATTATTGTAATAATTCAAATATTAATAATAATAATATGTAGTGGGTCCAAGTTTTATGGACAAATGACACGTGTTATTGACAAATGGGAACATGCAACCAGAGTTTTCATTAACTTCTCCCACAATTATTAATTAATAGTTTGCATTCATTTATTAGAACTACTTGGAGTCTTTTTCATATAACTAAAACAAAAAACAAATTAGAGTATTTTCAGATAATTTGCCTTTGACGATTGTTAGGGGTCGCTCCTTTTTTTTTTTTTTTTTTTTTTTTTTGTTCTTTATTTTTTGTTTTGTCTGGAGATTGAATGGTCTTGAATTTTACTGAAAACTGAATAGTGACTGAAACCTAAATTTGATTGACATGTTTGTTTTTTTATTTTTATCACCTCTGAATAGAATGTCAACTTACTTATTTTTTAAATATAAACTAGTTTTAAAAACAAGTAATTTGACATTTATACCCTTGTTATTATTTATTGTTATGTATTTTTATTTTACATGATACGAACAACTAAATAAAAATAATTTAACAAATCTTAAACCATTTTTATGTAATAATTGCAATATATTATTCATGATTAAGATATGGTAAATAATTGTTTTTTTTTTAAAGAAATAGGATAAATAATGATTTAGAAATGGTTTTGATTTATAAAAAATAAAAAAATAAAAAATAAAAAATTAGAATTGAAGGTTCAATTATGGTGTAGAAAGTTACAATGTGATAATGTTTTTTCAGATGTTTATCATAAGTAATAGGTTAAAAGAAATAAATTTGTATAATATAAAAATTATAATAAAATTGGAAATATGTTATCTTTGGTAGGATAATCTTTGAAGAAAATATATTAAATGCAATCCAGTAATTTGAAATTAAGTTAAAGTCATGATTTATTACTTTTTATTTTAAGTTGTTTTTTGGTATTTTTAAGTTGTTTGACCACTTAAAAAAAAAATAAAACAAAACAACTTAATAATTTCAATTCAAACCCATTAAGTTTTAAGTGCAAAAAAAATAAATAAAAAATAAATAAATAAATAAATAAATAAATAAAAAACCCTTTTAGGCTTCTTTCAATAAAATTTGGATTGTTTCACTAATGTGTCGGAAAGAGGAGTACTTGGAAAAAAATTTGTAAATTTTAAGTGCAAAAAAAAAAAAAAAAAAAAAAAAAAAAAAAAAAAAAAACCCTCTTAGGCTTCTTTCAATAAAATTTGGATTGTTTCACTAATGTGTCGGAAAGAGGAGTACTTGGAAAAAAATTTGTAAATGGTAACTACAATAATATTACAACAAATAAGGTTTTTTTATTATTTATTTATCATTTAAAAATATTTTATTTTTATAATATTTTCATAATAGTTGTTGGGTGTGCGACCGAAGTCCCACATTGGCTTGACATAGGGACGATCATGGGTATATAAGTATGAACAATATGTATGTTAGTATGAGGCCTTGTGGATAGAGTCCCAAAAGTAAATCTGTGCCGAGTTAGGCCTAAAGCAGGCAATATCATACCAATGTGGAGAATGTAGGTTCCATACTTATAACAAGTGTTATCAAAGTTGTGCCCTAGACTTAGCTAGATGTAGTCGAACCAAACCAAGAGGTGGCAGGCTTTAGTTAGCTCACAATGGATCTGTGATGTTGAGCTCTCGAGGCAGGCGATGCTCCAGTGCTTCACATAAGGCGTGTGCTCCCAACGCGGCGGAGATGAGTGACCTCGATGGAGTGGTGTCTCCCTAGCATGACTAATAGATGATCGTTCGAGGAGAGGCTCGAACCTTGAAGATAATGGTTTTGAGACTTTACCCAAAAGGGCTCATACCAATGGAGATAGTTTCCATACTTATATACCCATGATCATCCTCATGTTTAGCTAATGTGGGACTATGGTCGAACACCTAAACAATCCTCCCTTTAAACAAAAGATCATCATTATCTTCCTGGTTCGGGCATCCCTTCAAGTGATCATCTATCTGTCATGCTAGGGGTACACCTCCATCGAGGTCACTCATCTCCACCTCGTTAAAGCATATGCCTTACGTGAAGCACGAAGCATCGCCTACCTTGAGAGCTCAACATAACGGATCCATCACGAGCAAAACTAGGGCCCACCACCTCCTAGTTTGGTTCGACTACTTCTAGCCAAGTCTTGGGCACAATTCTGATACCAATTATTGTAGAAAATTTGCAATCATAGGTTACACAAATCACAATCACACACACATAATATGAAAGCAATAAAGAAAATAAGAAGAAGAGGACGACAAGATTTTTATATGTTTCCGTAATTTACTATATCTACGGAATGCACCTGCACTCAATCCATTATCAAAGTTGATTACAATCTCTCTGCTTCTCTCTCTTTCAATCTCTCATACAATTGCTCTCAGCTTCACTTGCTATTTTCTACACACCCTATCACAATGGGAAACAAGAGTATTTATATGGGAGCACTAAAGCAATCCAAAACCTACTGAGAGTACTTTTCTTCCCACATAAAATATCCCAATTCGTACAAAAAATATCTTCACCATGGTCTGGGCCCGGTCTATAGCCCATGTCCTGCACCGCGGTAAAACCTCTGGAAACCACTGCTCCTTTTGCCGAGGTTTGCACATCTTGTCTTGGCCGTAGTCTACATCGCACTTTACTCTTTAGAATCTACCGTTGTGTGTGCCACAGTTTGTGCCTTCTCTCTACGCCACGCTTCCATCCTAATTTGGGTTCTTTAGCTTATTTCAGGCTTCATAAAACCCTACAATCTCACACTTGAAGACTGAAACTCGAATATGCATTCTACCTTCTTCCTCGATGACTAGTGGATAGTTATGGTGGGCTCATCCTCCTCTGTTATCATCCTTGAAGATCCACTGAAGCTACGCATAGCTCCAGTTTCTTAGTCGTGACTGTCTTGGTTAACATGTCAGTCGGATTCTTGCTTACATCTATCTTCCAAGCTTCAACACCCCATCCTCGATTAACGATCAAATGAAGTGGTAGCCCAGGTTTATGTGCTTGGTCTTGGAATGGAATGCCAAATTTTTAGCTAAGCATATCATACTATGACTGTCATTGTACAACACATTCATCACTTGCTCGAATCCCAACTCTGCCAACAATCCCTATAACCATATTAGCTCTTTGCTAGCTTCCGTTGCAGCCATATACTCTGCTTCAATTGTAGAGATCGTCACTATCTTCTGTAGCTGAGAAACCTAACTAATAGCGGTACTCCTCACCGTGAACACAAATTCGATGGTACTCCACATGTGATCCACCTCTCCAACAAAATCGGAATCCACATTTCTCTGTTGTACCCCGTAGGTACCTTAGGATCCACTTCACTACTTCCCAGTGTTGCTTGCCTGGATTAGACATGTATCTGCTTACAACTCCCACTGCATGGGAAATATCTGGTCTCATGCAAACCATGGCGTAAATAAGACTTCTAACGGCTGAGGCATAAAGAACTCTGGCCATGAGATCCTTCTTTTCGTCTGTCTCTGGACATTGCTCTTTGGACAACCTGAAGTGACTAGCAAATGGTGTTCTTATTGGCTTTGCATCGTCCATAATGAACCTCTGTAACATCTTACGAATGTACTTTGCCTGAGATAGCTGCAAAGTACCCATATATTCATCTATACTAATCCTCATTCCAAGAATCTGTTTTGCTGCACCTAAGTCCTTCATCTCGAACTTATTCGAGAGTTTCTTCTTCAAATTGTTAATCTCTTCCAAATATGAACTTGCCACTAACATGTCATCAATATAAAGTAATAGAATAATGAAACTCGACTTCACCTTCTTAAAGTAACAGCAGTGGTCAGCATTGCATCTGAAGTACACATTGCTTTGCATATACCCATCAAACTTCTTATACCACTATTGGGGAACTTGTTTCAAACAATACAAGCTCTTCATCAACCTGCAAACCATCTCTTCTCTGCTATGTTCCATAAACATCTCTGGTTGCTGCATGTATATCTCTTCCTCTAAATCTCCATGAGGAAAGAAAGTCTTCACATCTAACTGCTCAAGATATAACTCATTTGCTACGATAATACTTAACACTAACCAGATCGCAGTTAGTTTAACAATAGGAGAAAATATATATGTGTAGGTAATACCATTCTTTTGTTAAAAGCCTTTGACCACCAGTCTCGCCTTGTATCTTTTGGAATCATCATTCTCCTCATTAATTCGAAACACCTACTTATTTTTTAGGGCTTTCTTTCCTTCAAGTAACTCGGCTAACTCCCAAGTCTAATTTGATAAAAGTGACTTCATCTCATCCTTCATTGCAAGCTCCCACTTGCCTACATCTTCACCCTAACAAGCCTTATCATAGCATTTAGGTTCTCCTGTAAGTGTCAGCAATAAGTAATGCAAGTACTAGGGGTGGGCAAAAAACCAGTGAACCCAACCAAACCGGTCCAATCGTTTTTTTTCGATTTTTTACTATTTACCGGTTTGGTTCGTTTCATTTTTAAAAAAACCGGATATTTCGGTTTAGTTTTTGGTTCATGGGTTCAAACTGGTGAACCAAACCGAGAACCGGTATATAAAGAAAAATCCCTACATTTTATCTCTGCTGCCTGACTCCTTTGCCTCGTTGCCTCTCTCTCTCTCTCTCGTCTAATCCCTAACCCTAAATCTCTCAAATACACCGTCCGCCGTCCTCATCCACCGTTGGCCGTTCTCGTCCGCTGTCCTCCATCTACCGTCTGCTGTCCGCCTTCCACCGTCCGCCGTTCACTGTTCGCCGTTCTCTACTTCATCGATCTGCTTAGGTAATCAGGTTGGTTAAACAAATTTCTTCGTCGATTTTCGTTTGTGCTTATTTTCTTTTCCGTCAATCTCTTCATCGATCTATGCAAAAATAAAACGGTTTTTCTGTGTTGATCTAGATATAGATAATAGATGTATATTGTATTGTATTTTGTTTTTCTCTTTTTTTAATTTTTTTTTATTTTACTTTTTAGATTTTAACTATACTTTTTTTTTCTTTCCTTGGAAACTTGTTATAGGTTGTTCCCGAAGGAAATTTCTTTTCACTTTTGTGAAGGAATAGAAATTTATTTTCATGGAAAAACTGATTGTCAATTCTCATGCTCCCATTAATTCATTTGTGTCACTTTTTGTTCAAA
This sequence comes from Acer campestre, assembly GCA_954870605.1. Lineage (NCBI taxonomy): Eukaryota > Viridiplantae > Streptophyta > Magnoliopsida > Sapindales > Sapindaceae > Acer > Acer campestre. The sequence continues at coordinate 12,788,538 of OX940806.1, read as the reverse complement.
TTATAGTAAAAACTAAAATCTGTTATTAGTCAATCTGGAAGAGGACCAAGACTAAAACGAGATGCTCTGAAATAGGGGTGGACATTTAATGGGGTTTTTTGTTGTTATGAACTGGGTTGTCTTGTTGGATTAAACTGATCTAGATATAAACTAGTTTGTCTCTTTGCCTTGTTGGGGTCTCTTGTTGTTATAGTGAATGTGTGTTGTGTACTTGTGTTACTTGTGTATTTGATTGTCTAATATATCTGCTTTTTTGGTTTCTGCAGAGAGTTCAAGTTCAAGTCCACTCCATAGCTGCTAATGTTACTGCTAAGAGGTAACTCTCTCTCTCTCTCTCTCTCTCTCTCTCTCTCTCTCTCTCTCTCTCTCTCTCTCTCTCTCTCTCTCTCGTTTGCAATTATCAAGATGATTGTTCTTGTATTTAATTTCTTCAAAACAACAGTTTTCTAGTCCTACAATATAATTTTTCGAACTATTACAAATTCGCAAGTTGAGTTCTTTTAAATTCTAGAAAAGGCAATGTAGAATTCTCACAATTCTTTTTCTCATAGTTCTAGAGAGTTCATATATGTAAACTATTTGTATTCATAGATCAATTTGAATTTATTGTTGTTGATTTTGTTAAATGACTACCGTTATCTGCCCAATGCATGTAAACTTTCTATTTCTGTGTATGAGTCTCTACTTGTTAATATATTATATATGTAATGATGTCTGATGCAGTACCATGTTTGATGCATTACACATTTACACATGCTATCCTAACTAAATTTTGGACCCACTCAATTACTATATAAATATATAATTATACAATCAAAATTCAAAACGTGTTATTTGAATGTGTAAAAACAGTGTACTAAAAAATGTTGATTACTATATAGTTTCTTGTCTTTTAAAAACAGTGTACTAAAAAATGTGTAATTAAGCCCAATGAGCCCAATTAAGCCTAAACTTTAATGCTATTTTAGCAGTACCATGTCTGATGTTGTTAATTTGCTTCTGTTATATGGTTATTGTTTTTGTTTTTAGTCTAATTAGTTGTTATTTTTATGTCATGACAGAAAATGAATGATGATAATGTTTTACCAGCCAATGTTGTTAATTCATCGAGTTCGAGGAGTGAGAGGACACCACATAGTGACTCAGTAGAAAAACCCCCTTTAGAGGAGAAACTTAAGGGTAGACAATCATCTGATGCATGGAATCATTTTATCCGGTAACTAGAAGGTGGGAGAATGAAAGCACAATGCAAATATTGTCCAAAAAACTATGCTTGTGACTCAAATACTAATGGGACAACAAATATGAATAAGCACATACAGAAACAATGCAAACAATACCGTGCTAAATTAGCTTCAGCTAACCCAAAACAAACATGTTTAGTAAAACAAACCTCTATTACTACATTTACAACATCATCAAAGGAGGGTTGTGGTAGTAGTTTAGGTTTGGGTGTTCTTAATAAGGATGATACTAGGAAAGCATTAGCAGAGATATTGATTGTGGACGAGTTACCATTTAGATTTGTAGAGAAACGGGGTTTTCGCAATTTTTTTCGTGTGGGTATGCCTAGGTTTGATGTCCCATCTAGAAGAACAATAGTTAGGGATATTTTGCAGATGTATGTTGATATAAAGACATCTTTGATGAAACAATTTAAAGAGAATAAGATGAGGGTTTGTCTTACCACTGATACTTGGACATCAATCCAAAATATCAATTATATGGTTGTGACTGCCCATTTCGTTGATGAAAAATGGCAATTGCAGAAGAGGATTTTGAGTTTTACTCAAATTTCTAATCATAGAGGGGAGACCATTGGGAAGTGTATTGAGAAGGTGTTACTTGATTGGGGTATTGATAAGGTTTTCACAATCACTACGGATAATGCAACTTCTAACGATGTGGCTATTCAATATGTGAAAAGAAAGTTGAATAGTTGGCATGTAGATGGTGCAATTTTGGATGGAAAATATTTGCGTTTACGGTGTTGTGCACATATTGTGAATCTAATAGTAAATGATGGGTTAAGAGAGATGCATGATTCGGTAGTTGCCATACACAATGCCATGAAATTTGTAAAATCATCTCCTAGTAGATTCGAGTCGTTCAAAAGAAGTGTTGAGCGTGAAAAAATTCAACATAAGGGCCTTGTAGTGTTGGATGTGCCTACTAGGTGGAATTCAACCTATCTAATGTTGGTGAGTTCACTCAAATTTGTCAAAGCTTTTGATAGGTTGGATGTGAAGATGGAAACTACCAGAACTACTTTAAGGAGGATGGCAATGAGCCAAAGCAGATTGGACCACCTTGTTTTGAGGATTGGGAGAATGCTAAGGTATTTGTCCAATTCTTGAAAACCTTTTATGATGTTACTTTGCGATTTAGTGGGTCATTGAGTGTCACTTCAAACTTATATTTTCATAAATGGAGCACAATTAACAATCAATTGACATCAATGAGTAATGATGCAAATCACCTTGTGTGTCAAATGGCCTCTCGTATGATGATTAAGTTTGAAAAATATTGGGGGAGTTTGGATAAAACGAACAAGTTGTTGATAGTAGCAGTGGTGTTAGACCTAGGTACAAATTGCAATATGTGTCTTATTGTTTTTTGGTTTTCTGTGGTGCTACAAGTCGTGAATTAATGACCTCAAACATCAAAAATGCATTAGTTGAGTTATATGAATGTTATAGTGCATTATACAGTGGTGGTGATGGTGGTGGTGTTGAAGTCCCCTCATTTTGTGATCTACAAAGTGATGATAGTAGTGTGTTTGACCTTTTGATAGCTTTTTCGGAGACAGTTGAGAATGAAGATAATATTATGTGTAAAAATAAGGTGGAGAGGTATTTGTTGGAGTCGATTGAACGTAAGCGTTCTAATTTTGATGTATTGAATTGGTGGAATATTTCTAGTGTGCACTATCCCATTTTGGCATTGGTTGCCCAAGATGTGTTTGTAATGCCGATTTCGATTGTTGCGTCTGAGTCTGCATTTAGTAGTGGAGGACGAGTTCCAGATTCATTTCGAAGTTCATTGACTCCTAAAATGGCGGAGTGTTTGATTTGTACACAAAATTGGTTGCAAGCCAAGTATCGTATGAGTCAACTTGAAGAAGAAATAATGCAAGCTCAAAGTGATGATTCATCGTTAGAAAATTTGCAATTCATTGAAGATGCCAAAACCGGTAAGTAGTTATTAATCAATTTGATAAATTGCTTATCTTTTACTCTTTTCATGTTTTATTTCAAAAATACTAACCTTTACTTTTATCTTTATGTAGAGCTTGAGAAGTTGACAAAAGAATTGTCATCAATGACAACATTTGATGCGTAAAAGTAGTGAACAATCGATTCGAATTTGCTAATGGTAAGAATTTTTTGATATTATGATATTTTTTACCGTCATTGATTTTTTGTTTGATGAATCGAGTTAAAGAAATGATGCAAGGGCTGTTTTTTACTGTCATTGATTTTTTTACTGTCACTACTTTTTGGTGCAAGAGCTGCTGTGCAATGGATTGAACTTTGGTGCAAGAGCTGCTGTGTAATGGTTTCAAGGGCTGTTGTACTATAGATTTAAGGGCCGCTGTCATTACTTTATGAACTTTTTGTGGCATGGGCTGCTGTGCTATAGATTTAAGGGCTGATGTCATTACTTTATAAACTTTGTATGGACTATGTAATGTTATGACTTATGTGAATTGCTATGATTTATGTGGATTGTAATGACCTTAAGGTTAAATTGTTGGATTTGTGGTTTAAATTGCTGGAATATTAGGCGTAATAGGCACAAAATATGAAAAAATGTGTGTTTTTCCAAATTTTTTAACCATGACAGATTTTTAAAATTAAAGCCCAATAATTTGGCCCAATAGGCCCAAAACCGAAAAAACTGAACTGAATCGGTTCAATCGGTTTTTGATCGGTTCACATTTCTCAATTTTATCGGATCGGTTCACTCGAAAAGTGAACCGATCCATTAAATGCCCACCCCTAGCAAGTACCTCATGTTCAATACATATGAGCAAGTGGATCTTCACAATGTACTCTGGGCCTGTGGGGATCTCAAAACATTCCTAATTTGCAATTCTTGAACAAATCCCTATGTGAGGCGGCATGAAATAACGCCTCTAAGTTCAACACCCAAGATTTCATTTTGCTTTCCAACGAGCAGATAAGGTAGTCGTCTGACTCTTCTAAAGCACAATTCACACCACTTTTGCCATCTTCCTTCTTTCCGGACCAACACTCATTCGAGTAGTGACCCATCTTGCCACAATTCTAACACTTGATGTCTTTTTTGCTTCACTATTGATTACCTAAATTATTGCCCTGATGGCCCCTGGACTTGGATTTACCTCTTGACTTTGATCTGCCCCGTTGATTCTTGTTCTGATTTCTGCCTCTACCTTATCTACCTTCCATATTCAGTGCTAAAGAAGATACCCCTGATCCTGTTTCACGCATCCTGATTTCTTCGGTCATGATCATGTTCACAACCTACTAGAAGTTTATCTTCTCATTTCCGAAAGAGTTGGCGATCGATTAACATGTCATCACCCGACTATCTAGCATTTGGTTGAGTAATATGCTGCCTAAGAATTCCTCATCAAACACCATGAGTGATATGAGTAATATGCATATACTCCTCAGCCTCTCCTTTATCGAAAATTACAGGTCCTTCAGGTATAGATAATCCTTCATCTGCATCCTCTAGAAACTAAAATTCATGCCATCGAACTTCTCAATCCTATAAGAATCTTTTTCTGATCCCATCTTCACTCGACAAGAAAAAAATAATTTCTTACCGAAAGAAACCCTAGATTTATGTAAAGCCCTAGATCCTCTTGACCTAGGCTCTGATACCAGTTGTTATAAGTATGGAACCCACACTCTCAACATTGGTATGATATTGTCCACTTCAGACTTAAGCCCGCATAGATTTGCTTTTGAGACTCTACCCAAATGGCCTCATACCAATGGAGAAAGTGTCCATATTTTTATATCCATGATCATCCTCATGTCTAACCAATGTGGGACCTTGGTCGCACACCCAAAATAGTCTCTATCATTTATATTGAAAAAATAGTCATCTACATGTTTTAATGACCCATCATTCATAACGAATTTCCAATGTGATTATCTAGTCGAAACTATTTTTAATTGTTACTGACAAAAAAAAAAAAAAAAAAAAAAAAAGGATTATAAAGGTAATGTTATATAAAGTTAAGAGGAATTATCATTTGGGTCCTTGTGTTTTTTTTTTTTTTTTGGAATCATTTGTTTTTAACTGCTTGTCCATTTTTCACTTGCTTGGTTCCTATATATGTTGTCAAAAACCCATCAATTTGGTCCCTATGTGAGTCAACCATTAGTCAAAGTTAACAGTTTCAAGGGTAGTTTTATCTTTAAACAAAAAAGATGCCACATGTCAACACCCCAAACAAAAAATAGCCAAAAAAAATTAAATATTTATATCATATAAAAATAATAAAATAAAAAAGAAAAAAGTTATAAATGTCCACCGTCCAAATCTTAGATGGACGATGGAGATCAATTTAAATAAAAATAATATTTTTTTTAAATAGGTAGATTGATCTCTATCGTCCATCTCAGATATGGATGGTGGTGATCAAATTACAAAAAAAGAGAGAGAGAGAGAGAGAGAGAGAGAGAGAGAGAGAGAGAGAGAGAGATCCATCTGGATCTCCTCTTCGGTGTGGAGACCTATCACTGGGACTCCATGAGATCTTGAAGAGAGGCCAACGGCGTTGGGTCTCCATCGTTGGCAATGGACGACGGCCTCTCGATCTCCCAATGGATGGATCTCCATTGACAAAAGGCCTCTTGATCTAGCGATGGTCGATGGAGATCCCATAAAATTTGTTTATTTTTTGTTTTTATTTTGTGGACAGAGAAAGAGTTGATTGGGTTCCTGAGTGAAACTGAAAAATGGGTTCTTCAATGATATCCCCAGAAGATGTTTTGGATTCTCTAATGAATGATGATACCATTAATTCTCTTAGACTAAAGATCATCAATCAGCTCAAAGCCAATGTAATTCTCTCTCTACTCTTTATACAATTGTATATATTTACACATTAATATGTTTGATATTGAATTGGTGTCGGCTCTAGATTTTGGGTGTTACAGGTTCAATTCTTGCATGTGTAATGGAGATGAGAGATCCTAAAATGGATCTCCATGGTAGTGGAGATCCGGATTGGATCTCCACCTCCTTTTCTTTTCCATTTTTTGTTTTTGTTTTCTAACTTTTTCTTTGTGTTTTTTTAATTGATTTTTTTTTTTCCATTTTCTTTTAAGAAAAAAATATATAGGTTTTAATTTTTGTTGTTGAACTTATTAGTTTTTTTTAAAAAAAAATTAGGTTTTAATTTTATGTTTTATTTTAAATTTTTTATAAAATTTTATTTTATTTTTTAAAAGAAAATAAATGATCAAGGGTAAAAATTTTATTTTGCTTTTTCTGTAACGGTTGAACGTTAAAAATCTAGTCAAAGGGACCAAATTGATAGCTTTTTGAAAACATAATGACCAAGCCAGTAAAAAATGGAAAAGCAGTTAAAAAAACAGATAATTCAAAAAAAAAAAAATGTAAGGATCCAAATGATAATTCCCCTAAAGTTAAGGAAGTCACACAATATTTTTTTTTGTTTAACGATTTAGTTCCTAGACTCTGCAAGAATCTGTCAATATTTCTGATTTAATCTTCTTGTTCCTAGACGTTCCATAGGAATAAAAGTTGCATATTTTTTATATTACAAACGGGTTCTTACAATTTAGTCCCTGTGCAATTGGAAAACGTCAATTTTTTACTTGTTATTTGATTGCTCATCAAACGGGTCTCTATATAGATAAATTTTAGTCTTAAAGTTAGTCAAACGTTGTTAAAACTAACATTTAGAAGGGTATGTAAGTGCCATCTTTTTTATGATTGGCTTATTTCAGTGACAAACTACAATTGAGGATTTTAATGTATGGGTAGATTAGGAGCTTGAAGTGTTTGTGATGAAGTTTCCCTTGGCATCCCCAGAGCTTCAGGATTAAGTGCTTCAAGGTATAACACTTGACTTAGATTCTTGAAGAGAATAGGTGCACACACACACCTTCATGCATTTGAAATGGTCATGCATTGTGCTTATTCTACTAAATGTTGTGCATTCATCACACTAACACACTTGCACTTCATTTCTAGCTCTGCATGTGGTGTAATTTGTTTCAATTTGTATGATCAGAAACGTTCACGCATGTGTACATTTGTGTACTTCCTTTTACGTGATGATTGACCATTTGAGAAGGTATCTTCTTCTCTTGATTTTCCATGAAAGATGGAATTTTATGGTCAAACCATTCACTGGTTTGGGACCGCCGATTTCTTCCAAAGATTTCAGCCTATTCGGCGGTTATGGCCTACCATTTTAACTGCCGATCTTTCACAGAGATTTCAATGATCTTGCATTCGGCGATCTGGTCACCGTTTTCTACCCGCCGATCCGATTTCTTCACTACTCTTCATATTTCGATGATCAGTAATTCAACGGTTATGACCTGTCGATTTAACTGTAGAATCTTTCTAGTGGATTCTTCGGTTTATGTGTTCGGTGGCCCATGACCGTCGATTTGCCCATTTTCTAGAAAGTTTGTCAAAACGACACTGTTTTGATGAGGTGCCTATATATACACCTCTTTCTCTTCCTTTCTAGGTTAGAACTTCAAAAAACTAAATCCTTGAGTAAGAGTAAAGTTTTCAAGAATGATTGGTTTCCAAGAAACCTTATTTAACACTCAAACCCGAAATCCATAAGCATCTAAGCATCATCAAGCATCATTCAAGCATGGATACTTAGGTTTCATCACTTGGTATGTTAAAACAAACACTCCTCTTTGTTTATTGTTCTTCTTTGCCAAGAAATCTCTTTTATTGCACCTTGTTTGTTTAATGAATATTTGTTGAAGTCTTGAGATTTGATTGGGGTTATTTAATAGCTGACATGTTATGGTTTCATTTACCTCTTTTATCTAAGTCTACTTGTATGTGCATTTAGACATCTTGATAACTAGAATTGTTAGATTTCCATCTTTAATCTCTTGTTAAGCATATTATGTGTGGTCTTGCACTATATTGCATTTTGAATATTTCTACATATTTACTTAGACTTAATCTCTTCATAAAGTCAATGTCCTGTGGCTTCTAGTTGAAGTTGCACAAGCAAGTGAGCCTTACAATCGAAGGGTTGATTGGCAAGTAAATGGTCTATAATCACTATTAAAGGCCCGCAGGTAGAATAGCTTGTGTTACTTCCGAGAATAGTGTGATTAGGATGTCAACTTTGGTTGTAAACAAGTATTCAAATAGTGGATTTAAGGACCAAAATGGCTAGATGGACCAACCCATTAGTCTTTCCGAGTTGGAGAGTTTCTCATGTAAATCAATTCCACGTGTTTTTATTGTTTTTTTGCATTTCTATTACGTTGCTTGTATGTGTGTTGTGATTGATTGTGTTGGCTTGAATTTTGATAATCTTGACTAATCGAAAGTCAGTAATTAATCTAGATTGACAACCCATTCAACCCCTCTCTAGATAGTTTTAGACACACTTCGAGTATTTTCAAGGTGAAAAAAGTCATTATGTCTATTTTGCCCTTAGACTTCAGTTGAACAATAAAAAAATTGCAAAAAAAACAATATAATTTTAAAAAATTTACAAAAAATAAAAAGAAAATAAATAATATTTATTTAGTGGATATCCATAAATTTATTTATCAATATTTTAGTTTTTTCTTTCTTTTATCACTTATGGGAAAAAAAAAAAAACTATTTAATTAGAGGGTAAATTCGGTAGTGTTTTTTTTTTTTTTGCTGAAATATGAACAGATCTGAAATTTACTGAAGTCTGAAAATTGTTTGAAATCTGAAATTGGGTAACATTTTTGTTTTTTTATTTATGAGGTCTGGATATGAATATCTAAAAACAAATAAAAGATACTTATACCCTTAACAATTATTAACTTGATATATTTGTATTTAAAATAAATTTAATTAAATTATTATTAAAAAAATAAATTAAAATAATGTAAGAAAATAAAAATATTGGTGCAAAACTTGTAATAAAAAAAATAATTTAATTTTTTTAAAGTAAAAAATAAATAAAAACCGAAGTTCGCCTCATCTCTAGATTCCAACTTCAAAGTAAAAGTTATTATTTTTTAATAAAGTACAAAAAAAATCTAGAAATTAATATCTAGATTCAATACATAAAGAAGGAGGCTCAGCCTCCTTCAACTTCAAAGAGGAAGTCATCAGCCCCCTATGTCATCAAGGAGGAGGTCATTGGCCTCCTCCAACATCAAGGAGGAGGTCGTTTCCGGTTATCAAAGAGGAGGTTGACAACCTCCTCCAACTATCAAAAAGGAGGTTGCCAGCCTCCTCTGTCACTAAAGACGAGGTCGCCAACCTCCTCCAACCACTACAAAAAAAAGTGACATATAGTGACACATTTCCTTGTGACAAATTTCAAATGTATCACAGTAGGTATTATTTTGTGACAAATTTTATAATTTATCATTACATTTAGTTCAATTGAGACTTGTAAAAAATAATTGTCACAATTAGTTAAAAAAACTTGATAATTTGCGACAAATAATATAATTAGTCACAAAATTACCCTATAAAAAAGGAAAGATTTTATTTTATAAATAATTAGGTTTTTAAAAGGCATCATAATCAATTAATTTTATTTTACTTGGAAGGGAAAAAAAAAACGCCACAATCGTGGGTGTTTTTTTTTTTCCTTATTCCATCTTTACATGTCTCTTGATTCTCAAAAACGCCACAATCGTTTGTGATGCTTTTTCCCCTTAGATCAGTCCAATTTTATTAAAAAAAAAATGTCTCTTGATTCTCCCTTTGTCACTGCCATATCCAGATTTCCTCTTTTTAGGTTTGAAACTATAATTCATTTGTAGAAGTCACCAAGATTGAAGTGAAAATTCCGTCTTGATAGAAGAAAGTAAGTTTCTCTTGATTTAATTTTTTTGTAGGGTTTGTTTTCTTATACTTGTTTTTCAAGGTTGGAATTTCAAATTCATGTTTCTTTTAATAAGGTATGTTTTTTATGTAGAATTTTATTATATATGTTTAGGGATGTTTCTTAATTTTATTTTGTTTTTTATTTAATTTTACTTTAGTTTTTCTTTCCCCTTAAAAACACTGTTTAGGTTTGAAACTGTGTTTCATCTTTAGAAGTCACCAAAACTGTAGAAAAAATTTTGCCTTGATAGAAAATGTCAGATTCTCTTGATTTAATTTTTTTTAGGGTTTTTGTTTTCTTGTACTTGTTTTTCAGGGTTAGAATCTCAAATTCGAGTTTCATATATTATAAGTTTCTTTGAACAAGGTATGTTTCATATATATATATATACATATATATATATATAGTTTTATATGTATGTTTAGGAATGTTTCTTAACTTTAATTTGTTTATAATTTTTTGGGTAACCCATAATTATTATTTCATGATTTATAGTTGTTTGTTCTTTGATTTCCACAGTACATGTCAATATCAGTTAATGTGCATACTAATTGTTTAATTAAATGATTCTTATAGAACAACTAATTGTTTGATGCAGTATTGAAAAAAACTTATATCTAATTGAGGAGTTAAAAATATACTTTCATCTATTGCAGTTTGTATTTAGACGGAAAGTTTATTCCGAACTTTTCATTGACGAAGGTGTTCTAGTATTGAGGCTTGAAGAATCTTCCTTATGGTTATCTTGATATAATTGATGTAATGTATTTATCTTGAAATTTGTAGCAAATTGGTGTAAGTACACTAACAATTTTGTAATATATATATTTTTTTCACTTTCTTTTTTTCTTTTTTCTTTTTTCTTTTTCTTTTCTTTCTTGTGTTCTGATCATCTATGTACATAGTAAAAACCGGGGACTAGTGTTATGGTTCCCTTATTGTACTTTTTGTATTTAAGTTTTCTTGTAGGTTTTTTTTTTTTTTTTTTTTTTTTTTTTTTTTTTTTTTTTGATAGTATTAGTTTTCTTGTAGTTAATAATAGTTGAATGGATCATCATATTAATTTTGATTGAATTTGTAACGTGTTATCTTCTTGTTAATTGTCACTAAATTTGTGTAAAACAAACATAATTTTTACATGGTAAATTGTCACTAAGTTTGTGAATAGTGACACAATTTTAAAACAATAAATTGTCACTAAGAAGATGTATAGTGACAAAATCTTCGAACAGTTAATTGTCACTAAGAAAATCTTCAAACAATTAATTGTCACTAAGAAAATCTTCAAACAATTAATTGTCACTGAGAAGATCTATAGTGACAAAATCTTCAAGCAGCTAATTGTCACTATATATAAATTTAGTGACACAATTTTTATTTTGTCACTAATTAAGGTCAAGTGATAATATGTCATTAAAACTACTATTTCTGACAAGTACCAAAAAACCGTCACAAATACTTTTAGTAATGGCGCAAAAGTGACGAATTGTTAATGACATTTTTTTTTGTCACAGTATTGAAATTGTGACAATTTCTTCACTTATAGTGACAAATAATTTTTGTCACTAAATGTCACTTTTTTTGTAGTGAACATTAAGGAAATTCGGTTTATTTATATAATTAAATACATATAACTCAAAAACTATAAATTAAAAAAGTTTCGAAAGATTTTAGTCATGGCCCAGGGCCTACGCTGGGTTCGCTGGTGTTTCAATATACTGTATCTTGGAATTCTGAGCAAACAAAAACTCTAAAGAAGTGTTTCTTGTTTTTTTTTTTTTTTTTAATAAAAATTTCAAGAAAAATGTTTAGTACATTTAATTAGGTGATAAGTTTACATCATGATTAATGTTTAGTCCACGGTAGTGCCCACCATTATGTGGAAATTTAAGTAATTTATTATGAGTCACAGGTTTTTTTCCGTTCTCTCTTTATCTGTTTATCATATGATAAATGTTTCTATATTTCTAATAAATCTATTAAAAATTAGAGTGGTGCTATTGACACCCTCACTACCAAACTATTTATATCCCACTTTTTAAAATTTTGATTTGATTATATAAAATTAAATGATTTTATTAATTTTTTTGATTTATTTTCAGGACTACCCTTTTACTTATGTTTCAAACTTAATACACCTCATATCTTTTTCAAAAAAATAAAAATAGAAATACACTTTATCTTTAGTCTTTATATATAGTTTTCTCACATTCATTCACAATACTTGTTTTTTTTCTTATTTCATGGTAAAACCATATTTATTAGCTGCGATTTTTTTTTTTTTTTTCTGTTGTTGATTGGATTGTTGGTGGTAGATTGTGAGTGTGATATTAATCGTCTGATGTTTTTTTTTTTTTTTTTTTTTGAGCGATTGAGTTAGAGTTATGGTGTGGTTTCGTTTCGTCAGAGATTAGGTTTCGCATTTCTATTAAGTTGATTATATGTGTGTTGTGATTGGTTGTGTTGGCTTGAATTTTGATAATCTTGACTAATCGAAAGTCAGTAATTAATCTAGATTGACAACCCATTCAGCCCCTCTCTAGATAGTTTTAGACAAACTTCGAGTATTTTCAAGGTAAAAAAGTCATTATGTCTATTTTGCCCTTAGACTTTAGTTGACCAATAAAAAAATTGTAAAAAAAACAATAGAATTTTAAAAAAATTTACAAAAAATAAAAAGAAAATAAATTATATTTATTTAGTGGATATCCATAAATTTATTTATCAGTTTTTTAGTTTTTTCTTTCTTTCATCACTTATGGGGAAAAAAACTATTTAATTAGAGGGTAAATTCGGTAGTGTATATATATATATATATATTTTTTTTGTCTAAAATATGAACAGATTTGAACTTTACTAAAGTCTGAAAAGTGTTTGAAATCTGAAATTGGGTAACATTTTTGTTTTTTATTTATGAGTTCTGCATATCAATATCTGAAAACAAATAAAAGACACATATACCCTTAACAATTATTAACTTGATATATTTGTATTTAAAATAAATTTAATTAAATTATTATTAAAAAATAAATTAAAATAAATTGTCACTGAGAAGATCTATAGTGACAAAATCTTCAAGCAGTTAATTGTCACTATATAAATTTAGTGACACAATTTTTGTTTTATCACTAATTAAGGTCAAGTGATAATATGTCACTAAAAGTTCTGATTTGTGACAAGTACCAAAAAACCGTCACAAATACTTTTAGTGACGGGGCAAAAGTGACGAATTGTTAGTGACATTTTTTTTGTCACAGTATTGAAATTGTGACAATTTCTTCACTTATAGTGACAAATAATTTTTGTCACTAAATGTCACTTTTTTTGTAGTGAACATTAAGGAAATTCGGTTTATTTATATAATTAAATACATATAACTCAAAAACTATAAATTAAAAAAGTTTTGAAAGATTTTAGTCATGGCCTAGGGCCTACGCTGGGTCCGCTGGTGTTTCAATATACTGTATCTTGGAATTAAGGATGGCAACTGGTCGGGTTCAGACGGGTTTTGCAAAATCCAAACCTGCACCCACGAAAATTTTCATCACCCACGCCCACCCGTGAACCCGCGAAAATAAACGGGTTCGGGTTTGGGTTTCACCAACGGGTTTTATACGGGTTAGCGGGTTCGCGGGTCACACCCACCAAACCGTAAAATATATTAATTTATAAATATTTAATATTTAATTATATTTTTATATATATAATACATAACTCTTCTTTATTTATAATATATTATGGAGAATTACAAATACAATAATATAAAGCACTACCAAGAAAAACTCAAAATGGATCTCCAAAGACAAAACAAATAAGTAAGCATGATGTTTCAAATGAGTAAAACCAACAAGTGTAACCTATCATTAACTATATATAAATGAGAGTTGAGAATTGTAATTCTCAAACTTAAAATGAGTGGAGTTCTTATATTTTATTCTTTATATGGTTAAAAAGGTTTAATTGGAGTTTAAATTTATAATATTTTAAATAATAAATACTATATAATTTTTATTTATACGGGTTCGCGGGTTCACCCGCGGGTTCGTTTTTCCAAACCACACCCGCACCCAAACCCATTGGGTTTTTATTTATACGGGTTCATGGGTTCACGGGTTATAAATTCACCACCGGGTGTGGGTCAAATTGCCATCCCTAGTTGGAATTCTGAGCAAACAAAAACTCTAAAGAAGTGTTTCTTGTTTTTTTTTTTTTTAATAAAAGTTTCAAGAAAAATGTTTAGCACATTTAATTAGGCGATAAGTTTACATCATGATTAATGTTTAGTCCACGGTAGTGCCCACCATTATGTGGAAATTTCAGTAATTTAATATGAGTCACATGTTTTTTTTTCCATTCTCTCTTTATATGTTTATCATATGATAAATGTTTCTATATTTCTAATAAATCTATTAAAAATTAGAGTGGTGCTATTGACACCCCCACTACCAAACTATTTATATCCTACTTTTTAAAATTTTGATTTAATTATATAAAATTAAATGATTTTATTAATTTTTTTGATTTATTTTCAGGACTACTCTTTTACTTATGTTTCAAACTTAATACACCTCATATCTTTTTCAAAAAAATAAAAATAGAAATGCATTTTATCTTTAGTCTTTATATATAGTTTTCTCACATTCATTCACAAGACTTGTTTTTTTTCTTATTTCATGGTAAAACCATATTTATTAGCTGCGATGTTTTTTTTTTTTTTTTTTTTTTTTTTTTTTTTTTTTTTTTTTTTTTTTTTTTTGTAGTTGATTGGATTGTTGGTGGAAGATTGTGAGTGTGATATTAATTGTCTGGCGTTTTTTTTTTTTTTTGAGCGATTGAGTTAGAGTTTTGGTGTGATTTCGTTTCGTCAGAGATTAGGTTTCGCATTTCTATTACGTTGATTATATGTGTGTTGTGATTGGTTGTGTTGGCTTGAATTTTGATAATCTTGACTAATCGAAAGTCAGTAATTAATCTAGATTGACAACCCATTCAGCCCCTCTCTAGATAGTTTTAGACACACTTCGAGTATTTTCAAGGTAAAAAAGTCATTAAGTCTATTTTGCCCATATACTTTAGTTGACCAATAAAAAAAAGTGTAAAAAAAACAATAGAATTTTAAAAAAATTTACAAAAAATAAAAAGAAAATAAATTATATTTATTTAGTGGATATCAATAAATTTATTTATCAATTTTTTAGTTTTTTCTTTCTTTCATCACTTATGGGGAAAAAAAACTATTTAATTAGAAGGTAAATTCGGTAGTGTATTTTTTTTTTTTTTTTTTTTGTCTAAAATATGAACAGATCTGAACTTTACTAAAGTCTGAAAAGTGTTTGAAATCTGAAATTGGGTAACATTTTTGTTTTTTATTTATGAGGTCTGGATATCAATATCTGAAAACAAATAAAAGACACTTATACCCTTAACAATTATTAACTTGATATATTTGTATTTAAAATAAATTTAATTAAATTATTATTAAAAAATAAATTAAAATAAATTGTCACTGAGAAGATCTATAGTGACAAAATCTTCAAGCAGTTAACACTATATATAAATTTAGTGACACAATTTTTATTTTGTCACTAATTAAGGTCAAGTGATAATATGTCACTAAAAGTTATGATTTGTGATAAGTACCAAAAAACCGTCACAAATACTTTTAGTGACGGGGCAAAAATAACGAATTGTTAATGATATTTTTTTTGTCACAGTATTGAAATTGTGACAATTTCTTCACTTACAGTGACAAATAATTTTTGTCACTAAATGTCACTTTTTTTGTCGTGAACTTTAAGGAAATTCGGTTTATTTATATAATTAAATACATATAACTCAAAAACTATAAATTAAAAAAGTTTCGAAAGATTTTAGTCATGGCCCAGGGCCTACGCTGGGTTCGCTGGTGTTTCAATATACTGTATCTTGGAATTCTGAGCAAACAAAAACTCTAAAGAAGTGTTTCTTGTTTTTTTTTTTTTTTTTTTTAATAAAAATTTCAAGAAAAATGTTTAGTACATTTAATTAGGTGATAAGTTTACATCATGATTAATGTTTAGTCCACGGTAGTGCCCACCATTATGTGGAAATTTAAGTAATTTATTATGAGTCGCAGGTTTTTTTCCGTTCTCTCTTTATCTGTTTATCATATGATAAATGTTTCTATATTTCTAATAAATCTATTAAAAATTAGAGTGGTGCTATTGACACCCTCACTACCAAACTATTTATATCCCACTTTTTAAAATTTTGATTTGATTATATAAAATTAAATGATTTTATTAAATTTTTTGATTTATTTTCAGGACTACCCTTTTACTTATGTTTCAAACTTAATACACCTCATATCTTTTTCAAAAAAAATAAAAATAGAAATACACTTTATCTTTAGTCTTTATATGTAGTTTTCTCACATTCATTCACAAGACTTGATTTTTTCTTATTTCATGGTAAAACCATATTTATTAGCTGCGATTTTTTTTTTTTTTCTCTGTAGTTGATTGGATTGGATTGTTGGTGGTAGATTGTGAGTGTGATATTAATCGTCTGATGTTTTTTTTTTGAGCAATTGAGTTAGAGTTATGGTGTGGTTTCGTTTCGTCAGAGATTAGGTTTCGCATTTCTATTACGTTGATTATATGTGTGTTGTGATTGTTTGTGTTGGCTTGAATTTTGATTATCTTGACTAATCGAAGGTCAGTAATTAATCTAGATTGACAACCCATTCAGCCCCTCTCTAGATAGTTTTAGACACACTTTGAGTATTTTCAAGGTAAAAAAGTCATTATGTCTATTTTGCCCTTATACTTTAGTTGACCAATAAAAAAATTGTAAAAAAAAAAAAATAGAATTTTCAAAAAATTTACAAACAATAAAAAGAAAATAAATTATATTTATTTAGTGGATATCCATAAATTTATTTATCAATTTTTTAGTTTTTTCTTTCTTTCATCACTTATGGGGAAAAAAAACTATTTAATTAGAGGGTAAATTCGATAGTGTATTTTTTTTTTTTTTTTTTTTTTTTGTCTAAAATATGAACAGATCTGAACTTTACTAAAGTCTGAAAAGTGTTTGAAATCTGAAATTGGGTAACATTTTTGTTTTTTATTTATGAGGTCTGGATATCAATATCTGAAAACAAATAAAAGACACTTATACCCTTAACAATTATTAACTTGATATATTTGTATTTAAAATAAATTTAATTATAATATTATTAAAAAAAAATTAAAATAAATTGTCACTAAGAAGATCTATAGTGACAAAATCTTCAAACAGTTAATTGTCACTATATATAAATTTAGTGACACAATTTTTATTTTGTCACAAATTAAGGTCAAGTGATAATATGTCACTAAAAGTTCTGATTTGTGACAAGTACCAAAAAACCGTCACAAATACTTTTAGTGACGGGGCAAAAGTGACGAATTGTTAGTGACATTTTGTTTGTCACAGTATTGAAATTGTGACAATTTCTTCACTTATAGTGACAAATAATTTTTGTCACTAAATGTCACTTTTTTTGTAGTGAACATTAAGGAAATTCGGTTTATTTATATAATTAAATACATATAACTCAAAAACTATAAATTAAAAAAGTTTCGAAAGATTTTAGTCATGGCCCAGGGCCTACGCTGGGTCCGCTGGTGTTTCAATATACTGTATCTTGGAATTCTGAGCAAACAAAAACTCTAAAGAAGTGTTTCTTGTTTTTTTTTTTTTTTAATAAAAATTTTAAGAAAAATGTTTAGCACATTTAATTAGGCGATAAGTTTACATCATGATTAATGTTTAGTCCACGGTAGTGCCCACCATTATGTGGAAATTTCAGTAATTTAATATGAGTCACAGGTTTTTTCCGTTCTCTCTTTTTCTATTTATCATATGATAAATGTTTCTATATTTCTAATAAATCTATTAAAAATTAGAGTGGTGCTATTGACACCCCCACTACCAAACTATTTATATCTCACTTTTTAAATTTTTTATTTAATTATATGAAATTAAATGATTTTATTAATTTTTTAAATTTATTTTCAGGACTGCCCTTTTACTTATGTTTCAAACTTAATACACCTCATATCTTTTTCAAAAAAATAAAAATAGAAATACACTTTATCTTTAGTCTTTATATATAGTTTTCTCACATTCATTCACAAGACTTGTTTTTTTCTTATTTCATGGTAAAACCATATTTATTAGCTGCGATTTTTTTTTTTTTTTTTCCTGTTGTTGATTGGATTGTTGGTGGTAGATTGTGAGTGTGATATTAATCGTCTAATGTTTTTTTTTTTTTTTTTTTAGCGATTGAGTTAGTGTTTTGGTGTGGTTTCGTTTCGTCAGAGATTAGGTTTCGCATTTCTATTACGTTGATTATATGTGTGTTGTGATTGGTTGTGTTGGCTTGAATTTTGATAATCTTGACTAATCGAAAGTCAGTAATTAATCTAGATTGACAACCCATTCAGCCCCTCTCTAGATAGTTTTAGATACACTTCGATTATTTTCAAGGTAAAAAAGCCATTATGTCTATTTTGCCCTTAGACTTTAGTTGACCAATAAAAAAATTGTAAAAAAAATTGTAAAAAAATAAAAAGAAAATAAATTTTATTTATTTAGTGGCTATCCATAAATTTATTTATCAATTTTTTAGTTTTTTCTTTCTTTCATCACTTAAGGGGGAAAAAAACTATTTAATTAGGGGGTAAATTCGGTAGTGTATTTTTTTTATTTTTTATTTTTGTCTAAAATATGAACAGATCTGAACTTTACTAAAGTCTGAAAAGTGTTTGAAATCTGAAATTGGGAAACATTTTTGTTTTTTATTTATGAGGTCTGGATATCAATATCTGAAAACAAATAAAAGACACTTATACCCTTAACAATTATTAACTTGATATATTTGTATTTAAAATAAATTTAATTAAATTATTATTAAAAAATAAATTAAAATAATGTAAGAAAATAAAAATATTTGGTGCAAAAATTGTAAAAAAAAAATAATTTTTTTAAAGTAAAAAAAAAAAAAAAAAACCGAAGTTCGCCTCGTCTCTAGATTCCAACTTCAAAGTAAAAGTTATTATTTTTTAATATAGTACAAAAAAATGTAGAAATTAATATCTAGATTTAATACATAAAGAATGAGGCTTTGCCTCTTCCAACTTCAAAGAGGAAGTCATCAGCCCCCTCTGTCATCAAGGAGGAGGTCATTGGCCTCCTTCAACATCAAGGAGGAGGTCATTTCCGGTTATCAAAGAGGAGGTTGACAACCTCCTCCAACTATCAAAAAGGAGACTGCCAGCCTCCTATGTCACTAAAGACGAGGTCGCCAACCTCCTCCAACATTAAGGAAATTTGGTTTATTTATATAATTAAATACATATAACTCCAAAAAAAAAAAAATTAAAAAAGTTTTGAAAGATTTTAGTCATGGCCTAGGGCCTACGCTAGATCCGCTGGTTTTTCAATATACTATATCTTGGAATTCTAAACAAACAAAAACTCTAAAGAAGTGTTTCTTGTTTTTTTTTTTTTTTTTAATAAAAATTCCAAGAAAAATGTTTAGCACATTTAATTAGGTGATAAGTGTACATCATGATTAATGTTTAGTCCACGGTAGTGCCCACCATTATGTGGAAATTTCAGTAATCTAAAATGAGTCACAAGTTTTTTTCCGTTCTCTCTTTATCTGTTTATCGTATGATAAATGTTTTCCATATTTCTAATAAATCTATTAAAAATTAGAGTGGTGCTATTGACACCCCCACTACCAAACTATTTATATCCCACTTTTCAAAATTTTGATTTAATTATATAAAATTAAATGATTTTATTAATTTTTTTGATTTATTTCCAGGACTACCCTTTTACTTATGTTTCAAACTTAATACACCTCATATCTTTTTCAAAAAAATAAAAATAGAAATACACTTTATCTTTAGTCTTTATATATAGTTTTCTCACATCCATTTACAGGACTTGTTTTTTCTTCTTATTTCATGTTAAAACCATATTTATTAGCTGGGATTTTTATTTTATTTTTTCTGTAGTTGATTGGATTGTTGGTGGTAGATTGTGAGTGTGATATTAATCGCCTGATGTTTGTTTTTTTTTTTTTTTTTTTTTTTTGAGCAATTGAGTTAGAGTCTTGGTGTGGTTTCGTTTCATCAGAGATTAGGTTTTTTTGGTTGAAATTCTTGGTTCGATTTCGTTGTTTTTTTTTTTTACTTACTTTGGAAGATCCAGAATAAAATCTACAAAAGAATTGATACAAATTATAGTATGCTTGAAGATTTGAAAGAAAATAGACTGAGAGAAAAAGAAAATAGCAAGCATGGATCTGGAATTTGAGACGAAAAATAAAATAAGCATGTGAAATAATAAAATCAATAATTACTAAACATGAGAAACATGAAATCGAGATCTGAAAGAAAATATAAACAAAAATATTAATAAATCGATAAACACTAAACATAGGAAACATGAGATCGAGATCTGAAAAAATATATATATATATAAATATATAAACAAAAATAGTAAACTTTCAGATATTTAAAATAATATATATCATTAAAGCTTTTGTCATTAGGGTTTTGAAATAAGGAAAGTAGGGTTTTATTAGTGTTACTTTGTATAAGATTTTTTTTAATAAAAATTGTATGTCTCTTTAATTAATTTGATAAAGGGAAAAAAAAAATACTAAATAATTTTAAAAATGGGGTATAAATAGTTAAGTAGTGGGTGTACCACATTCAGTGATTTGAAATAATCTATATCATTAAAGCTTTTGTCATTAGGGTTTTGAAATAAGGAAAGTGGGGTTTTATTAGTTTTACTTTGTATAAGATTTTTTTTAATAAAAATTGTACACATCATTATTCTTGTCCAACCACATCAACTTATATGATTGTAGGTGAGTTTCTGTCAACAGTTTCAGTTTCAAATTGCCTCTTCAAAAATTAAATTCTCGTATCTCCTTGAATCAATAATAAAATGACAGATATTTTTCCACCAATAGTACATATGGATAGGAAAATGTTAGTGAGCAACCAGTCATCATCCGTTCTGTGGGGCACAAGACAACTATGAAGAACCACTAACAATGGATCGGAATCCCCTTGTAAACGCTCCTCCTCGGTTATCTCGTTGTTATCATAAACAGGCTCAGATTCAAAATCATTAATTTTCTCCAACAAGGCCTCGTTAGAATCAGCAAACAACCCTCTACACAATCATCTTTTATAGTCAGCAAAACGATGTCCTGACTCCCCATTGAAGCAATGAGGACCAAATTTTGTTGTAGCAGCTACGGATTTTATTGTGAAGGTACTGTAGATTTTTTTGTGGTTGCTGCTATAATATCCAATACTTCCTGAATTAATTCTACCCGTATTTCAACGCGTAAACTTCTTCTCCAGCTATACTGCTCTCTGGTAAGTTTCTGACACACAAAATCAAACATGTTGAGGACATCTTGAAACTGAGTTCACACCTTTCCAATGTACCGAGAAACATGCAAATCATCTGATTCGGCAATAACATTCCATGAAATCAACTGATAAAATTCTGAAGTGTAGTTTTCAATTGAACGGCTTCCTTGCTTCAAATTTTATAGCCGTTGGAACATAAGACGTGTATAATTGTACAATAAAAAGGGTGATCGCATGTGCTTCTGCATCTTTTCCAATGAACTAATTTTAGGTATTCCTTGCATGTCTTAGGTCACTTTCCCTTACTACCACCAAGCTCTAGCCCGTCCCCTGAGCCTTGTCATGACACGCCTATCTTTAGGAACCTATTTGAACTCTAGAACCTCTTCCACTATAGTGATCCAACTGAGGAACTCTTCTGATTGCAAGCCTTATGAAACTTAGGAATGTCGATCTTGAAGCCTAACTCCCAATGCCTCGATTCATCTACCACCAGCCTCCTCTATCTTGGTCGAAGATAAGCAAACATATTCTCGTTGTCATCATATTCCTCCTCCGCGATTGGCGGATTCAGACCTTCCAAACGCGGTGTCATCGTAGCCAACTGCTACGTCATCACCTCCATCTATTGTCGTACTTGTGCAATCTCATCACATTTGTAAACTTCCTCCAATGGGGCCTCGAAAACATTTGGAAAATTTAGACTTCTTCTTAGCGGCATGATGACAAAATTTAACCTGGCTCTGATACAAAACTAATGTAGGTGGAAACGTAGGAGTAAGTAATTGTACGCAAATCAAACATCAAATTGCTTAATCCCGGAAGATTCTGTAGAATACCAGAAAAAAGACCGATAGTTGAGTAAAAACTCAAAAGAAATTTTATTCATCAAAGTCTGAATCAAAACTAAAAACGAAGCCTAAATAAATGGCAAAAGAAATCCGATACCCTAGGATTCAATATCTCCTAATTTCATAAACAAAATAAATCTCTAAAAATTCTAAAACAAACGGGAAAGAATCTCAACAAAAAAAAAATCTCAAATCTCCTAAACGAAAAAGGAAACAAACTTTAAAACATGTGCAATAAGATAAAAGTCCTTGGACAATTATCAAAAAGGACGAATACGACTTTGCTACAGCACGTTATAGGAGACAAACTTTGCAAAACAAGTGTAGGGCTCGGCTGGGGCTTTCCTAAAACATATTATAATAGTGATTATGACATTGTTTTCCCCGTATAGAGGCCCACGAAGCTTCAACCTTGTTTCGGTTTCTCTACGTGACCCAATATGAAAATGCTACCCAGTTTGCATCATCAAGTGTACAACTGGAATAAGTTTGAAACTATTATGAAAATTATGGTCGGAAATAAGGATTGTTGGTTAGTACATGTTAAGGATTTTGGAAGGCTGCCATGTTAGAAGAATACAAAGCTATTCAAAGAAACAACACTTGGAGCTTAGTGCCCTAATGACATGCTTTCAATATAGTGGGCAACAAATGAGTCTATAAATGAAGTTGAATGCTGATGGAAGTTTTTAGAGATGTAAAACAAGACTTTTAGCTAATGGGTTTCATAAAACTTCTAGAATTGATTACTCAAACTTTCATTCCCATAATGAAGGAGTCAACAATTAGAATGGTGTTTTATATTGTCGTTTCAAAAAATTTGTTGTAAGACAACTTGAATTCAACAACGCATTTCTAAATAGGAGATTGCAAGAGACAGTCTATAGATAACACCCAGATGGGTTTGTTGACCCTAAAAGGCATAATGATATTTGTAGACTTCATAAAGCCTTATATGGTCTCAAACAGGCTCCAATAGCTTGGAATGAATAACTGAGAACGAGTCTTCTCAATTAGGAGTTCAAGAATTCTAATTGTAATTCTTCTCCATTCTTCTTCAGAAAACATGATCAAGTTCTCATGGTGTTAATATATGTCGATGACATGTTAGTTATAGGTAGCAACTCTTAATCCCTGCGAAAATTTATGCAAAAGCTAAACAATATTTGTTTGTGTTGAAGGATATGGGTTCTCTCCATCATTTTCTTGGAATTGAAGTGGGATGAACTTATATGTATTTAACTAAAACCAAGTACATAAAAGAACTTTTAAAGAAAACTGGTTTGTAAAACACCAAACTATGCCTCAACTCTAGCAACTGTTGGGAAACATTATTCCTTGATGATGGAGAACATATGATCAATCTAACTATTTATAGAAGCACACTAAGGGCACTATAATATTTGACAAACACTAGATTTGATATGAAAGGTCCACATTTTTTATTGGCTTATTTCGTTGACAAACCACATTTTAGGGTTTAATATGTAAAGGTAATTTAGGGCTTCATTGGTCGTGATCAACCAATTGGATTTCAAACCCTCAAGCACAAGAGCTCATTGAAGGTATATCACTTGTGCTTAACTCTTAATTGAAGAAAATAGTTGCACACACACACACACACTTCTCTTGTATGCATGTATGTTCATTACCTTTGATGTACATTCTCTTCACACTTCACATTTGCACATCATACATATAGACTTGGTGTGACTTGTTGGTTTGAAAAGAGAACTTTCTCTTTACCATGGTTGGTACCGCCATGGGTACCGCTGCCGGATCATGTGCATGTGCCGCGATCCGTGTCAAGTGTAGCCTCTGATGATTTTCGTTGTGCATACCACGATGAGTGCACCTTGCCTCTGGAGCGGTCCCTCGCTGTGAAACTTTATAGAGCCCTCATGTCGTGGGTACCGCAGTGCAGACACCCTGTCCATATCGCAGCACGCACATCGATTGTGACGAGATTTAGTTTTCCAAACTCAAAACGACGTCACTTCACTTTGGGTCTTCTATATATTTGTTGCTTTCTCTTCTTGGTAGACCTAGAGCTTAGAAATTAACTCTTTTAAGAAGCTTAAAAGTGTCTTGCAAGAAAAGAAACCCAAACCCATTTCCATGTGCATCAAACATCATCTAGCATCGTCTAGCTTCATCTAGGATGTGTTCTTACATGGGTCTTCTTCAATGCACATGGCTTGGTAAGTTAGAACACCAGTTTTATCTTTTCTAGTGTTCTTACTTAGCAAGATAGCTCATCTTTGACGAGTTAGCTTCTAGACTAAATTTTTATCTACATGTTGAGTTTTTGTGTTAATTGATTAGGTTGTTGTATCGTGATAGCTACTGCATCGAGGATTGTTTTTATCCTATATAGCTAAGTTGTTATATGACATGTAGGAAAATGATTTTTTAGGATTTTTGACATGTTCATTCATGAATAGTTTATCTTAAATGTGTTGACCTAGCATTTATGCATTTTATATTCACTTAGGTTGTGTTCTCTTCTTTAAGTGTTAAGCCTTGTGACTAAGCGGTTTAGTCAACAAGCGAGTAGGTCTAGAATCTCTATTAAAGGTCCGTTGGGTAGAGTGGAAGGGTTAGTGACCAAGTATGGTTTGACTTGAGGTCAACCTAGGTTGTAAACTTTCATTCAAGTAGTGGATTTGAAGACCATGTGTGGCTAGCACAATAGCCCGTGAGTTTTTCTCAGTTGTGGGTTTCTCACGTAAATCAATTAATGTGTAATTTATTGTTTTCCATACTTAAATTTAGTTGATTGTATTTGTTTATTTTTGGGTGGTTTTTAAATATTGACTAATCAAGAAAAATCGGTAATTAACTTGATTAAAACCTATTCACCCCTTCCCCATTCTAGGTTATTTAGACACACGTGTATATATACATAAAAAAGCAATGAACACACATGCATACAAGAGGGGTGTGTGTGTGCAACTATTCTCTTCACTGTAAATAAGTATTAGAGTGTAAATATTGTAAATAATGATTAGTTGTTAATCTGCAGATTAGTTAGTTAGTTAGCTTTCTAATTAAGTTTTCTGTTATAACTAATTCATTGTAATATTGGCTATATATACAGCTGGACTATGTATTGGTAAAGTCAGATAAATGAAGATTATTTTTCGTCTCTCTTCTTCTTAGATCTTCTTCTTCTCGAGCTTAATATGGTATCAGAGCAAATTTGATCCACTGCAAATTTTCTTGTTTTCTTCTTCCTTCGATTATTGTTCTTGTCTTCTTTGATATGGCAATTATTTCTTCAATGAATGATTCCAATTCTGGAGAGCGTACCAATTCGAATCGCTCCGCTATTGAAGAACCTTTGAATCCCTACTATCTTCATCATTCTAATAGCCCAGGGCAAGTGCTCGTCTCGCAGCAGCTCACTGGTGAGAATTACAACAATTGGAGTCGCGCGATGTTGATTGCGCTATCTGTTAAGAACAAATTGGGATTTGTCGATGGTTCTATTCCTGAACCTCAAGGTACTGAAAATGACTTACTCAATCCATAGATTCGCAACAATAATATTGTTATATCTTGGATCTTAAATTCAGTTTCAAAGGAAATTTATGCCAGTATTATTTTTGCTGCTTCTACACGAGAGATTTGGCTAGATCTTAGGGATCGGTTTCAACAGAGGAATGGACCTAGAATTTTTCAGCTTAAACGTGAATTAATGAATTTACGTTAAGAACAGAGTTCTGTTGGCATTTATTTCACAAAGCTGAAAACTATATGGGAAGAACTAAGTAATTACTGGCCTAATTGTTCTTGTGGAAAATGCTTTTGTGGTGGAGTTAAAAATCTTAACGATCATAATCAAATGGAATACATAATGTCTTTCTTAATGGGACTTGATGATTCATTTTCTCAAGTTCATGGTCAGTTGCTTCTCATGGATCCAATACCTCCTATCAATCGTGTTTTCTCTCTGATTGTTCAAGAGGAACAACAAAGGAGGACTAATCCTTCCTTTGATTCAAGCAATCCTACTGGCACAATGGCCTTTGTTGTTAAAACAGATGTTGCTAAGTCTGGTGGATTTGGTTCTCAAAATTCTCAGAATTCCAATTACAGTGCTTTCAAGAACCAGAACAGAGACATGCCTTATTGCACAAATTGCAAGATTCTTGGACATACTGTGTATCATTGCTACAAAATCCATGGATATCCTCATGGATATAAATTCATGGATATCCTCATGGATATAAATTCAGATCCAACAACAATTCTAATGCTGCTGCTCATCAAGTTTATACTTCTGATAATAGATCAGATCAGTCTAATTCTTTTTGAGGTTTTGTTCAGAATCTGAACTCTAATCAATATCAGCAGCAAATGTCCATGTTTTCTACACATTTGAGTAGCTCAGCAAAGGTCACTAATGCTCCTGATTCTTCTCAAGCCAACTGTCTTGCAGGTATTTGCTTCTCTATGTCTTTAAGTCCTCTATTTTCATCCAATCAGTGGATTGTAGACTCAGGAGCTACTATACATATTTGTTCACAAGCAAGTGTCTTTGTTTCCTTGCATTCTATTCATCACACAATAGTTACTTTGCCAAATCATTCTCAAATTTTGGTTCATTTTGCTAGAGATGTTAAACTGCATTCTGATCTTGTGCTTAAGTATGTATTGTTTGTTCCTCAATTCAAATTCAACTTGATCTCAGTCAGTGCTTTAGTAACTGAATCTGGCCTTACAGTGAGTTTTCTTCCTGACTGCTTTGTTATCCAGGATCTATCCACCAAAAGGATGATTGGCAAGGGTGACAAAGTCCAAGATCTCTATGTTCTTAATGTTTAGTATTTGAATTCTATTTCCAATGCCTTTGTCATTAATGTTTTTGCTCATATTTGGCATAATAGGCTAGGACATATTTCCTTCAAGAGACTTGATTTTTTGAAAGATCAGTTGAAATGTGATGTAACTAGATTGCATAAGTCGGATCCTTGTTATATTTGTCCTCTTGCTAAGCAAAGAAGGCTGCCTTTTGAATCCAATAATCATTTGTCAAAATTTCCTTTTGATCTTGTGCACTGTGATATTTGGGGGTCATATCAAACTGCTTCTTATACTGGTTATCGTTTCTTTTTTACTCTTGTTGATGATTGCACTCGTTTTACTTGGGTTTATTTGTTGAAGAATAAATTTGATGCTGGTTCTGTGGTACCGAGGTTTTTCAACATGGTTTCAACTCGGTTTAATGCTAGAATCAAAGTTTTTCAATCGAATAATGCGCCTGAGTTATCTTTTGCTGAGTTTTTTCAAGCTAAGGGAGTTTTGCATCAGTTTTCCTGTGTTGAAAGGCCTCCGCAAAACTCGGTTGTAGAGAGAAAACATCAACACCTCTTGAATGTGGCTCAATCATTATTTTTTCAATCTAGAATTCCAGTTGCTTTTTGGACAGATTGTGTTCTTACTGCAGCTTTCTTGATCAACAAAACTCTTTCTCCACTATTGAAGCACAACACACCTTTTCATTTGTAGCTCCTGATTACTCTATTTTTCGAGTTTTTAGCTGTTTAGCTTTTTTTTCCACCTTAGCTGCTATCGAACCAAGTTCCAACCTCGTGCTCGAGTTTGTGCTTTCCTTGGTTATCCGCCTGGAGTGAAAGGTTATAAGTTCTATGATGTGGAGACCAATCAAGTTTTTCTTTCACGAGATGCAATGTTTCATGAGGAAGTGTTTCTTTTTCAAGCTATTACTAGTTCAGATCAAGTTACTGATCCTTTTCTTGAATTGGTTCTGCCACATTCTTCATTACAAGCCCAATTTATTCCAGACCTTGCTTCTTCCCATGTTCACAATCCACATGCTACTTCTGATGTTGCTGCTGATCTTTCCATTGACAATTCTGGTTCTAATTATCCATCGGGTTCTTCTACTTCAGCAGCTAATCCTTCAGTAGATATTCCAACAACTGCTCCCTTTCCATCTGGTGGTGATATTCTCTG
This sequence comes from Acer campestre, assembly GCA_954870605.1. Lineage (NCBI taxonomy): Eukaryota > Viridiplantae > Streptophyta > Magnoliopsida > Sapindales > Sapindaceae > Acer > Acer campestre. The sequence goes on along the minus strand of OX940806.1, from coordinate 12,760,213 downwards.
AAAATCTACCAAATTGATATATCAGCCTAGTTACTTGAAGGATTACCACTGCAATTTACTTACTGGCTCATCTACTCTTGCTTCCACTTCTGCATCTTACCCAATTTCTAACTACATCTCTTATCATAGCCTTTCTGATTCACACTGTAGGGAAAAACGTTTGCATGCGGCGGAAGCGAGACTAAAAAGAGTTTAGTATATTTTAAAAAAATTTCCCATATTGAACCTTAACCCTTTAATTAATTAAACATATATATGAAAAGATAAAATACATTTGTCGCGTGATCCGATTGACTAGCGTCGATGGTAATCCGCAAGATCTTCCAAACCCGATCACGAACGTGAATCACCTAGGAGTGTGGTCTCCCTTCTTTTGAATTATGAACCTGAGAATGGACAACAAAAAACTTTTCTGATTCTGTTAGTTACAACAAACTCCAAAAGGTTGCTAAGAATGTTCCGGTCACTTTTGAATTCACAATCGTTAGATTGAAATTCGCGTGAACCTTATTTGAAATTGTGCACAAGATCTCTTGATGTTAAGATCACTAGTGCACTATCAAAATAGGAACAATTCTTTTCTCACAACCCCTCTTGGCTGAAATCTCTCTCTAGTCTTAGAGTAGGATTTTTATTTTTCCACTTTAGCAAAAAAAAATTAATTCTTCAAAGGCAAAAACTAGGAGTGGCCGAAATTCATCCCTTGTATTATATAGGGACCGAATTTTTTGTCCTAAAAAATTTAGGGTTGCCGAATTCTAACCTTGTTCAACAAGGTGGTCACCAAAGTCCTTTTCCAAATAGGATTTGTGTTTCCATAAAAGACTTCATAGAATTCAAACCCTAATCCAACTCTTTAGTGAATTTGTGACTATATAAAAGACTTCCTAATTTGACTAAACAAATAAAGTCTTTTATATTTAATATACTACTAATAGTAGTATACTACTAGGAAACATATTTCCTAATCAGAAAAAGATTTGTTTCTTAATTAAATAATTAATTAACATCCATTTAATTAAATAATAAAATAAAACAATATAATGGGCTAATAAATATAGCCTAGCTGCCCATGACTATAACTTGGGCCAAATATTGTTTTCTTATTTTATTTAATGCATTTGGACTTTAATAAAAAGTCCACATGTGAACTAGACTCATTCTTACTAAAAGAAACAAGCCAACATGTCTTTCATTAATATATTAATATAATTAAAAAGCCCATTAAATAAATAATGTGCAAATTATATTCTTAATATATTAAATACAATTCTAGATGGACCCATAAATAGTCCGGTAGAATATATCAAGTGATTCATGCAAGTTTGTGTGGATTGGGGATCTTGGCGGGCCTATCTAAATTTAAACTCCAATAGATATAACTCAATCACAATCAACAAATGATTCACTTAGGTTCAATCTATTAATTTTAGTTCACTCCATTAAAGAACTAAAATTGCACTCTTAAATAAAGATGGAATAAGTAAACGATTCGCATTCATACCCTAGACAATCTTATAGAAGATAGTGAATCCTCGTGAAGAATATTAGTAATCGTCAAGAGCTCATAGACCGCCTACAGCTCTCCAAGTTACCATATTTACTCATATGACCACACTTTGAACTTGGATATATATTATGACTTATCCAGAAGTCATCTTTCAATAGTCACTATTGAAAACTCAACGTTAAGATTTAATATCCAAAATCACAAGGCATCCATATGATAATATTCTACTCACATTTAATAAATGGAGCCACGATGTCCATATCTATAAATGAAGTCCTCTATCGATTAGCAAATGAATACCACCAAACTATCGAGGTTAGACTATGCTATATAATCGTACTCATTGATAGCTCAAATGATAACACTTGTAACCATAAGTTCATCATTTATCTCAAGATTAAGATAGACTCTCCGACTATCCTGATGATGAAAAGACTTTTATCTATTGACGGTTCTAGAAAAAAGTATTTCATTGTGATCCAGTTCAATGCACCCAGTGCACTAGATTCTTTTACTCGAAGACTCTTCGATGATTTTAAACTCATCACAACACATTTGATCCTACTCAAATGCTAGTAAAAGAATTCTACAACTTTAACAAGATAAAGGTGCCCAACCTTTAACTTAAGTTGTGAACGTTATTCAAGACTAACTAAAGAATTGTGTCTACCTCATACATATCCAGATGTACGAATAATTCTTCTTTTCTCATAGTTTTTTGACCTTATGATTATTTACTTTGACAATTATAATAATAAATGCTATAAGATTTTGTTAACAAATAGAAATCACTTTATTAATATGAAAAGATTGTCAAGTACAATATTACACTCTAGCTATTGAACATAATCCTAACACACACAAGCAGTTTGTGCTCAGTGTATCCTCTCAGGTTGAGCCTCAATACTCACCAAGCAGTAAAGTTTCTTGAATGGAGATTGGTTATGCATGAAGAATTGAGTGCTATGGAAGCAAATAACACCTAGACCGTCACTTATCTTCCTCATGACAAGCATACCATTGGATGCAAATGGATTTATAAGATCAAACATAAATTGGATGGATCCATTGAGCGACATAAGGCTCGTTTGGTAGCTAAAGGATACACACAACAAGAAGGTTTGGACTTTGTTGAAACTTTTTCTCCAATGGCAAAATTAGTAACTGTAAAGGTTCTTCTTGCACTTAATGCCTCACATAATTGGCATCTAGCTCAACTCGATGTCAACAACGCCTTTTTAAATGGCGATCTTTTTGAGGAAGTATATATGGATCTTCCTCTCGGTTATCTTAGACAGGGGGAGTCCTCTCCATCTCACAGCAGACTAGTTTGCAAACTTCACAAGTCCATTTATGTTCTCAAGCAAGCTTCGAGACAATGGTATTCAAAATTTTCTCTAGCTTTGTTCAAGTTTGGTTTTCTTCAGTCAAAATCTGATTACTCTCTCTTCACAAAAGGTCATGGATCCTCTTTTTTTGCTCTCTTAGTTTATGTGGATGATATCATCCTTACTAGTCCTTCATCTCAAGCCATTGATGAGTTCAAACAGTTTATGCATACACAGTTCAAGCTCAAGGATCTTGGTTGTCTCAAATACTTCCTTGGTCTTGAGATTTCTAGGTCCAAGCAGGGAATTATGCTTTCTCAACGTCATTACACCTTGCAATTGCTTGAGGACACAGGTTACTTGGCTTGTAAGCTAACTGCAGTACCAATGGATCCAAAACTTCGTTTAACCACCACTGAAGGTGAAATGCTTCCTGATATAACTCACTATCATCGACTTGTTGGGAAACTTCTCTATCTCACCTTATCTCGACTAGATATTACTTTTGTAGTTCACAAGCTCACTCAATTTTTGGCTCAACCTCGACTTCCTCATCTCAAGGCAGTGCATCATCTGCTTCATTATCTCAAGAAAAGTCCTGGTCAAGGGTTGTTATTTTCTTCTAATTCTTCCTTACAGCTAAAAGCTTACTCCGATGCTTGTGTTCCAATTCGTTTGAAAGCATTCTCTGATGTTGATTGGGGATCATGCTCTGATTCTTAACGTTCCACTACAAGTTTTTGCATCTTTATTAGTGACTCTTTAGTCTCTTGGAGGGGCAAAAAGTAGACCACCGTCTCTCGATCCTCAGCAGAAGCTGAATATAGAGCCATTTCCTCTATTTCCAGTGAGCTTATCTAGTTGCAGCAACTTCTTAAAGATTTTCAAGTCAGGGTTGATTCTCATGCTTTACTATATTGTGACAATCAAGCTGCGATTCATATTGCCTCTAACCTGACTTTTCATGAACGAACTAAACATATTGAGATAGATTGCCATTTTGTTCGTGAAAGAGTCGTTTTGGGGTTCTAAAATTGCTACCCATTAGATCTCAATACTAATTGGCTGACATGTTCATTAAACCCCTCCCTCCTACTCAGCTTTTTTCTTTGCTGTCCAAGATGGCTGTAAAGGACATTTACAAGCCACCTTGAGGGGGAGTATTAGAGTGTAAACATTGTAAATAATGATTAGTTGTTAATCTACAGATTAGTTAGTTAGTTAGCTTTCTAATTAAGTTTTATGTTATAACTAATTCATGGTAATAGTGGCTATATATACAGCTGGACTTTGTATTGGTAAAGTCAGATAAATGAAGATTATTTTTCTTCTCTCTTCTTCTTAGATCTTCTTCTTCTCGAGCTTAATAATAAGCACAAATGATATACCTTTGAAGTGCTTATCATCTTGAGGTCTTAAGAGAACCTTTAAGCTTGATCACCAACAATTAAGTACCTAAGCTACCCTTACATCATTACCCCAATTGTGGTTTATCAACGAAATAAGCCAATCAAAAATGAGGAACTTACAGGTAGATCGGAGTCATCTCTGCATACGCTTTGGTGCTGCCCTGCTCTTAAACCTGTTTGTGTGTTGTGCCCTTTCATGACGAACGTCAAAGCTAGTAATGGCATGCATTTTATTGAACTTATGATCGCTTGCATGAATCAGTTGAGGAAGGAAGATTTTGGTTTGCTTTGCGTTATCATTTGGCGTATTTGGTACCATCATAATGGAAAAGTTCATGGCTCGGTGATGATCCCGGAAAAGGATATTGTCCCTTGGGCTGCTGATTTCATAACAAACTTTCGGAGTCCGACTGGTGTGGAGAAGGTTTCTTTGGGCATGAATTCAGTTTTTGGTATGGCTTGGTGGCCTCCTGATGAAGGGTCCTATAAAATGAATAGTGGTGCAGCTATTGATTCAGCTTTTGGTAGGGTGGGATTTGGTGTCATTATTCGTGACCATGTCGGGAGTAAGTTGGCATCCAGCTCCCAGTTTCCAGCGGCTTTCTTTTCTCCTATGGTTGCAGAAGCTATGGCCATTTTTAGAGGATTAGAATTTGCTCGTGATTCTGGTTTACTACCTAGCACAGTAGAGTTAGATGCCCAGGTGGTTGTCAGGCTCAATAATTCAAACATTGTTCCCCTTTCAGAGGTCGGCATTGTTGTTAGTGACATTAGACGGTTGTTATAATGTGAACAAGGTTGTTTTGTTATTTTTGCCCCTAGATTGGAAAATGTTGTTGCCCATCAGTTAGCTAAAATTGGTGTTTCGGCTGTCAGAAATTCCTTCTAGATGGAAGAGGTGCCACCGAAGGTGGCTGTTGGTATTGGGTGATTGCCCTTCTTCTTTGTAATTCTTCGTTCTCGTAATGAATTATAATTTTTTTTTTTTTTATAAAAAAAAACAAAAACAAAAAAAAAACAAAAAAATATTACAATGGAACGTACAATATTTTATTTTATTCTCTTTCTCATATGATAAAAATATTCTCCATAAATTGGGAGCAACGATTTCCTTAATTAAAAAGCTAATCAAGAACATGCAACTAGAATGTAATGAATTCCTACATATATGTTTAAATTACAACTAAAAATAATAAATAGATTAATTAGTAAGATCGTGGGAGGACAACGGTGAGGCCAACACTAATTCCAAATAGAAGGATTAGCAATCCAGTGAAATTAACAATTAGTGCTTCTTGGTTTCGAAAGAGTCCTAATTGAAGGAACTTCTGCAGCAGACCTATCTCAGCTGTGCAAATTGCCAAGAACAATATCACTATTCCAAGAAAAGTGTGCCATGGCAGGTATGACGCTCTTGTTCCCATTTCTGCTCCTGGAAACACATACGAGAAGAAACCCAGGATCCACTGCAATATATCACATTTTGGTTAATTCTTCATTTGTGTATATAATATCTAACTTCGAGGTATAATTAACAAGATCCATATATATATTATAATCATGTTAGTCATGCTACGTTTTTGTTGTAACACTATTGATACAGTTTCGTTAAAGTTGTAAATATTTTATATAATTGTGTCCTCTATACTTAAACTAAATTTTAATTAATCTCATAATTTGTCAAGTGGAGGTGTAAAAGAGTTGGTCAGTCCGACCGGCTTGGTGGTACATACAATTAAGCACAAAAAGTTAAGAAAAAGATTCACACGACACAAGAGATGTGCAAACCTATGTGCCATGTGGTATTGTTTCCACTGAGGACAGTATTCTCTATGTCAGGATATATATATAATTTTATATACACCTAATTTTGATGTAATTAATTAATTACCTGCAAAGCATACAAGGAGATGGTAATGATACCGAGCCATGAATGTAAGGTATACATATCTGGAATGCCTTGTTCCTTTTGAAACTTAAAAACTGCATATATTCCTAATCCTCCTGAAATAAGAGCTATCAAATGCAACACCCAATGGACTGTCCTTTGTGTTGTTCTTGTTCCACCTACTGTCTTGTATGCCATAATTGCTGTTTCAGTTCAATTACAAGTTACAACAGTACATCATCATATATATACTTTATGCTAATTAAAACTGTAAAATACATTTTCTAATTACCTTCTCCTCCGATTAATATAAATCCAATTATCATAAAAAGTGGATGCAACTGCGCATAAGAGTAAGAAGAGATCAGACACAATTAATGAACAACGTACAGTTAATGGATCAAAATTGTCTATGCAAGAGTTTTCAAAAAAAAAATTATTTACATTGAAAATCTTGAATTTGTTATCAGATTTGAAAGCAAGGCCTTCTCGTTTGTCTAGCAGCCATACAAGCACAAGAGTTGTCACTGCTATGAACAACAAATGTGCAAGAACTGTTACAGGACTAGCAGAGAGTTGGTAGCTTCGACTTCTCGGCGCCATGGCCTTCCTTTATACGTTGTAGAGAATGAAAATGAAAGTGTTTTACAAAATCATTAGGGTATGTTATATACAACTTCAAGAATGGACAAGAGACCAAATTGTATCCCTAGATTATCATAAATAATTATGTAAAAATGCAAAAAGAAAGTATTATTTTTGTTTGACTGAGAAAGATAAAACCAAAGACACAAGTTGGAAAACCGTCCCTGCCGGCCAAATTTTAAGGTGGCAACTCCAATGATTTGGAAAACATTGGTTTGCTTTTCTAATTGATGCAATTTTACAGTTATGGGAAGGTTATATTTATCACAAAATGACCGCATGACTAGGAAAAGTTACTTTAAACCCCATCAACAATCAAATTTGAATTTTTATATATGTATATATGCACCACCCGCGGGTATGACGACTTGAATTTGACACATTGTCTCGTTGAATGAGCATTGTTTACCATAAAATCGTATTATGCATTGTCATCACCAATCAAGCTTGAATTTGTTAAAACATGGTATTTATTTATTTTTATTATATTAATGTATATATGACTTGAGTCTTACAGCTTGGGCAATGGTTCGATTGAATTAGTTTGACTTATTAATTGAACATTATTGCATTGAAATTTATGTATATGGTAGACATTGAGTGTACAAGTTTAGTTGATAAAGATTTAGAAAAGTTTCTAGAAAGTAATATTAAACAAATTAGAAAAATAAAACATTAATAATAAGAACAATTCACCACATATTTGCTTCATGTTAGATAACAATTAGTTCAGAGCAGTTATAATATAAAATTTTGCGACTAATTAATTATTTGCATTAATCAATGACGCCAGGGGTTTTGTTTTTAGTATAGAAAATGATTGGTAAGTAGTTTTAGAAAAATAAATTAAATATTATTTGAGATGTGAAATTATAGATGTTATGAAAATATTAGTTAAGTGGATGTCCACATTTATATATTTTATACAAGTAAATTGCAAACTCTTCATCTCCCCACCATCTCTTTAACACCCAAATTTTATGATCCAATTTATGATCATTATGAGGTGTTATGATATTGTCTTTTCATTTGTGTAACCATTAGATTGTAAGGCTATAAAAGGGGCCATTACATGTTGTATTTGGACAATTGAGAAGTATTGAGGAATAAAAGAATCTCTTTTCTTGAACTACTATTTTCTTTCTTCTCTTACTTTATATTTATGCTATTGTGTTCTTGTTTATTATTATTCATTTTATAACAATAGAGAGTTTTTCTTTTTCTTTTTTAATTTAATATAAAACACGTCGCACAGTGAAAAAATCTAAAGACAGTCCACATCCAAGAAAAATATATGATAGAATTATATATGAGATTGAGGGATATGATAGAATTATATATGAGATTGAGGGATGGGGCAAGCGATCATTTGGTAGTCTAGAGTATAATAATAAATAAAAAATCCTGAAAACATGGGTCTCCATGAATACTTATCCTTTGAACGATTCAAATGGATATAGTAAAATAAGTGATGGTTCAATAATAGTATACTTACAAGCACTATAAATACTACATTGCTGGATCAGAACATATCAAAATATAACATCTCCTCTATTCTTCCAATTTGAAAAGTGAAAACTTTATCTGGTTTTTAACTTGGGCCCTGCCTGCCTCAAAGCCGTGGTAATTATAAAAGCCATGGCTTGCTTCTCCGATTACCTACGCTTGGTTGTTCTAGTGTGCATGTTGGTGTGCAGCTTTGCACACCTTCAAAGGTTTGAACACCCTGCAAAAGCTGATGGAACTCTTAGCTTTTTGGTCGTCGGAGATTGGGGCAGAAATGGCTCTTTCAACCAGTCTCAAGTCGCTCTTCAGGTAATTTGTACCATCTTTAATTTTGATTTGAAGTAATAACAAAATGAAATGAATCGATTTGAGTATATCAGGCTGATCACGTGCCCAATTGTTCAGGTCGCATTGCACAACATGCAAAGTGCCTAATTATTAGTATTTTTTTTTTTTTTTTTTTTTTTTAAACACCTAATTATTTGTATTGTTAATATATTAAGTAAGTTTTTAGTTTAATTTGTTGATTGATCACTAAAGAGATGGAATGCGTGGGCAGATGGGAAGGATTGGGGAGCAACTAGACATAGACTTGGTGGTATCAACTGGAGATAACTTTTACGACAATGGATTAAAGGGAATAAATGATCCAACATTTGAGAAGTCCTTTACAAAAGTTTACACCGCCAAGAGCCTTCAAAAGCAATGGTACAGTGGTGAGTCTTCATCAATTTTCTACATTATTCAAAAGCAATTATTATTTTTAGATAATTAATAATCATGATTCATGAAGAGAGAACTCTCTTCTGATATCAAATGATGTATTTTTTGTTTAGTTTTGGGAAATCATGACTACAGAGGTGATGTAGAAGCACAATTAAGCCCTGTGTTGAGCAAGATTGATAGCCGGTGGCTTTGCATGAGATCTTTCATTGTTAATGCAGGTATATACATACGTATATATGCTTTTAACTAAATATCATAATTATATATACGCTTAATATTATTCATCCTTTAATTTCTGTATTGAATTTTTACTAGAAATAGCGGAATTATTCTTTGTGGACACTACTCCATTTGTGGACAAGTATATTACAGACAAAGATCATACTTATAATTGGCAAGGTCTACCCTCTCGGAAAACTTACATTAATAACATTCTAAAGGTAATTATTACATTGAAATATCTGAACAAAAAAACATTTTTGAGGACATTAAGTTGAGATAGATAGCTTCATTAATGGAATATGATCATATATATATATGTAAGTAAATATTTTTTATTTGACTAGGATTTGGATTTGGCATTGAGAGAGTCGAGTGCAAAGTGGAAAATTGTGATTGGTCACCATGCAATCAGAAGTGCTGGGTATCACGGGGACACTCCTGAGCTTATTCACCATCTTCTCCCAATACTTAAGGTATTTAATTAATTTCCATCTTAGATGTTAATTAAAGGCAATAATTTAATTTGATGTAATTATTCTTCTTCTTCTTCTTCAGGCCAACAATGTTGATTTATACATGAATGGACATGACCATTGCTTGGGACATGTTACCAGTCAGGACAGGTAACAATACATAACTGTCATAATTCAAATGTCTATTTAACTTTTCTCTTCAAACTTTAACGATGAAATTGTGTATCGAATGCAGTCCTATCCAGTTCTTAACAAGTGGAGCAGGTTCGAAGGCATGGAGAGGTTACGTTAATTCTAATTATGGTAATGCTTTGAAATTCTTCCATGATGGTCAAGGTTTCGTGTCTGTGGAGTTGTCTCAGACAGATGCTCGGATAGTGTTCTACGATGTTTTTGGCGAGGTTCTTCACAAACTGAGCTTGTCTAAGGAGCTTCACTCTGCAATGTAAACATCAATGACAATGACAGTCTTGTAAATTAAGCTGGTGAAGGTAGACAGCACACATAAGGCGGTAATCTTAATTAGGTCTCCGTGTAGAGATTAGGCTAACACTGTAGAATTTCAAATGTTTGACCTATATAACTGTGTACTAAGTTCCAATGTCAAGTTATATAAATGTACTAATTCAATATTTGTGTTGCAAAATCAGTAATGATCAGAATCTATCTGCTTAACGAAACGAAAAAGAGAATATTGATCAATCTCAATTCTCATGTAAGTTTATTATATGAGGCAATTATTCCTGCCATTAATAAAAAATCACCAACAAACACGGATTTACTTAATTAATTGTAACATATCAACATATAAATAAAATTTTATAGCTTACAACATTAATTCAATCAGTAATATTGCACACTGAATAAAAAATAACTCACACAAATCAGAAAGAAAAGAGTATATATAATGAATCACACATATCGGGCAAGAGCAACAGAAAGATCAACAAAAATGCCAAAGAGAAGGATGGATATTCCGGTAAAGTTGATCAAACGAGATTCACGGTGATCCTTCAGAGTCAATAATGTGAATTGTCTCATTAATCCAGTAAGAGCAGTGCATATTGCCATGTACAAGAGTGCACGCCCCCCACATACATGCCATGGAAGCAACCTTGCCCTGGTTGTTAATGAAGCTCCTGGAAACATAAATGCAGACATCCCGAACAACCACTGCAAAATTAACCAAATTAGCTCAAAATAAGCGTAAAATTTGAGCAACATAAAGCAAATTTGGAAAGTGGGAATTTTTTTGGAACCTGTAAACAGAACAAGCAGAAAGTGATCAAGCCAATCCAAGCATGCATGCTAAACATATCCTCTATATTGACCATATCATGATACTTGAAAACAGCACATATTCCAATTACTCCAAGGCACAAGGCAGTGAGTTGAAGTATCATATGCACGATCTTCTGTACTTTCCTTTGTGCCCTTACTGTCTTGAATGACATCATTGCTGCATTATTATTATTCACAATTAGTTTAACACATTATCAATTAATTACTTATGACAATGTTTTGAATATAAGGACAAGTAGAAAACTAATATAAGTACCTTCGCCAACAAGGAAGATGAACCCACAAAACATGAGAAATGGATGAACCTATTGAAAAAACAGACCATGAGGAAAGAATTTAATTTTTATTTGTATTGTATTAATCTGAATTGGAATTCATAATGTGATCAAGTGAGGGGTTTTCTTACATTGAAAACGCGTTGTGGATCATCGGAATCATACTCGATTCCCCCTTGATAATGCAACAACCAAACGAGCATGAGAATGATTGCTAAGATTCCAAATAAGTGTGCAGCTATAGTTAGACGAGAAGCTGACCGCCTGTATGAGTCTCGGTGATGGTCAGAATCCATGGCTGGCTTGGCAGCTGAGAGAAGGGTATACTTTCAAGTTGATGATATCAAAATTAAGGAAGATGTGCTGCTTATATATTGTGTTCAATTAACTAATGCTTATAGGAATCTCTTTGAGATTGCTTGATTTATTGGGTTTGGTATATCAAGGAAGCTTTGTGGTTTGGTTAAGCATCACAACAAGTACTACAAATTAACAAAGCTTGCTCAAGACTCAAGAGTCTAGTTCTATATTCTATGAATCAGCCAAATTGCACTTCTGTAAAGTGTACTTGTAAAAGAGAAAAAATCAGGGACAATAGATTGAAGAAGCAATGAACTTTTATGAAATAAAAGGAATCAGACAAGTTTAAAATGCAATCTAATGTTGGATTGACAAAGAGGTAAAGGCATCGCGACGACGGAGTCAAACTAAAATCAAAGAATCCTAGGAGGGGAAGGTGTATAAATACATCATATTAGTAATAGTACAACTATACATGAGTGTGTGAACAGCCAGTGAAGTAGCATGGTTGAAGTTGGCTAAGCTGATAAGAAGATACTTGTTTGTCTGGGTCCAAGTTGGTGAATTGAAACAGAGTTAATAATGCACTTATTAAACTTTGATGATTCTCAGTTTGAAAGAAAGGTATCCATCATCATGTGAAGCTCTTCAATTAGATAAAATTCAATGTTAATTTGCACATGTATTTTTGGGTTACAAAGAACAAAACTGTTCTCAGACAACATGTGAAACCAAACAAATGAACAATTGTTGACCATGGGCCTGTTTGGTGAATGGGATAGGATAAGATTGGATATGATTAATTTTAATGTTATCTTATGTTTGCTGCAATATATAATAGGATTAAAATAGAGTAATCATGCATTTGGTGCAACTTATGATTAAAATAGAAGGGTACGTAATTACATAAACTTACTCTGATTAAAAAAAATTAAAATCCAAATTAAAAAGAAAAAATTATAAACAGGTCCCCATATCTCCCGACGTCGAAGTGAAAGATTGACTTTACCAAAATGGCAAAACCCATCTATTTTTTTTTTCTTTCATTTCATCGGTTCTTCTTCCTCATCTTCTCTTCTCTTCTCTTCTCTTATCTTCTTCTCTCTCTTTCTTCTTCTCCACAGCAATATTGACCCCCAGAATTTGTATGCTCCACAGGGAACTATGTTCTTAGCTATTGCTTTTGGTTTTTTTTTTTTTTTTTTTTGAAGCCCAACCACAGGTAGCTAATTCACAAGCAATATCAGCTCCACTTATGTCCATGATGGTGATGATAGTCTCGGATCTGGGCAGCCAAATTTTCTAGGCAAAAAAAATATTTATGGGTAGCCGAAAAAGCAAAAAAAAAAAAAAAAAATTCTTCGATAGCCAAACAAAAAATATCTGAGCAACCAAATTTTATGGATAGCTAAACAAGCAACCAAATTTCCTGGGTAGCCAAACAAGCAAAAAAATTTCACTATAGCCAAACAAAAAAAAAATCTGGACAGCGAAATTTTGTTTGTTGGTGTAATTTATTGATTCGGGTGTTGGTTTAGTTAATTGATTTGGGCGTTGGTGTAATTCATTGATTTGGGTAGTTGATTCCCAACAAAGAAGAAGAGAGAAGAAGGGGTCACTGAATTTCGACCAAGAAGAATATGATGATGATGATAGATGAAAGAAGAAGAGATGGGATTCATTTCGTTTTTTGTTGGGAGTAATTTATCCCATGTTAGTGAGATAAAAAATTATGTTGGGACTAATTTATCCCATCCCACTGGTGTGCCAAACATGAAAATGGGACTAAAAATAAACCGATTCTCATCTCATCCCATGTGCGAAATGGGCCCTAAAGTTTTTATTACTAAAAGATTAATAAATAAACATACTTGTTTATACTATTTATGTATAGTTATACGGTTAGTTGTAAGCTATTGGTTTTCAATCCAAGAGTGAACTGAAATCAAAGATTTGAAAATTAAACGAAAATAAAAACTAAAAAAAATAAAATAAAAGATTAAATAACTCTATCTCATAAACTACCTCTATGCATACCACATATTTCTATCATCTATCCAAAGAAGAAAATATCAATATTGGTATTGATATCGGGCTTCCAAATTTATAGATATTTCGAGAATAATATCGATATCGAAGGATATTCTATCAAAAATTGAAAAAAGATGGATATTTGCATCTAAAGTTAGAAATTTATTTGTAAAACTTTTGGACAATCTTAAACAAGTATGTAATTATACATCAAAAAAATCATATTTTATCAATTAATTATCATAGTTATGAGCTTATTATAAATTATAACATAGATAGAGTTTGTATATAATTTCTAAAATTAAGTCTTTGATGAGGTCGTTTGTGCACTCAACAAAATAGTAATAATATAGATTTTGGTTGATTCTTGAAAACTCTTTTAAGCCACTTAATCCTTTTAAAATGTGATTTGATAGCAAAATAGTGAGCAAGTTCGTTCCACAGGGAATGGAGTGTTAATTAGAAAAATTGACTAATCTTTGAACAATGAAGTAAATTATAGCGTTTGATAGATGTGTGGTTTCTAATACCACCAATGCTAACTACTCAAATGAAAATACACAAAATATGTTATAAAAAATAGAATACTCAACACCTTGATAAGAATTGTGATAAAATCAATTAATGAGATAGCTAGGGAATAGATCGATTAACAATTGAATGTGGGTAAGCTAACTAGCTACTTTAATGTACCAATCTCATTATGTTAACCACTTAGAGGCTTAGATTAGTGGGGTTGATATACCCACCACTAATCTATCCTATCCAATGGATTCTTAATCACACAAGGATTGTCAATCCACATATGAATATATAACAAATTACTCCACTCAAGATAGCAATCAACAAGTGATATACAAGTCAATTATAATGAATGGAATCTAATTAATTTGAATGAATAGAACACATAAGAGATTCATTACAAGCTAAGCTAAACCCACAACCAATTGATCCTCAAATCTATCCCCTAGATTAGGGGTTTAGTTACATATATTTGCAATAAATGAAAAGAAGTAAATAGTAAGGAAATAACCCTTGGGTCACCTTCTTTAAGATTGATCCTTCTTCTCCTCTATGCTCCTAGATGCAAGGAATGGAAGTAGAGGATATGTCTTGGAATGTGGGTGTTTTGGTGGGAAGTGACTAAGGATTTTGGTGGAGAAATGGTGGGATGAGGAATGATGTAGTAAAGTAATCAAGGTTTTGTGTTGAGGGTTGGATGGATTAGATGAGTTCAAGGAGAGAAATGGAGGATGAGGAATGGTATGCCATGGATGATAGAGCTAGATCTCAGATGTGTTCTCTGTATTTTTCTCTGATCTTCGATGATATTGAAGATGGAGGGACGTTCTATATATATGCACTATTGGATATGTACTGATAACTGCTTGATTCGCTGAGGTTGCGCCTTATTCGCTATTTGGTCGCTATGACGACCCTGGTGCGTAAAACGGTTAGATGAGAAGGTCGCCACGAAAACCATCTTTCTCGCCATTTGGCAAGTGGCGACCATGAGCAATTTGTGTAGAGGTCGCCACTTGCACCTCTAGGTCGCCATGGCGACCATAAGTGACGACCCTGCAGATGTAAGGAGGTCGCCACTTGCAACATCAAGGTCGCCATGGCGACCCTAAGTGGCGACCATGCCTTGACTGAACTAGGTCGCCATTTGCAAGGGAGGTCGCCATGGCGACCTCAAGTGGCGATCCCACCTGGTTCATTTAGGGACTTTCTGTCGCCATGGCGACCAAGTGGCGCTCAAATGGCGACCTTCTGATGTCTTTGGAGAATCCTCTGTCGCCATGACGCCCATGCAGCGACCTCTCAAGCCCAAGTGGCGAAAATGCCCTGTTTCTTCCTATTTGTTAGACATTTTCACACAAGTCCTCCACTTTCATCTCAATTGCTTCTGAAACCTAATAAAACTTGAAACACTCAATTTAACAACATTAAACACGGGGAAATGCCCGAGAATCAAGCTAAAAGAATCGGAAATGAGAGCCAAAATCATACCAATTTTGGCTTGATCAATCTTTAATAGAATAATATATTATTTCACTTTTACAATATTATATACAATATAAAGAAATTAAATATTTAATAAATAAAATTATCATTAAAAAAAACATAGTTCCATGATCATGATTCTATCATAAATTAATAATTCTTACATAATACATTGCATATTTGAAATTTAATACAAACATGAATTCCTTTGTGGTTTAAAGACATAAGGTACATTTCCATCTTGATTCGAACAATAATTTTTCCAAGAAACTGTCCTTGTATAGTTTTCAAGGTAGTTATTAATATGTCATTTGTATGTTGACTGATCTCTTCCAATTGATCCATAAATTGGGTAGTTTAGATTTACCCAACTTGGTGGATATCGCTGATTTTCATGCAAAGGTATTGCATATGGCATTTGTGGTGAAGGATAATCAAATATATTGTAGGCACCATAATTACCGTAAATGGTACCTAGGAACCTGACTTTGTTTGTGAATCACCTAAGGAACTATTTTCTGTGTCTATACTCATTGAGGAAAGAGTTTTAGTCAAAGAATCTTCATCAATTTGACACATTCCTCCTTGTTGTCTACCACGATTTTGATCTAAATTACCTGCACCAGCATCCTAACATCCAGCACGAACATCCCAACTTTTTGCACCAGAATCCCTAGCTATCTCCTCCCTCATCTCCACCATCCCCATCATCCCATCATCTCCATCATCTTTTCCTCAACTATTTCCATCAGAGGTATGTTGGTCATCAGAAGAGCTGCTAACAGTAACTCCACGATCTATACTAACTTCTTCTCTAATCACATGTTCAACATTTATTCTCATGTCTCAAGCCTGAGAAGTAATATATGGATCAAGATTTCTCTCATCATCATCCAAGTATGTAGGTCTAACCCGGTCAAAAATAGGATTCTCATTATCATCCTCTAATTCAGAAGCTACTTGCGTATAGACATTATGTACGACTTTCAAAAGATCTGAATTATCCTCAATGTTGTCTCTATATTGGTACTTTCACAATCTTTGCCAAATTCTACTTCAGTAATTCTACTATTGACTATTGACTATTGTCTTGAAAATTTTGATAAATTTGTTAATGCTACTTCTAAAATAATTTTCAATCTAAATTATTTGAATAATAATTTAAGTGTTTATGAAATTTTTTAATAATTTGCAAAATATCCTTGGATTTCAAGAAGAAATTCACAATATTTTAAGAATATCGGGAGATTTTTATGGATTTTATCGAAATCGATCGAATATTTGCTGGACATTGGATATTTATCCTGTTTCGATATCGTTCCCTCCAAAAAATGGATATATCAGTATTTCTATTGATTTTAAGTTCCTTGCATCTATCCAATTAGTTGAACGTATGGTGAAAATGATTCGGGCCTTGAAAAAGTGCAAATTGGAGTCCAAACTTGTATTTAAGACCAAAAGGATTGATCATAATTCATGGCCTCACATGATAATTCTGAATCAAAGGTAGGCCCAATAATCTTCATGGACTAATCTGCTCCATTACATCAACACTGGCCATATTTCCACTGCACTCTATTAAAATTTGTAATTTATATTTTAAAAAACCTTCCTTTAATTTATTTTATTGTATTACATTTTTGTAAATATTCCTTTTGTTCAAAAGTTTTTCATTTTTTTTTTTTTTCATTTTACAAGCTTAATTTTTTTTAAACAAAAAACTGGATATGATTGTTGTTTTAATATATAAAAACAATTAAACTCTTCATTTAAGGAAAAATTCAATAGCAAAATTAAGAGTGTATTTAGGAAAGTGGTATACTGCGACACACATACAATTTTAGGGGTGTACATATAGCGGCTCTACAACAAGGATCAGTCCTGTTCCATAAGAGTATAGACCTTCCCAGTCCCCACTAAAAGAGAAATAAAATCATGCAAGATTGTTAATATCATATGGATATTATTAAAGGGATTCAGCTACTATACATGTATCGTATTGTTATAAGATTAATTTTTAATCATTGAATAGCAATCCAATGATTTATAAAAATATAAGATTTTAAAATAAAATTAAATTAAAAATTAAAAATAACTCTTATCATATAATTGTGTGGCAACCATAGTGATGAAAGATTGAAGGTTAAAGATTTATGGGTTTGTTAGGAAACAATGAGAAGATCATTTTCTGACAAAAATGTTTCCTAATTCCTATTTCCTAGTCCTAGAAAAGTTGTTCAATAATAACTTATACATAGCGATATGATAATTTGCTCATTAATTAAGCCACACGTAAAGGCCTCTTGATTGTGATTATGATCGGTTTGCAATTTGCATGCAACTAATTCATGTGATTCAACAAACATGAAAACATTTTTAAACTTATCCCCCATTTTTAACACCATTTTTAAGGTTTTAAACTTGTAGAAAACATCTTCAATTTTCCACCGTATTTACTAATTCATCATCGTTTTGTGCTGTTATGCAATACAGTAACATGTATAAAAATATCGATCTCAAAAAAAAAAACATGTATAAAAATATGAACATATCTCGTCCTTCAAATATATGTTGAAACATGAAAGATTTTGATTTTGATTTTGATTTTGATTGTTTAACTTTGTAATGATTACTAGTTATATAATACTTTTTAAAATTAATGGGATTAGCAAAGGAAATCATCACACTATATATAAGCACTACGCTTTTTTTTTTCTGAATTCTTAGCCTTCTTTAGTAATGAAGAGTGAAGAATGAAGATACGTGTTAACCACCAATATTAAAAGTAGAGTAGATTTATGTAATTGTCCACAAATTGTCCCCATATTAGTGTTGACACCTGGATGCATGTGGTGTAGATATCTGTAATTGGTGAACACGTTGAATGTTGATCCTATACTTATAATTACTTGCAACACACGCAACCACAAGATATGGGTATGGATTCTGATCTTATCCCAAACCAAATGAATGATGAAATAATGAAGTCTTTTCTAAGTGGGTGATTTGTTTTGTCAACAATACATATCTATCTATCTATCTCAATCAATTTTGTATAGCTTTAAAACTCAATTATATCACCCAACTTGTTTTTGTCTACTCGATCTCTACCAGTAACCATATATTCCCCACTCCTTGACCTCTTTTAAAAGTAAATAAACAAGAAGAACGAGAAACCACAACTTTTTGCAATTATAGTTTGCTTGATTGGGACATGTATAGTAGTATCCTTCTCAAGCAGACCTAATCTAACTGCCCATTAATTAATCTTTTAATTTCAGTTAATGTTATTTGTTAACTGTTAGGGTACTCTACTAAAATTTACATATTTAAGCTTTTAAATTGATTAACCTAATTTATAGTCTTATCACCCGAATTCATCAAAATGTGAAGGAAAGTGAGTGACTGACTGATGTTAACATTCTCCTTTTTATATATAATATAAATTAAGAAAATCACATTAAAGGAAGAGTACTAGCTCTACTGTTGGGCATAAAATTCATGAGTATTGTGTCTTTGTTAGTCATGTCAAATCCTTGGCCTGTCCATGGCCTCTGTGCAGTGCCAAAAATGAGAAATGGTTTGACAATATCGACCAAACGCCCATACTCATAAAAATTACAAAGCAATGGAATAATTAGTGGCCCTCTGATTTGTACATTTTTTGTAATCATAATTAATATTCTAGCCCTTTTGGACCCCAAACCAGATGTGCCCATTTAGAAATATTTTCATGCTGAAAATGAGAAAATAGACAGCTGATTATTATTTATTAATGACCATGAAAGTGGTGTTTGACTCTTTGGCAGCAGCTAATTAGGCCCACAGATAGATGTGATTTCTTAGTCCACGCCAAAATTGAGCTTATGTTGTATGATATTGATCTCATCTTCGATATTTTTCTACTTAGCTGTATTAGACAAAGACTTATTGCAATTCTCACAAGATAATACATTCGAACTTCTAACAATATACTTTCTTTTTTTTTTTAAATAAATAAATAAATAAATCTATCAGTATATATAAGGCTTTTAAATAATATTAATTATGATTTAAAGTCTGGTATTTTTCTTTTATTGTTTCATTACATATATGTATATATATTTGTTTATTTGTTTCCTTATAAGGATTTCTTATTTTAAAATGATTTAGAATTTCATGCTTTCTAAACAATTCCCTAACTTAAAGTGAAAACAAGAAAGGAAATTACTAGGAAATTCACGAACTTGATATTATCATAGGATAAGCTATGGAAGTAAGTGAGAAATTGATTTTTAAAAATTAGCTAAGCAGGAGAATTGTAAATAACGTCTTATCTTTTGATGAAAAACCAAATCAAACCATCTGGTTTGAAAAATAAATAATAAATCCTAATATTAGTTGACCATTACTCCATTAGTTGATTTCGATTAAATTTAATAAAATATGATTATTTAAATGGTTTTATATATAATTTAACTAAGAAATTTAAAAAATATATACTAAAAGCATTTAGTAAATAATATATGTATGTATATATAGTCTTTATTAATAAAAAAATAAAATAAAGAACTTAAAAATAAATATACTATAACTAAACAATAATATTACAAAAAAAAAAAAAAAAAAAAAAAAAAAAAAAAATTCTAAATAAAAAATATATGATGGGGATGCTCACATGTACATGTACATATTGGTAGCATGTATGTCTTCTCTATAATTGTTGATTCTATATTAAATACTATTTGGTTTTATTTTTATTTTCAAAAAATTTTATTGATTTTATTTTTTATTGTAATATATTTTATAATTTAGTAAGATGTAAATTTTATTATTACTAGTATATTTTTTTTATTTTCCCTTTTTTATTTTGTTATATAATAAAAAAAATCTATAAATATTCATATTTTTTAGATTTAAATAAAGTCAACTAACAATCGACTGACATTAGGGGGTTTTTTGTTGATTTCTCAAACCAACGGATTTGATTTAGCTTTTCATCAAAAGATGGGGAATTATTTACGATTCTCGTTTAGCTAAGTATAGTATTAAGGACAAGAGGCATATGAATACAATTGCGACTATGGTATTTTATTACTCACTTGATTGTATAATATACATAAGTTTTAATTTTATTATGTGCATCAAAGAAAATTGAGAGAAAGAAAATATATACACATAAACCTAAATATATTATCAAGTTGTATAGAAATAAGGAGAGAAGTACATTTGTGAAATAATTTTAAGACATAATGACAATAAATAGGTTTTTGAAAAAAAAATTGAAAAAATGGGGGATGAAAGCAAAGTGAGAGAGAGAGAGAGAGAGGATAAATATAATGATGTGAAAATGGGGGATAAGTATAAAACATTATTTGTGTAGTGAAATGATGTAGAGATCAGAGACCCCTGGTCCCAACCCCACAAAAGAAGCCAGAAGAAGCCTATTTTATTTTCTCAAGTCTGAATGCAGAATGCTCATATGCTCATGATGGATTCTTGTTGCAGCTGGTTATATATATATATATATATTGATTATTGAGCTCCACCTTCCAATAATCATGATCTTCTCACCACTATTTCAAGTGTTGATTGGACCCCCTCTCCAGTCTCCACCCACAAATTACAATCCTGTTTCTCCAAAACCACCCCCAACTTGTCCTTTTCTCTCTTTCTCTAACCATGTCTTCATGTTTCTAATTAAGAAGCATTTTTAAATATAACAAACTTGTGTTGTTTTATGAAATATAAATAATTATTTGATTCATGCATATTAAAAATATTTAGGAAGATTGATTTCAATAATTTTTATTCATTATTTAATTTTTTTTAATTTTAGTAGTATAATTTTTCAATTTTTGAAAAATAAATTTTATAATAAAAATATTAAATATTATTTTAAAAATATAATACAGCAAATTGTACTTTATAATTTTTTTTATTCTAATAATGTATTAATTTTATTAGTTAACAAAATAATTGAAAATAAAAATCATATCCAAACATTGTATAACTTAATACAGTCTAATATGAAATATCACCAAACACAAAATTGTATAAAAATAATACAATCTTTTGCAATACAATCTATTATAATATGAACTATCGATATGCACATTGAAAGAACTGATTGAAAAAAGAATAAAGAGAATAAAACCCTAGGCGGCACTATTCATCCAGCAACACTGTTCACACGGTAGCACTATTCATCTGGCAACACTGTTCATCCGACGGCATTGTTCATCCTGGAACTATTCCCGCACTATTCATTAGTGGCATTGTTCACCATCGACACTGTTCGCGCAACGGTACTATTCACTTTTTTTTTAAGGTTATCTCTGCTATTGTTTCAGTTGCTTCTCTTGTATTTCGGATCATGGCTTCTCCTCCCATGCTTGGTCTCGTGGAGGTTCCCATGTCTTTGGAAGCTACTTTGGTTTCCTCTCCACACACAACTCCTATTTGTGGTAAGAGGATGGTTTCTTCTAGTAGTGGAAGGGACAGTATAGGTAATGTGTTGCCTTATATTCTTGCCTTGGGTGAGAATACGGTTAATGTTGGAGGTTCGATTCAAGGCCCTGTTTCTAGTCCCTTGCTTATGGGTGGCAAATCTTATACGGACCTTTTGAAGCCCTCTCATGATTTTGTTCAACCCTTCCTTATGACTGTTGCACCTTTGAAGAAGAGAGGTTATGTGTCCTTCCAAGTTGATCTGGTGGCTTATCAATCCAGACTTGAGTTATGCAAAAATGCTCTTAAAAGGCGTGTGGTTATTTCTAGTGGTGAGCGTCCTTGAAAGCTTACTGACCTTAAGACTAAGATTAGTAAGCTTTGAATGATTTCAGCTGATTGGAGACTTATATCTTTAGGGAGAGGCTATATCTAGATTATTTTGAAGTCTCATGAAAACAAGAACCAGGTTTGGGGTTTAGGCTCTGTTAATCTGAAGCCAGGGGTTCTCCGCCTTCAACCTTGGGTTTCGGATTTTAACCCCTATCTGCAAAAGTCCACTAATGCATAGGTTTGAGTTAGGTTTTATGATTTGTCTTGGGAATACTAGCATCCAAAGATCATTTTTTATCTGGCCAGATGTATTAGAGTTCCCTGAGAATGGATAAGGCTACTATTGATAGTGATTTTGGTCATTTTACCAGGGTTTTAGTGGATGTTGACATGTCTGTATTGCTTCCATCCTCGGTTCTTTTAGAGAGAGGCAAGTTTCATAGCTCTTTCATTTCGGTTGAGTATGAAAACTTGCCGTCATTTTGTTCCATCTGCTCTTCTATTGGCCATCCGCCTAATTCTTATTGTTGGAACAATCCTCAGGTTTCTACTGCTAGTGCGAGTAAATCTCCTCAATCAATGGCTAAGGTTTCTATTGAGGAACCTGTTTTTCAACCAGTTCACCCTCGGTCTTCTAATATGGTTTATCGTTTGATAAATAAGTCGGTCCAGGAGGCCCCGGTATCTAATACTTTCGCTGTTATTTCTCAAGATTTGAGGTCGATTGATTCAATGGTAGTCCATCATTCAGCTTCTTCAGGTCCTTATTCGACTTCTTCATGTAACTCTCAGTTAGGACCTTCTTCCGCTGTTGTAAGCTTTGAAAATAAATATAAACGAGTCCTAATATAATCTAGAGGGGGAGAGTGAATAGATTTTAATCTCTTTTTACCAATTTTCGAGATTAGTCAATATTTCAAAATCAACTAGTCAACAACTAAAATCAAGTGTAAAAATGCGAAAAGTAAATAACACATGATTTTTACATGGAAACCCACACGGGAAAAAACCACGGGCTATTTTGTGCGTCACACAGAACCTCAATCCACTAATTGTAATGGTGATTACAACCTAGGTTGACGACATCAAACCCTATACAGTTACTAATCCACCATTACTACCCGCAGGCCTTTAAAAGTGAATCTAGTCCTTTACTTGCAAACTACCAAAAGGCAAATACAAGACTTGTCTCTCAAAGAGAAGAGATAAACACAACCTAAGGTGAATATGTCCAATATTCAAGATGCTAAAATGTAAGGTTAAACATTTAAGCTTATCTATGCATGGATGAACATGTTAGAGACATTCCTAGATATCATGTGGCTATATGGCATTCATACAACCTAGCTATGTATGCAAATCAAACCCTATTGGCAATAGCTATCACAAACAACTCACAAACACAATAAATGCTATTTTGAAACTAGTCAAGTTATAAAGATGCAATATTGAGACTAGTTAAGTAATAAAAGAGTTATCTTGTAGAGAAAGAACATGTGAAGTGCTGCTAAT
This sequence comes from Acer campestre, assembly GCA_954870605.1. Lineage (NCBI taxonomy): Eukaryota > Viridiplantae > Streptophyta > Magnoliopsida > Sapindales > Sapindaceae > Acer > Acer campestre. The sequence goes on along the minus strand of OX940806.1, from coordinate 12,736,317 downwards.
GATGTTCTAACTACAAGTCATGTGAGAAAAGATGAACACCCTATAAAAATTAAACTAGAACATGCTAGATGATGAATGAAATATGAAAGTATGATGAGTGTTTGTGTTTTGAATAATAAAAATCAAGTCTTGATACCTTTGCTTTGAAGATACTCAATGGCTCTTAAAAGCTATAATTTTTTGCTCTAAAAAACGACCAAAGGCTATCAAAACATATATATTTATATATAAGATCCAAGTAAAGTGAGGTCGTTTTGGAAAAAACGTTCCAGTTTCTCGCCTATTGCGCTGGTGTTGCACTGGTCGAGTAGCGCACCATGACCAGCGCACAACCAGCGGCACACCTATGCCAAAGTTGCGCTGGTCAAGTTGCGCATGACAACTAGCGCACCACCAGCGGCAATCCTCTGTTAAGGTTGCACTAGTGTTGCGCATATGGACCGGCACACTATGCGGGTCTTGCGCAGGTCTTGCGTGGGTAAAGGCACCAACACACAACACAATAAGCAAACAACACACAAGAAAATTGTGCAAGTGTGATTGGTGAAAAATAAACATACAAGAAGCAATAATCACACATCCATGCTAGAGAGTGTGTGTGTGTGTGCGCAACTAAATCTCTTTAATTGAGAGTCAAGATCAAGTAGCTACCTTTCTTGAAACTTTTGATGTCCACAATGAGGTCCTTAAGCAATTGAGTAGAATTTCTTCAATCCTAAGCTACCCTTACAAGATTGAATCCCATTGTGATTTTGTTGACGAAATAAGCCAATAAAAAAGTGAGGCACTTACAGGCTTGATTCCAATTCCTTTACCAGATGTTCCTAATGTTCAGCAAGTCTGTAGCCTCTTACCACGTGGGGCTTCTCCTTCTCCCTCTGTTGTTGTTTTTTCAGGTGGTCCTATTATGGAACCTTTATCTTCGGGTGATCCTAGTTAGTCTGTTGAGCAGCTTTTTCGGCACCATGGGATCAGCTCTTCTCAGGTCTTGCAATCGGAGTCTTCTTTGACGGACTCTCATGTTGAGCTTGGGTTTGTTACGAATGCTTCTTGGCCTAATCAGGTGGAAGCTGAGGTTTTGGATCCTAATGATATTGTTCAGAGGAACACAATGATCAAACGTAGATTGGAGTCATATAAGTCCAAGTTTCAGACTCCTTCTAACAGTTCCCATGATTAGTATCATTTATTGGAACTGCTGTGGTATTGAGAACAACTCTTCAAAATGAGTTCTCAGAGATTTATGTTGTTCTCATTGGCCTTCCTTAGTTTGCATTTCGGAACCCATTATGGCTTTTGATTTGATTTCTGCTAGTTTTTGGTCTTCTCTTGGTCTTCATTTGGTGGGTATGAATGATAGAGGTGGATTGATTCCGTCTATTTGGGTATTTACTTGTGATTCTATTGTAAATACTCAAATAGTTTTGCATCATTATCAGCATTTGACCATCTCCATTTCCATTAGATCTCTAACACATTGGTACTCTTTTGTTTATGCTAATACCTCTGTCTCGGTTCGCCGGGCGCTTTGGTGTTCTCTTCAGAAGATGGCTAGTTCTTTTTCTTCTTTTGGTTAATGGTTGGTGATTTCAATGCAGTTTTTGGTGCCCATGAGTGTTTGCTAGGGGTTCTTATGAGGACTTTAAATCAATAATTAAGGATTGCAATCTGATTGGTGTTCGTTCTTAGGGTGCTCGTTTTACCTGGGTTAAGAATCGTTCTAGTCGCACTAGAGTTGAGCGAAGATTGGACAAGACTTTTGTTTTTGAGGGTTGCACTTCCTGTTGGCATAATATCTCCTATATGACTCTCCCCCGTCGGTTTTCTGATCATTGTCCACTTTGGATTAAAATAGTTAAGTCTCAAGTTTCTTCATCTAGGCCATTTCGTTTTCAAAGTATGTTGGTGGATCATCCTGATTTCACGAACATGGTTCGCAGGGTGTGGAGCATTCCTTGTTTTGGTCGTCCTCCTCAGGTAGTTTTTGGTAAGCTTAAAAATCTAAAGAAGGCTCTCAAGTCTTGGAATTGGGAGGTTTTCGATGATCTCAATGCTAACATCTCTCGGAAATCTGTTGAACTTTGTTCGGTTCAAAGCCAAATGTCTGATTTAGGTTTTTCTAAGGAGTTTTTTCTGACTGAGTCACGCACTCATCATGATCTTGATGTACTTTTACATAGGCAGGAGTGTTTCTTTCGTAATAGATCCTGAGTGAAATGGTTATAGGATGGGGATCGTAATTCATCTTTTTTCCATTCTTCGATCAAGCAAAAGTAGTGTCAGAGTTTTGTCTTCACTTTCAATTGACAGTGTTATTTCGGATGATCAATCCGTTATCAAGGATCATATTGTTAGATTTTATAAGGATCTACTCTCTTCGGATTCAGCTCAGATTGATCAGGATATTTCTATTGTAGATGACATTGTTCCCTCTTTAGTTTCTAATGAGGAGAATTTGCTTATGGTCATTACTCTCTCTGTCGATTGATCAGAATTTGCTAACAGTTTTTGTTATGGATGCTCTTTTGACCCCTAAACCTGATGGCTTCTATGGTTATTTCTTTCAACGTTGTTGGGAAATTATGGGCAAAGATGTAATTCTTACGGTTCAAGATTTTTTTCTATTCTGGTGTGGTTGCTCCGGGTTTGAACTCAAATTTTATAGCTCTTCTTCCAAAGATGAGGGACTCAATCACAGTTGATCAGTTTCGTCCTATTGTGCTTGGTAACTTTCTTTTCAAGATTTCCTTCAAAATCTTGGCTGATAGGTTAGCTCAGGTTGCTGCTCGTATTGTCTTCCCGCAACAATTTGGTTTCATCAGGGATCAACACATTGAGGATTGTATTGCCCTTACTTCCGATTATGTTAATGTGCTTCATAAGAAATGATGTGGGGGTAGTGTGGCTATGAAAATTGACATCCGTAAAGTGTTTGACACTCTTGATTGGATTTTCCTTTGTCATGTTCTACGAGCTTTTGGTTTCTCTCCAACCTTCTTGGCTCGGATTGATAGCATTCTTGGCTCTTCAAGACTATCTGTTTTACTTAATGGTTCTCCAATTAGCTATTTTAGATGCACAAGAGGGGTTAGACAGGGGGATCCTCTTTCTCCTCTTCTTTTTGGCATTGCTAAGGATTTTCTCAATAGGTTACTTTCGAAAATGTTGGCTTCTGACCAACTTTTGCCTATATCCTCTCCGAGGGGTTTTTCTACTCCCACCATTTGTTATATGTCGATGATGTTCTAATATTTTGTAGGGGCACGGCAACAAAATCTGAAGAATGTTATGCATGCTTTGTGTTTATGGTAACATTTCGAGCCAACTTGTTAACTGAAGTAAATCCTCCATCTTTTTTGGGTCTTCTGTTTCTCCTACTCGGATTAGTTATCTTCAGACCTTAGTCGGGATGCAGATTGGTCGTTTTTCATTTTCTTACCTGGGGGTTCCTCTGTTCCAGGGCAAGCCTAGGAAATCTTTTTTGATGCCCATTGCAGATAAGATTGTGTCTAATTTTGCCAGGTGGAATGGTAAGTCTCTCATATGGCTAATCGGGCTACTTTGATTCGCTTGGTGATTACTGGCTCTTTTATTCACTCATTTATGGTTTATAAGTGGCCGGTTTCTTTAATTCATATGGTTACTAAGAATATCATAAATTTCTTATGGACTGGTTCTTATGAGGAATCCAAGTTAGTCTGTGTTGATTGTAAACATTGTTGTAGACCTTATGCTCTTAGTGGGCTTAGTTTGAAGGATCTAGCCTTGTTGAATGATTCGTTACTTCAGAAGCTTACTTGAAAGTTTATAACTTCGAACAGTTTTGCTTTCACTTTTTTTTGTGAAGGGTATATTCAGCAATTGTAGAAACCTCAGGGAGGCTACATCACCTCTTCTATCTGGACTTCTTTTAGGGCTAACTATGTTGAGCTCATTAAGGATGGTATTTGACTCATCGAGAAAGACTCACAGAGAGATTTTTGGTGTGATATCTAGCTTGGTTGCCCATTGTGGATCTATTTGGAATTCCTGATTTTGTGGTCGCGCATCTTCAAGCTAGGATTTTTGACTTCATTTAGAATGGTAGATGGGTCTTGAAAGATCGCTTTCGTGCTAGGTTCCAGGATCTTTGTTTTCGGATTGAGAAAATTGTTATTTCTCTAGTGACTAATTATTTGGTGTGGCCTCATTCTAGGGACGGTATGGTTTCTTGTATGGCGGCTTATTCTAGGATGTTTCACGATATCCCTTAAGTCCCATGATGGAGGAACGTCTGGAATCGTTATATCCTTCCTTCATATTAGCTCCTGACTTGGCGTCTTCTTCTTAATAGATTTACCCATCGAAGATCGTTTGTGTAGGTCCGGTTTTCAATTAGCTTCCAGGTGTAGTGTTTGTGGTGCTAGCTCAAAGTCAGTGGATCATCTTTTTCTTAAGTGCCCTCTTGCTGCTGCTCTTTGGGAGGTGGATTTTTCTGCTTTTAGAGGTGTGTCTCTACTAATATTTGGTGCTCTTATTCTGTCAGGCCATGTCTGTTTCTTTCAGTGATCAGATTAGGATTTTGTGAAAAGCCGATATTCATGCAGTGGTTTGGAGTGTGTGGTATTCCCGTAACCAATGGATTTTTAATGGAAAATCTATTGATTTCAGGGCTGCTTTATCTTTTGTTTGGCGCTCTATTTATGATACCAACCATTTGGGGATCGGCTGTATGCGTAACTGTGTTGATGATCTGCTGATTCTCTATCGGTTTGGCCTCAGTGGTCGTCCTAATAAGGCTCCGGTTATCAGGAGTGTCATCTAGTCACCCTTTGCTCCGGGGTGGATCAAGGTTAATACAGATGGTGCTACTTTGGATTCGCTAGGTGTGGGGGGTTGTGGGGGTGTTTTTCGGACTTGCAGATCTTTTATTAAGGCCTGTTTTATGGTCCCCCTTGGTCAGGTCTTTACTTTTAAGGCAGAGCTCCTTGCAACTTCTTTAGCAATCAATTACGCGTCGAATTTATTTCAGCATAGGATCTAGCTCCAATAATAAATATCTTACTCTTAATTAGGTAATAAGAGTTTTTTCTTTTGAATTGAAATCAAATAACATTATAAATTGTTTTTTCTAACCTAATTTTATTAATATATTTGATTCTATTATTATATAGAATAGAATATACAAAATATTATTATTCTACTGATTCTATATATCTATTTTTTTTTTTCTAGATATCTATTTATCTATTTTGAATTATCAATCGAATCTAGTATTAGCTTCTTATGATACATTATCTAAATTATCCATTCTTTTATTCTAATTCTAAAAAATGATGCTTTGGCTTTCGACTAAATAATTCGATTTGAATTAGAAATTAATAAAATGATTAGTTATGTGATCTAAATTATCCATTCTTTTATTCTAATTCTAAAAAATGATGCTTTGGCTTTCGACTAAATAATTCGATTTGAATTCGAAATTAATAAAACGATTAGTTATGTGACTCTTCTTATGTTGATCAGCTTCTTTCTGATAGGTCTGATCAAGTTACCTGGCATGTGCCTCAAGCTTGGCAGCGTTGCATTTATTAGATATCACATATGGAGTTCCAGGTCTTTCGTATTTTCAGGGAAGGTAATCAAATAGCAGATGCTCCCTCTAAGCACGCTTTGGGTATTCCTTCTGATTTGTGGTGGTCTTCCACTATTTCATTC